>CAJNDT010006026.1:0-432342 GCA_905221615.1 Symbiodinium sp. CCMP2592 | reverse complement strand
CACCGCAACCTTGATGTGCAAAAGACACGATCACCCTACACCCAACCTAAACCCCGAAAAACCGTCAACCCTTACGAGCTTACACCCCAAATCCTCCCTAAGCCCTTGTCGACTCGAAGCCTAACCCCTTTGAGCCGTAGCACAACCACCCCACGGGGCAAGAGGGACCCCACATTCCTCGCCATAGGGGGGTCGGGGGGGCCCCAGCCTTTTCTACGGACCATTGACCTTTGCGGGGTGCAGGGGGAGGCCGCGGAGTGCGTGACCATTGTTTCCATTGCTGCTTCTCTCGCCAACATACATCTGCATCGAACCAGTCTAAGCTTCCATTCACCCATTTTGTTATGTGCACGCTGTGATGCAAAGAGCCAATGCTCACCGCCGCATTGACATGGCCAATCAAAAACAGCAACCATGGTAAGGGCATCAACCAGTTGAGCGCTCAAGCAACACTGGATGTGTCGAAAACTGTACTTCACTTTGGTTGACAAACGCAACACGGCAGGCATTGCGGAAAGAATAAAGTTCGCAGAGGTTTTTGTAAAAACTAAGCAGAGGACCTGGACAAGGCAGCCTCCACGCCTCTATGGCAGCTACCCTCTCCCCTTGGCACACAACTACAAAGACAACTCGAGCCTGGAAGCTCGTGTGTCTGTGTGTGGGTGCGTGTGTTGCACGGTTTGTTGAGAGAAGCTGGACTTGGGGTGGCAGGCCTTCGCTTTCCGGACGGCAGTGAGTGGCGCTGGAGGCGGCGACTTGGACCAGGTGCGGAGGGCTCACCAGATGGCCTTGAGCTGAGGATTTACATCCTAGGTGTTTGGTGCTGAGGCTGTTGGCCTTGTGCCGTATCTGTCCGGGGAGGAAGCTCCACGAAGCTTGAGAAGCACGTGCAGAGATCGGATCATGTCCCGACAGCCATTTTTGGCTCGCAGGCTCGCACTCTACTTCTAGCCCGGCATTTCAAGGTCAAAGCCACCATGAAGCAATCCTGTGCTGCGTGGATCGTGTTTCTAAGCTCCTTGCCGCTGCCGACGTGCGGAACACAGTGCCGTTGCTACATGAGCTGTCCAGATCCAGATGACTACTGCATCGAGACGGACGGAGAGGGCCAGTTCGTGGTCGTTGATGGCACCCCAAAGGTCTGTCAGACCTGGGATGATAGCTGCGAGGAGGGGCGTTGCTACACCAACATTCCCACCAGCGAGGATGCCAGGATTCAACACATTAGCTCAGAGCTGGAGGAGGTGGACAATTTCTTTACGTATGTGGGAGTGGCCAAATGTACTCTCTCCATTGCCATGCTTCTTTGGAAAAGCTGCAAAGGCCAAAAAGACAAGAGCAAGCGCCCCAAGTGGGTCACGGGCTGGTTTGTGACTTCCGAAGTGCTGCAAGCCACTGCCTTCATGTTCAAGAATGTTGACTGGACCGACGCTGCGGTTTCCTACATGGGGGGAGCCTACGAGCCATGCTCGCCCAATCACGTGACTTGTTTGTCCATCTCTGTAGAGTGCGTCCTCTTGGGCATCGTCTCTCTTCTGCAGATCATCGATGCCGTGGTCACCATGTGCTTGCCAGAACCCCAGGAAGCAGGAAAGTGGGCTGGCTGCCAGGACCGCCTTGAATTTCTCTTTGAATACGTGCTGCCTCAAGCCGTAATAGCGGTGTGTTGGGTGTTGTGGGCCATGCGGGCCGTAGAGCCAGGCTATTGCGACATCCTTCCGTTGCTGCTGCTTGCGGCGAGTCTCCTGTGTTTATGTTGCTCTTGCTGCTGCAGCTCGAGGGCCTTCTATGTTGAGGCAAAGAGCAAGGGTGAGCAAGAGCCACCCACGAAGTCAGACACAGTGTGATGCTGTGCCGTCAAAGATCCTTGTGATGGTTCTGTAACAGATCCTGACACAGTATAGAGGCGAGGAGCAGACAAAATCATTTCAAGGCTTCTGTTGATTCGAGCAGCGCTCGATTTGATTGCTCGACGTGTCTTCGACTTCTTGACCCAAAAAATGACTTTGTCAGCTGCTCAGAAGTGCGAATTCGGTTGCTTCTGCAGCGCCTAATGGGTTTTGCAGAAGCAAGTAACCATGAGTACGCCACGCAGAAAGCTTATGAGAAGCTTGGAGCCAAGTTTTGAAGGCGTACAATTCCTGCAAGTGTGCTGAGACCCGGCACCTGTTTCAAGAAGCAAGGGGGTTGAGAGAAAGCCGATGGGTTCTGCCTGGATTGCCATGTGAGACTTGCCTGCGCCCTGAAAGCTTCGACCCGCGTCCGGAATAGGAAGCCCAGTGCACGACACCCCCTGAACGAGGCGCAGCGAGACGAGGTGAGACGGGAGGCCCAAGTTTGAAAAGCGAGTTATGAAGCTACAGTTTCGCTGCATGGCGGATACGGGACATGTCAAGAAGCTTGAAAGCCCGAGCATATTGAGAGTTTGGGGATTTCGTGACGGGCTCAAGGGTTTAGATAGTTGTTTAGATCGATTGGGTAGAAAGACATAGGAGACCTGTTCTCTTGAGGCTCCTGTGACAGCAGCAGAACCTTCCAGAACCTTCGAGAACGTTCGAGCACTGTGCCGGCTTGCCCCGGTCGTGCTGAAGGCACTTGTGACGCTTGGTTTCTGAGGGCCCTAAGCAGACATCGGACCAGAGTTGCATTGAGCCTTCGTGGAGGCCATGCCAGAAAAGGAAGAGAGCTGCGCGTCTCATCTCTTCTCATCTTTTCTCATTGCATGTTGTGTAGGGTGTCCAGTTGCGCTGCAACCGCGACATGCTCCAGCATTTGGTGGGCGGCGTGGGCGGTGTGGGCGGTGTGTGTCGGTGGGTTTGGTCCCATGCCGCTCTCTCTGTCCTTGTTGTCACGGTTATCCACCAGCACCCCAACTTATACCGCACTCCCGAGCACCCTGCCCCCACGCTTTGGGGTAGCTTTGTCTTACCATGAAAGGGCTCCAGCCTCACCCACGCCGACCAAACCGCCGACCGCCGACCACGGCGCCCCACAGCAGATCACTTCAGCCCGCCCGGGCCCACGTTTTCCCAAAATCGAAGACCTGCGGAATGCCAGCGACAAAGTGGCACTGGCGGTCAGTCGAATCGTTTGTCCCTACTGGACCGACGCCAAAGACCGCTAAGCGGATTCAAGCAATCAGTACTTAGAGGATCATGGGACTTGGTAAGTAGGGTCACTTTTAACCCTAATTAAGGCAGAACATCCACAGGACATGATTGACGCGGCGTGGTCACCGCGAGAAACGTCTGCTGCTGCCGTCAGAACCCGTCTTAACACTAAAAAGCCTTAAACCCTGAACACTAAGGCCTCTCTGTTCTGACAGGTTGCGGCTGGAGAGAGCCCTGTGGGACAATGGCCCACAGAGCCCGCAGAGGCAGGAAGCAAGTAGTCTCTGGCCGAGCCAGCAAGAGATTCTAGGTTTTCATCGCGATAGAAAAGTCGAAAAGGTAGTCTTGAAATATCGCAAAACTCTACGCTTGTCTTTCTTAACATTATACCTGACCACCCATGCATCTCCATGCTGCAGTCCTCACGACAGAGATGTTGACTTTCATCAACGCCTCCTGTGTCAGCGAAGTACAGCCGAAGAGTGCATCCCAAGCAGAAGGCTCATTAGGGGGGTACCTTTAAAGGGATCCTTTAAGGGTTCCTTAAGGGATCTATAAGGGTTCTATAATGATTCATGCCTGCCAAGACATTCGTCTGTCCGAGGCCTGCGGCACCTCCTCTGAGCTCCTTCCTTGAACTGGAGTCGGACCTTCAAAACGGTTGCCAGCTTTCCGGGGGCTTGCACTGCTTTCCACAGGATGTATCCTGACAGTCTGGGCATTCTGTTTAGGTTGTAAGCAGTGCGACACAAGCTGCGAATCGTTTGGCTTGGCCCCAGTATGCTTGACCATGCATGTGCAGGCAGAAGCAAAGACTTATGGAAAGCATGTACTGTAGCGAAGCTCCGAGCACAACACACTGTTGATTACCGAGTTCGTCAGATGTATGCTGGTGTCAGCAGAGTCGCATTTGAAGTGTACGGGGGAGCTAGCACAACCCAAACAGAGTTTTCAATCCGGTGCACATGGCAATTCCGTGAAATTTCGAGGCACGCTGAGTCAGATTTGTATGGATGGTTGTCAAAATTAGGGGTCCTTCTTGGTTCCTTAATATAATACGGCACCTAATTATTATTTAGGTGTCCAAAAAGGAACCATAATTTTGGCGACCACTTATATGTGATTCAGGGACTTGTCCGGGTGTTAGACATTTAACACAGGGGCCTCAACAGCTAGAAAAGGGTTGACCCCGTAGGCCAGATTGTCTCTGAGCTCTTCCAGGTCGCCGGTTAGTGCTTGAGAGTTTAGGGGTGTATTCTTGGGGGGGTTTTTGAGGTTTAAGCTCAGTCGAGTTTAGGGTTCAGCGTCAGGGTTTAGGGCAATTGGGGTTTAGGGTTTAGGGTAATTCGAGTTGGTGCTTTGGGCCAATCCCTGAACCCTAAGCCCTAAACCCTAAAACCCTACACCCTGCTGGCGTGGAAGGCATGGCCTTTCCGCTGGAAGCGCATGTGGGCAATGGCCCGAGCCCCTGCGTCCACGTTTTGTTCGGTTGCGTTGGTTTGGGGTCCCAGCGACCCTAATCCCTAATTACCTTAAATCCTCAAGGACCCTAGGCCCTAGGCCCTAAACCATCTAAATCCTAACTCCTCGCTTGTTGGCTGTCAATACCGAAAAGAGCGTGGCAGGTGAGAACCAGGGAACCCGGAGTCTCCAATATCTCTTAATTACGGAGTATATGGGATCCCTAAGATGAGTTGAGGAATGCCTCTTAATAGTTCAAGGTTCCGAAGTTACGGTTTCGTTAGGGCTTTGGATTTAGGGTTTAGGGAAGTTTAGGGCCAGTCTAGGGTTTAGGGAATTCGGGGTTTTAGGGTATTGACATTCGAACGACCTTGAAACCAACCCCGCAGATGCGAAGGCTGCCTCGTAGTTATGCTGCAGGTTATTCTTGTCGGCAGGATTGGACCACCTGTTCATGTGTTCGGGACCAGCTGAGCATACGAGGCCAAGAGACGGAACCGAAGCCGTTTCAAGGTGCTTGAAATAAAGTTAACTTACCAAAATAAGGAAGCCATGATGCTTATTATAGATCCCTGTTATGGTAACTTAAAAAATCACCGTTTACAATAACCCAGGGCCAGCTAAGCAGTCTGCATCAAATCCACCTTAAAGCCGAAACTCTCTGGACCATACAACTAATGCATGCAGGGGCTTTAGTGATTCGAACAAGTATTTGGGTAATTCATGTTATAACTATAATAAGGAACAGCAAGACAGTATTCGTAACTATTTAGGCCCCTACACTACCTTCGGCCCCAATGTCCTGAATAATCCAAAACCTCAATCAGCCCACAAAGCGTCAAACCCAACCCCTGCTAGCGTACTACTATACCTTATTGCGCGCAAGCTCGGCAAAAACCCTCAATCTCAACGTGACTCCACAAACCAAAGAAGCCCTAAGCATTCAAGTTGCGCCGCAAGCCCTAAAGCCCTAAAAGTTTAATTCTCCGTAGCCACAAATGTCTTGGAATCATCAAGCCCTGGACCCTTGGAAGGCTCAAGGAGACGCTAAACCCTGAACCCGAAACCCTAACCCCCCGAAAACCTGAGGCCTCGCGGAGCCCGAAGAGGTCATCATGCGCCTTTCCGATTGGCTCTCCTGTGAGGTCCTTTCCTCAGGGCATTTGTGTGTGTGTGTGTTTTTTTTTTTGGGGAAGGGGGGGGGGTTGGGGTATTTAGGGTTTAGGGTTTGGGGCTCTAGAGTTTTCAGGTTTCGGGTTAGGCCTTAGGGGTTTTTAGGGGGTTTTACTGGATTCCTTTGACGGTTCGTTTAGGGGTTCCGTGAATACCATCAACTCCAAGCAGAGCCACGTTGAAGCTTTCAGAAGCCAAGAGACCTTCCCGTGCGGAGATTGAATCCGCTCTTTCATCTTGAAGCTTGGCTTTTGAAGATTCAGAGTTTTAGACTTTAGGGTTTTGTGGGGTTTAAGGGTTTAGGGTTTAGAGTTCAGGGTCTGTGGGTTTGTGGTTGAAGGTTTGAGGGCTTTGGGTTTTGCGTTCATGCCTTTCTCAGCATATCCCAGAAATTTGCTACACCAATCGAGCTCCATCGAGTTGAAAGGCAGCAGCAAATGGGTGTCGCCCCTTGAAAGTTGTGACCCGGAGTGGGGATTACTTTGGGAGGACAAGAGGCCGTGGAGATCCACTTTTGTAGGTTACGGCCTTTTTAGCGGCTGCGGGTAGGGCACAGGATGGGGGACCCTGAACCATATAACACTGATTCAAGCTTCCTGTACAAAGCCGGCAACGAGGTCATCGGAAGCTTTCTCCGACAGTTCCCAGCAAAGCATCGAGTGGAGGCTTGCACTGCAGTATGTTTCGAGAATAACTTCCACAAAGGACGAGGGACGGCCAGTGGAAGACGTAACTTGTCATGCGCCTACAGCTGGAATCGTTATGTTGTCGGGAAGTCTTGGTTTGAATGGAGACTCATCGTTGACCCTCATGCTGTGTGGTCGTCAGCAGTCTTTCGCCAAACATGCTTGCTGGTACACGCATGAGATGTCTGTAGTTCGTTCGAGCATGCGCAATGCACAGCAGGAGTGTTAGCAGCATCTTCTCTTGGCCGCGCACAGAGAGAAACAAGTCGCAAGCAGATTCATAGAAGCTTCTATGAAGCTGGTGTCTGTAGTGCTGGCGCTGAAGATCGAACCAGTCTTTGATTCAGTGCAAGCAAATCAGCATGTGGTGTTGCAATCCTGCGATGCGATTTTCACGGAGACTTCAGCACCATTGCCCCAACACTCAGAATCGAAAAGAAACCATAGACAACACATCTGCCCATGAGCGGCTGTCGGTTCTGTCCATCAGGCAGCTCGCTGTGCCTGTCGCATTGGCGTCCACTGCTGGGGAACACAGAGCCGAGAAAGGAGTCTACATACAGTTCCCGAGAACACATCTAGGGTCTTTTGGGAGCATGTCTCCGTGCACGTCTCCGTATAGAATTATCAAGGTTTGTTTGTTTGAGGTTGTAGTCATGCAAGTCACAGGGTGGAAGTGGTAACGTCCTGCCAAGTTCTGAACTTGCGGTATCCATCCCTCCGGTTGCTAGAGGCAGTGTGTGCTAGAGCAAGACAGGCAACGCAGCTTCGTTTCTCAACTTCCTCCGGATCGAGATAAGTATGCAGGACAATTTTTGTGATTGTCACAACAGTCAGAGTCGGCATGGGCGCGCCTTGTTTTTCGCTGGGTTTGGTAGAGGTAGCTTGTTATCCTAGCAACTTTATGAGAGGCCTGAGGCCCCAGACTCATCGCACCACTCATTCAGAACGTACACGACCGGATTGAGAGCTTCAGAACAGAGTGGCCCTCGTCGTGGTCCTAGTTAGTCGGAGTGGTATCACTAGCAGCAGCGGCAGCGGCGAGAGGAAGCAGAAGAAGAAGAAGAAGAACTAGCACGACTACGTTGTCCGGCACTACCGCTACATCTGACTACGCTTGTTGACTCTACCACTATCGGTCGTTGCTACATCGACGATGGGCACGGCAACCGACAAGGGTTGCCACTGATCAGCAGTCAATGCGACCCAATTCCACGATCATGGCCCCAGTCACTCTTGCATTAGTAGTGAGGATCCTACTCTTTGGCTTTGCAGAACCCTAGTTTCCGTGAGGTCTGTGGGGTTGGACCACGAGTCAGAAGCAATGGAGTTTGGAGGTCAGCCGGGGCCTTCTTCCGTTGGGGGGTTAGGTTACCCAGAGACTCCAATGTCCATTTATTAAGAAATATGCCATAAAATATAGTAGGATCCTTAGTATGATTTAAAGCATATTCCCTGATCAAGGGATACCGGAGTCTCTGGGTAGATTTACGCAAGATGGTCCGGATTGTGGTTCACGGAGCGGAAGGAGAAGTTGATGTAGAAGTGTTCGCGACCGTCCTTCTCCCTTCCGTTCGTGTCGGGGCTTTTGATGCATTTTGTGGCAGACGCTTGATGCCTCGCTGGTTCACCAGGCAACACCTGAGATGTTGTCTTTGAAATATTCTGGTAGCTTACATCAAGTTCCTGAAGAGTTCAGGCTCAGGTGGCTATTGTGTTTCCTGGTACTGGTTTGGTCGGCTGTTTCTCATTGTACGCATGAACCCAGTAGCAACCATTCTTAGTGTGAGCATCAATCCTCTTGTTCTGCGTGGTCTTGATGGTAGTTGTAGTAGCGATATGTTTATAGGTTTATGTCGGTGTTCTCCTTGCTCTTCTCTGTGTTGGCGCTACTTCCACTGTTGTTGACTTGTACCACCGTTTCCCAGTCCTAGTACGATGTTCGTCATACGTTGGATTCGCAAGTTTGACAGGAGGCATAGTGTCGGTGTCTGTTAACTAGTAATTATTGTGAAGGTTAGAACCCATGAGTATTTCTGAAAACTTTGCTTATTCAGTGAATTTAGTTACGTTATTACCTTTATCATTGTTGTCTGATACCACTAAGTACTTCGCCCATCATAGCTTTCGTCCTGTGGTGGGAAAGCGAAACCAACGCTATATTACTGAAAAGCTTTCCTGACTTGTCTTGGTACTGGTGGTGCTAGCCCGCAGCCGTAGCCGTATCGCCAGCCGCAGCAGCAGCAGGAGCAGCAGCAGTAGGAGCAGGTGTAGGAGTGTAATTTTTGTCGTCCTCGCCTTACCATAGTCACCTTGGACGTGCCCCCCGAACCCTGTATAATCCTATTTTCTAAAAAGCCTAGACCCTACAGGACCTCTTGGAGGTGACCGCTTCTATCCACCCGTCTTTTGCCTCCAACGGCCCGGGACCATGACTTGCCTGGAAAAACTATATCATAAATGGCTATAGAGTATGTAATATATACAGTGTATATACCTTTATGTATATGTATATATACATATATATATAAATGAGATGACCTACAATATAATTTGTATGTATAACATACACGAAACATGTAATATATAATATATAGCATGTAGTATGTAACACAACTTTCGAGGTGCGTCGCTAGTGTGGCACCTTGACAATAAAGAAGCTTGAGGAGCCCTCGTGCGCACTAGAGTCCTCTCGGCCTTCGATCTGCCTGCAGCCCTATGCCCCAGGGCCCTCAACCCCGAACCCTAAACCCCTAAACCCTGGTTTAGGGTTTCGGGTCCAGGGGTTTAGACCCTTCACATCTCTGGCGCTAGCTGCCAAAGGCGGTGCGAAGATTTGGGTTTGGGACTCCCGGCCCGGGGCGGCCCTGGACTTTGCACGTATGTGGGTGGTTGTCAAAATTATGGTTCCCTTTTTGGGAACCCTAAATAATAGGTGCCGTACTATGATAAGGACCCAAAAAGGGACCCTAATTTGAAACGCTGCGCGTCGTCCGCCTCGGCCCGGCTGTACGCGCATGCGGCGAGTGGCTACTATCTGCAGCAAGCTCTTGTAGGAAAAAAGTAACAGTTGGAATCGCACTTATAGTAAAAGTAATGTTCATAGCAACACGAAGCAGGATGATTGTGAGTAGTATTAGTAGTGGTAGTATCAGTACGAATTTTGGTGTCGTCATTCCGAAACACTGGATACCAAGACTCTCGCAAGCGGCGGGATGCCTTAAGTATGGGCCGTTGAGGCTGTGGATTTCGTGGGCGTCTTGGATTAGGGAAGCATCACAGCCTTTTCAACCACGTTACTCCGCCTATCCCAACGAAAGGGCGTCTAAAACAAGCCTGAGACGCACATAAAGATGCTACATTGCAGTCCCGTGTCGTCGAAAACTCCAGAAAGCTCGCACCTGTCAGCGAGCGGAGGGAAAGGGGAGGGGCGGGAGGGGGGGGGGTGAAACCATAAACCTCTAAAGGGGTAGCTCTAACAGGTACCTACAGCAATGGCTGCATGCTCATACATATACATTCCGCTGCCCATTGGCTCACAGTGGTTTTACCATATTGAGACAAGACAAGCTCTCCTTGCGTAGCAAGACAAAACAACTACTGTCCGTGTGCAGGGCGCTGCCCTTTGATCCTTAGGGAATAACTGGTCATACACCTCCTAACAAGGAGTATTTCCTTGTGGGTGTATCGGCACAGTTTTCTGGTAGCGGAGCCCGGAAAGGGCCGCCCGCCTCACAAAGTCCGCTACAGCGGTCGGCCTCGCCGAACGCTTGACCAAGCGGATAAGAGGCAGCACAATGTCGAGCTCGCATAGCGAAGCCGACGGCAGTTCCCAATCCTCCGGGGGATATGAGAACGAAGAGACCTCCCAAGGTCCAGCCACTTATGTCGCACAGTCATATGCAACATCTGACCGCATGCTTGCATCATTAGGCATAACGCCCAAGATCGCGCCTGCCTATGATGGCACCACTTCGTGGTTTGAGTATGAACAGTTGATTGACGACTGGTGCGACATAACAACGCTGGATGACACCAAAAGAGGTCCGTCTCTCAAGACGAGGCTCTCCGGATTGGCCGCAGTACAAAAGGAATCACTGAACCGAGAAAGGCTTGCAGCCCCAGATGGAGTAGATTACTTCAAGAAGAAGATGCGTCCATTTTTCGTGAAAGGAGAACAGTACGTTTTCCTGTGGCGTTTCCTCGGCCTATTCAAGGCATGGAAGGGCAACCAAGACTTTGTGACTTGGATTGCTAAGTTTGAGATCGTGCTACAGCGCGTGAAAAACTCATGGATGGATCTCTTACCAGAGATAGCTCTGGAAGATGCCCATCCAGATTTCATGCAAGCTGTGCAGGCAGACCGAACCTTCCTGGGCCTACAGGAAGCAGCCGAGAGAGACACATACGCCGCACGCTATTTCGAAACATGGAACAAGGAACGCCTTGACAATCATCGAAGAGCGTTTCCTCTGAATGATAATCTCCTAGCTCTTCTCTTCCTAGTGCAGTCCGACCTAAATGAGATGCAACGTGAGAGGTTGGTAACAGCATTGACCAACCAAGGTCACCGAATTGAGACCTATACGTACCCTGTGGTACGGCAGACCATGTTCGATCAGTTCTCAACGACCAGAACTGGTCTGCAGGATCCCAACATTCGGCACTCTTCTCACAAGAAGGACCGCCATGGAAGGAGAGACCAACGCCGCAAACGCGGAGGTCGAAACTTCCTCATCCTCGATCAGGGTGAATACGACGGAGTCGATGGATTCTGGCTCCAAGACGAAGACACCCTTGAGGAAGGCTTTCTTGCCGCCGAGGATGAAGAAGCTGTCTTCTGGACAGTTGACGACCATGAAGCCTTCGTTGCAAGGAGATTCAAAAAGGGAAGAAGACCAAGAATGCGTCCCGGATCACCGGGAAGAGCAAAGGGTGGCAAGCGAAAAGGACGTGGCCGTTTTAGGTCATACCGCGGAAAAGGGAGAGCCAACCAGGCAGAACATGATCCAACTGATTCCAGCTATTTCGGTAAAGGTAAAGGAAAGGAAAAAGGAAAAGGTGGAAAAGGCAAAGGAAAAGGAAAGGACAAAGGAGATAAAGGAAGCTCCTTCAAAGGCGCAAAGGCAAAAGGCAAAGGTAAGGATACAGCTAAGTCTGCCTCCTTACAAGGAGACCAAACTGGATCTCCACAGGCCTATGAAAGTTCCACCGCACCGAGCTGGGATTCATGGTATGAGGACAGTTATTATACTGACTCCAGTTGGAATTATGCCGCTTATGACGATCAAACGTCTTATACATACTATGCATCACAAGCCTCAAGAAGAAAAACACGGAGAAAGAAGAGAAGAAATCAAGCAGGATCATCAGGTAGAGGCACAGATCCGAGCGCGCACCAAGAACCCGTGTTCAACTCATCAGTGAGTTACGTGCCCCAGGTCTCTGAACCATCCGAGGGGCAAGGTGTGGAGACTGCAACAGCAGTGTTTCCGTTGCAGCACACCGTCCTATCTGCTCTCACAGAGCGGATCAATCTTGATAAGAGCCCTACCTTTGTCATACTTGACTCTGGTTGTACTAGGGCTATGGGTTCCCGCTATGCGGTGAATAGGCTTATCAAGGCCGTGAAGCAACGTGCCCCAGGCATGATTGATTTCACTTTCTCACCTTCGAACACGAAGTTCTCTTTCGCAGATAGTGAAACAGCTCTTATCAAGGAGCGTGTAACTCTATGGTTCAACACAACTCCAAGAAGAGATACAACCATAGAAGTTCTGGATCAGGGGAGAGTTCCCATTTTGTTCTCCATCGAACAGATGAGGAATCTAAGAATGACCCTCGAGTGTAGTCCCACAGCTGACCTAGCAACGTGTGAAGCTTTCGGTTTGTATAAAACCCCTCTTCCGATTAGTACCAATAACCATTTGGTATTGGACCTTCTAGGCTTCACTTCCACCAGGAAGTATCTCCCTAAGTCAGGTACGTCGTTCAGTGCGACGGAGACTGCTCTAGGAGCCAAGAAGCCTTATACTAGGATACCGGAAGGTCGCTGTCCAGCCTGTGCCGGACAGAAAAGGGCTCACACGTACCTCAAGGGTTGCGACAAAGCACCTGAGGGAGCAGCTGATCCACCACCGAAGAGGATTTCAGGTAAAAAGAAGCCTCTTCCATCTGATCCGGCAGAATCATCTGCCAAGAAACTTGATCCACCAGAACCATCTGGTGATGCTCCTGAGCCTTCCGGACCATCGGAACCATCATCAGGCTCTAGGGACAAACCTGCAGAATCCTCTGCACCACATGAACCTCCAGAAGAAGAAAGACTTGAGGTCCCACCTGCGAAGATAAAGACTCCAAAGGGTCTTAAAAACCTTCTGAAGAAATCCCGCAAATATGCGGTTAAACCTCCTGTTGAAGAGAAGTCTAAGGTCCCAGGAGCTGATGACGGGACGGAGGTAAGACCACTTGAGTCAAGAGAATACCCGGCTCCTGGTACAGACTCACCTACAGGTGAAGAGATTGTCGCGGAACCATCGCCATCTCTTCCCATTGCTCTTCGCAGGATTCATGAGAAGCTTAAGGACCCTGTAGAACTCTATAAGCTTCACCTTAAGCACCGTCATATGAGTACGGATCAGTTCAAGCGACGCACAAAAGCCTTACAGATCCCAAAGGAGATATACGAGCTATATGACCAACTGGTCAAAAAGTGTTCAGCCTGCCAGGAACATGTGAGAGCTCCTTCAAGAGCGAAGATTTCTGGTTTAAGATCAGAGACTTTCGGTGATCTCACCTTCGTAGATCACGGTGAGCTTCCAATTCCCGGCAAGGATAGTCGCTTAGTATTTCTTATTCTCTATGATGGAGCAACAAACTTGTTGACTGCCGAAGTAGTCCAGGATAAAGAAGAACATACTACAATGTCGATTATGAATGACTACTTTGAGAAATTTCAGATCAACCCAAAGGTTGTAGTTGGAGATCAAGCATTCATGACTCCAAAAATGGAGGCTTATTACAATCGGCAGAATATCAAGCCTGTGGCAACAGGACCTGGAACACCATGGCCCAACAGGGCCGAAGCTGCTGTAAGATTGCTGAAGCATCAGATTAAGCTCATACTTCAGATCCTGAAGGATGGTGACCCGCAGTATAACGGAATCACCATGAAGTATGGCAACCTCGTTCGCCAAGCATGTTTGGCAAGAAACTCTTCGATTACCTACGGAGGAGTTACTCCTTTAGAAATGGCCTTTGGAAGGCGTCCTCGAGATGTTATAACACCAGAGAACGCTGATCCCAATCAGTTGACAGGTAATCCAACTGATACGGAAGTCACTGCGAGAGCCATTAAGGAGCTTGCCAACAGGGCTTACCAAGAGGCACGCCAATCTGATGATCTGCGTAGAGATCTTGCAGCCAGACTGTCAATGACCCAAGGACCTTTCTCTTTGGGAGATAAGGTTTTCTACTGGTCAGAAGATAAGTCTAAGATTGGATCCACTGGGTCCAAACATGGATCTTGGCTAAAAGGAAAGGTGATCTCCGAACTCGGAGGATCCATGGTAGGTGTGGATCTTGGAACACGCATCGTCCGCGTCAATATCTCAAAACTGAGGAAAAATTATGACATAACATCTGATGTGGAGATTCCTCTCGCGCCTGATGAGGAAACTCTGACGTCAGAAGGTTCTGACCACGCAAGTTGCATGGTCACCTTCGATGCTTCCCTGCAGTCGACAGACCTAACGGTTCCACATCAAGAGTGTCACTGGCAGGTCACCAGCACTGGGAAGATTGACTTCCTAGAACTCTACGGCGGATCTCCCCGCATGAGTCACAAAGCTGCCCTGTCAGGTCTGCGAGTAGGTCAGCCAGTCGATTTGCGTAGCGGTCTAGATCTTGAGCAACCGCAAGGTCGCTCCAATCTTCTTAGGATCATCAAGGAACAAGAACCTACTATTATTGTTATGTCACCGGACCATTCTCAGTGGTCTAGCTGGTACTCACAGTGGAAGAAAGGCTCTGCCAAGAGACTTTCTGTTTTAAAATTCTGTGAATCGGTCGCAGACCACCAAATGAAGCTCGGACGTTACTTTGTTCTTGAGAACCCATACTACAGCAGGCTCTGGTCTTCACCAGAAGCAAAACGCCTGTTTTCTAATCATAAGATCAGCTATGAGGTCTGTAACCTACAGGCCTATGGCATGAAAGATCCAACAGGATACTATGAATCGAAATCCTCGATTTTTATGCACAACTTGCCACCGCAAGTTTTAATTCCTCTCCAGAGGCATTCTGCCAAAACAAAATCTCCAACATCTCCACCAGGAGACGAAAAGGGTATTCAAGGCTACGGTCTTAAAACGAAACTCGCACAAGTGTATCCTTATGAATTCTGTGAGACCTTTGCCTCGTGTTTGGCAAGATTCCTGAAGCGAGATGCGTATGCATCTCATCTGTCTTTGGTCACAGACATACTAGAATACTCTGGAGATGAATGCCTCCAGGGACTTTCGGAACTTCTTGATCAGGAGTATTCACTTTTGACAACAAATCCTCTCAAGGATTCAAAACTCCTGCAAGATCCGAAAATCAGATCACTTGTTGCTAGAGTAAATTCCTTATCGAGTAAAACTGAATTACCATTGCATCATTCCAAACCATCACCGTCCCTTGATGCCTTGGTGTCAGACATTACTCGCCTTAGATCAAGACTCTTACCAGGGTCTGGTTTCGAACAGTGTACTCTATACAGAGGTACATTTGGAACAGTCAAAGCACTCACCAGTGTAACTGATGGCGTTCTTGTCTTTTGGAACAAGAAGAAGCCCAATTCGACTATGACGTGTTGCTTGCCGCACCAGGTTTCCTGGAACAAGGTACACCCATCAACCTTCTCGGGGGTGCTATTCCAGATGACAGGCGGCAAGACTTCACCGTCCGTGCGAACACCGCCGGATGTAATCATGTCGGACGAAGAGGTTTCGCCGTCAGACCCGTCAGAACCAATGAGCACTAATCGCTCACGGATCACATCTGACGATGTCTCTATGCCGGAACCAGATCAGCCGATGCCTCCCGGCACACCGCCGTCGCGTCCTCCTCCTCCCATACCTCCACCGCGACTACCGGCCGTTTCCTCCGATGAGCCCGTGGCTCCTGCTCGGGCTAAGCCTCGCGTGCATCCGCCTCCTCGTGTTCCGTCTCCTCGGCGTCTGGGGGGTGATGTGTCGCCAAGGTCTTCATCGGAAAGGAAAGTTTCGCCGCACAAACAGAAATCACCTTCACAGGTGCCGACACCAAAACCTAAACCGAAGGCACATCCACAGGGACCCATTCTTCCGTTACAACAAGATGAAGAAGACACTGAAGAAGAACTGGTCCCAGACGACCCCGGACAACCGTCCGCTCCTCCTCACACTTCTGGTTCACCAGAACCGGAGAGCGATGCCGAGTCAGAAAACACAAGGTATTACTCTGATGAGGAAGGTGACTTGGTCGTAGATGAGAAGGACTGGGTCCTTCTCACAGAAGAACAGAAACTGTGCAGTAACACAGGTTCTTTCTCCATGCCTCGGTACATGCATGGCGGACCCGTAGACATCAGAGAGGTAACATCAAGAGTGAGGTCAGACCGAACACGGTATAAACCCACCAAAAGGTTCCGATCTGACATTCGTGAAGAGTACGATCTTCTCACGGAAGAGGACAAGGCCTTATCCCTAAGTTCCCCCAGGAACTCAGCGAATCTGACCCAGAAGGCACAACGGAAGGAGGCAACTGCCAAGGAAAAGCGTGAGATGAAGAAACAGTTTGATGAAGCGAAAGCAGCAGAATATCAGAGCTGGCTAGACAATGATGTCTTTGAGCTCGTCGATACACGGAAACTCGGAAACATCCGAAATTATGTCACTGGTCGATGGGTCCTGACTCTAAAAAGAGACAAGGACGGAAACTTCCTTAAGTGCAAGGCCCGATGGGTCCTGAGAGGTTTCCAGGATCGACAGAAGGACATTCAGCAAACTGATAGTCCTGCTGCGAGTCGCCCAGGTTTCCGCTTAGCGATTCAACTAGCAGCTAACAAGCTGTGGAATCTGACACACATCGACCTAAAGACTGCTTTTCTGCAGGGTGAAGCCTATGATGAGTCGAGAGACATAATCTGTCAGATTCCTCCTGAAGCAGGTTATCCTCCCTACATTGCAGCGAGGATGAAGAAACCCGCTTATGGACTTAACGATGCACCTCGAAGATGGTGGAACATCGTTGATAAGGCACTCCTGTCTTATGGCCTGGTGCCAACCCGTGCGGATCGCTGTACATATGTTCTGTATGGTAAGAAGTCTGCAACAGCAGATGCTGAGCTCAAGAAGTCTCAGCCAAAGACCATGGAATCAGCGATTGACTATCTCCTAGATCCCATAGCAGGCAACAATGCCAAGGGTAGACAGGTACATGGAGTAGTCTGTTTGCATGTAGATGACCTGTGCATGGCCGGTGATGACACCTTTCGTAAGGCCGTGATTGAATCGATCAAAAAGGAGTTTGCAGTAGGTTCTGAAGACACGAATGATATCATGTTTGTAGGACAGAGATTAGTCTGGAAGGATGCTACAGCATCAGTGCCAGCACATATCTCAGTAAATCAGAACCTAGCTGTTGAAGCTCTAGAAGAAATTGTTTTTGATAAGAAGCTCAACAATGAGCAACAATGCACACCACAGCAGCACACTGCTTATAGAAGTGTTTTAGGACAGATCAACTGGCTACAAAGCCGGACTCAAGCTCACATCTGTTATCGCTTCAGTCGGTGTGCGAGCAAGGCTGCCAAGCCTACTATCGGTGATATTCGAGAATTGAACAAGCTTGTTAGGATTTTGAAGTCTACCGAAGTAGAATTGCGTTTTTGGCCGCTGAAAGGAAATCTCAGAATCCTCGGTTACCCTGATGCTTCCTACAGGAACAATGATGACAAATCATCTCAGAGAGCACATGTTATTTTCCTTGCTGAAGATCGAAATCCAAAGCTAAAGGGAATGAAACAATCAGCAGCAGCTGCTTCTTCCAAGAAGAACGATTTCTCTGAATCCTCTATTAAGGAAACATCCTCGAGAGGTAGCCTGGTGGATTATGAGTCTCACAAGATTACGACAACCACAATGTCCACAACAGTGGCAGAGCTTAACGCACTGATGCGTTGCTTTGGTACCTGCCTGTTCCTCAAGGGACTTTGGGCAGATCTCTCATCAGAGACCGTACCTATACATATCAGAACAGATGCGAACAATCTTGTGACAACAGCAGGCACGACACACCTTCCAGAGCAGAAGGAAACTCACCATCTTATACAGATGCTTCGTAAGGAATCCAACTCTGGATCTTTAGATGACCTAGCTCATGTAAGCTCGAAGTACTGCCTAGCTGATGCATTAACAAAGCATTCGGCGCAACCTGATGAGCTTATCAAGGCTCTGGAAACAGGAAATTTACCAGAAACAGACATTCATCCACCCTTCCGTGAACTTCTTCAACATAAAGCTTTCACTGTTCGGTGGATCATAGACAACCTTAAGAATGCCGCTACAGCGGTAGCCTTCCTTGGAATTGATGTCTCAACAGAGATTTACCGATTATTTTACTGCCAAGGAACATGGTGGTAGTCTTGTTTGCTGGTAGCACAACCATGTGCTGGATTTTCTATTTAGACTGTTTTCCGTCTAAAAGAAAATTTGTGTCTGCAGGCTGCGTTTTCATCAAGATCGGACATGTTCATGAGAACTATATGTTCTGTATCATCCGCAGCCGCTTTCAGCCTCGAGCCTCACAGCAATCAGCCTTTTGAGCTAACCAAGCATTCCTGATCCTGTTTGGTCATCGTGCCGTAATGAGCACACGATCAAACTTCCGTAGCCGTGATGGACACGCCCTACCCAGGGCAGTACAGGCGTACCATGAGCGACATCCACACATGGATAGCTCGTACCCCGAGTCTCGTCGGGAAGCATCACGTCGACACACCGAACACGGTGGACACCGATTTCACAAACGTGAGAAAAATCACGAGCCTCCATACATTTACATGGGTCACCAACAGGTGTTCAATCCGCATCCAAGAGATCTTGCTGAACTGATCTCACGATGTGGCCATGCGAGTCGAGCAAGGCTCACTCCAATCTCCAGACATGGAGTCAGGCTCTACGAAGGAGTCCTTCAAGGACCATGGGACAACAGTCCCCTTGTATACTGGGATAACAACGTGGGTAATCACGCTCGTGATCCACGCCAGTTTTGTACGATGCTTGCACATCACCTTCAGACAGGCCTCCCACCGGAGGTAAAACAATGTGTGAGTCTTGATGCATCCGGAGAATATGACTATTCCTCCTCAGTGCCAAGACTGGCAGAGGTAACAGGTCTCTCACCAGAGATGTGCTTCCACATTCTTTCCAAGACCAACAGAGTCGGAAGGTGGTTGGCACACTCAACAAGACACCTTCAGAACGATCGCCCTGATCTCTTTACTGGCCAACACAATTATCTTCTGGACATGTTCAAGTTGGCCGATTCACAGCTCGCACAGTATACACCGCAAGAGATCGCGCTTGGTGTCCTCCTCAACACTAAGTCCAGGTTCGTGGTCACTATGGTTTATAACCAAGATGGCAAGGCCGAAACCACAGATGCCGCCGTTACCATCCCACCGGATGCAAATGTGCTGACCATGACCAAAGTTTTCCTCTCGGCAGTGGGAGGACACGGTTCACGACGAACTCTACCAAGAGTTGAAGAACCAGATCCTGAAGAAGAGAGGCCAAGGTCACACATGACCATCTCAGACTTCATGGCAACGGGCAGCAATCCAGTGCAGTCCCGTGCACAGCGTCTCTCCACTAACGCGCCGAGACCCGTAGGCATGGAGGATTTTGTTCGACAGAACAACCCTTGTTACATCATGCATGCCACGGACCTACAGGCATTATCCTCAATCCTGAGGCACGGTCTGGTACCATCAAACCTCCTATCGCAGGTGGTTACATCACCAGGTCTTCAAGCTCTCGTGAATGAAAACAGTCGTTCCAACAGGGACACTGTTCAGTTTTCAACGCTAGACCTGGCGAATCCTAATCCGACCATGTTGCGTGCCAACAAGGCACTGCTTCTAGTATTCGACGCAAATAACGTAGTGAACGAAGTCACAAACATGTGGCAGTCGCAAGCAGGGATGTTTGCTACACCAGAGGTAGTGCATGCCCGTACTCTTAGCGCCGTATTCGCACCCTCTGAACCACTCTGGGTATCATCGCAATACGATGAGCTCAAGAGCATCGGACCATGGTGGGCAGACCACTGCTCCGAACAGATGCCGTCAGCGACTTACGAGTCGAAGAAATGGTGCGCAAATTACGGCCGAGAAATCGAATCGGCACTTCGAAAAGTGGCAAGGCGAAATCTGCCACCAGAGCCTCCCAAGGCTAGATCTTCTCACAAGAAGTCTTTTGCTCTGCCACAGACAGAGGCTGACACAGCTCCAAACCTGGAGCAAACCGCTTCTGCAGGTGAGGTACCTCCGAAAACGGAGACTACTGCAAAGGAGATCCATCCGAGATCCAAGCTCGCCCGGCAGGCCGAGGCAGACAAGGATCCGGACAGTCTTATGGGACAGCTCTGGAACTCCGACGGCACCAGAAGCGCCACTGAAGTTCTTAAGATAACGACAGGTCACAAACCTCCAGAACCTGTTCAGGATACTTCTGCCAACGTAGTTCCTCCCAAGGAAGAATCTTCTGGAACAGAGACGGAACCTGAGGAACCAGATCCTAACCAGGATTGTGACGAAGAATCAGACGTTGAGTCGGCATCAAGCGAAAAGAGCGAAAAGAGCTCAAAATCTTCGTCATCCTCAGAACTCCGAGTTGATGTTAATCCGTCTCACAAGACGAACTCTGCACCTGCAGCGTCAGAGGAGAAGAAAGAATCTCCCACGGAAGAGATCACAGAGAAACTTGAGAAGGTCAAACTTGACCAACCAAAGCCTGAAACAGAATATGTTCAGAGTTCAGACGAAGAGCCAAGGAAACCAAAATCTCCTAAAAAGGAGAAGGAAAAATTCCTAGTTCTCTTCGATCCTGAAACAGAAACTTATTATCGAGTCAACAGAAGCAAGCTCAACCTCGAATACGAGGAGCCTGCTGATGAGGAAGACCTCGTAAGAGAACATGAGCGCATCAGCGCTCGAATTCGAGAAAATCGCAAGCACCGAATCTCGAAGTCATCGTCTAACCCGGCTATGCAACAGGAAATGCAAGAGAGAATCTGGGTTAGTCGATGGAATCGAAAAATCCGAAGTCCACTCATGATCAAAGATTCTGAGGCTCCTGACGAAGAGGAGTGGGACAGACCCAGAGAGTCGGCATCTTCCTCCTCTGCACCTCCTACCAAGGAGAGATTTGTAGGAGTACGCAGGACAGCCATGAGCCTTAACCAAAGGATACGGATGTTGCCTCGACCAGACAATCCTCTCTGCGATCTCTGCAAACAGCCTACAGGCTATTTTTGCTATTCCTGTGGTACGATTGTATGTGCAGACTGTCGACTTACCCCACAGGGTAAACAACGGATGTGCGAGTGCGTCTTGCCAATCGATTGCCTCGAGACCTCTAAAGTGTCAGCAGGAATGACCTCAGAAGAGCGTCAGTTTTTATACGAGGCCATCCTCACACATGAGGACGTAGATTTGGCAGTCCAGAAAATCAACATGTATTGCGACCACGCAAGAAATCTGTTCGAGAAGGACCATCCAGGCGTTGATCCATGCAGCCTTGATGATATTAGGAACAATCCTCCGAATACGTATGAAAGCTCCACAGAGGCTCCAACCCTGGAGGAATACAAGAGCATTAACAAGAGTCACATCAATATCAAGGACTCTAGAACAAGCCACCCGGCTTCTTTTCTCTCTCTTACTGGCTACGAAGACAAACTGGTGCTCGACGCACATTACGAGATAGTTCGCAATAGGATGGCCGGTGTTAACGAGAAGAGAGAATACATTGAAGGCTCAAACCCAGACAGCGTATCGCTAAACCTAGTGGTATTCAACTGGGGAAATATGGATCGAGCGCCGGTGCCCGCAGGGAATCCCAAAAAGAAGCTCAAACCTGAGAAGGGATTCGATTATCACCCTCTTATTGACATGTGCTTCAACAATTCAGCTCATATTACCCTCGTACTCGAGGCAGGAGCACTTGCGTCAGAGTATTCGATCGCAACCATGCGACAACATGAATACAGGGGGATGCTAATCCATTCTCCTCCCAAGGAGCCTGAGGCACCCTCGATGTATATTGGAGTCAAGGGTGACCCAACAACAGACATCGCTCTCGTCCACCACTTTTACCGTCATCGAACAATGAAGCCTAAGAATGGTGGTCCCAAGAAGCGACTGTGGGCATGCCACGGTGCGGTATGCCGCCTCACCTTTGGGTACCACAGTACCATCCAGGAGGCAAAAGAATGGGTCCACCCATATTCTGGCCAAAGGATGACGAGAGACGAGTTCATGCAGATTATCGGATATGACCCACTCAAGGGCAAAAATCCTGACAAGGATGGACCCACTGATGGCTCTTACCTCTCACCAGAGGCGTGCCTGACACTGTCGAACCTCGACCCCTCGCCGGTTCTCTGTGAATGGAACGGCCATGTCGAGGGTGATGAGCCACCAGAGGAAGACTTTGAGTCATACGCAGAGATCTTCTCACAAGAAGCATCGAACGATCTTGACGAGATGTGGTGTACAAAAGGGCCTTACAAGGTCATCACCATCGCGATCGTCCATTTCAACTCATACATGACTCATAAGGAAGAACAGAGACGCGAACTGGTGAACGCGTTCCTCAACGAGATTCTCCCTTTTAAACCGGATGTAATAGCGGGAGATCTCAATAATATTGCGTCGAGGCTCACCTTAAAAGGTGGAGACGTTCACCCGCGAAACAGTTTGTTTTCTCTATACCTGGAGAAGAAACTTGCAGCATTCAACAAAATAGCAGGAAGGCACTCACAAGTGCGACATCTTTGCTTGAACAACTCCGACCAGCACAGACTGGCACGTGCAGATCGTCTACCGGCGGACCCGGCGAAGAAAGTTGCTGACCTTGACTGTATCAACAGTTATATCCTTGACTGGAGTAAAACGCCGCACACGGCGTCACCTAGTCCAAGAGATGTTACACCTGCCGCCGAAAGAACATACTGGGAGCGAATCTCAGATATGTGGCAGGACATGAACAATAACAGGGATATTGATATCCGTCTGTTTGTCTCAGTCAAGCAGTACTATTCAACTTTTTCTAACCTTGACCTATGGTTGAGTCCCTCTGACAAAGATTGGCACAGCCCTTTGGGCTTCACGATACAACCAATCCTTACAAAAGGGAAACACAACCGGTCAGATGCCCAGGTTCAGAAGATCGCTGACAAGCGAAAGGCTTTCAAGCAGCGTAATGCTGAATACTGGGGTTACAAAGATTCATTCGTTTACTCATCCGGCAACAGCTGGTACGACAGATCGCAACCATCAGGTAGCCATCACAGATACGGAAGATTCTGGGAATGGCCACAGCCTGAACGTCCCAGCGAGCCTGAAGGTCCTCCTCCAAGAAGGAACCAGGAATCATCGTCCTCTTCACAACAAGATCTACCAAGATCAAGGTCCAGGCCTCAAAGAACCAATATTGTTGACAAGCTCAACATGTCTTTGGAAGAGCTGGATGGACTAGAAGAAGAACCGTCACCAACAAAAAGTGACATCGAAGAACACGAAAGAGAAACATCAAACTTGATGTCTGCTCAGAGAGATGAAGAGGAACAAGAGGACGAATCCTCCAGCCGGAGGAGAAGAAGGAAGGCATCGCGTCCACCGTCTGCTCCGAGCGGCAAGGCACTCAGAACAGCTGCTACAGCAGCGGGGTTGTCGGGCTGGTTCGGACACCGCAACCAAGGTGGAGCGAACGCAGAGTCTATCAAGACTGATGAAACTTCACTTCCAAACTCACTAACCAGTGAGCAGGACTTCTCCGTCTTCAGCATCGCGTGGAATGTGTTTCTGCTGCTAATGGGCTTACACTGGATGTGGAAGCAGATTACCAGGCCTCCTATCAGATGTATGGAGCGCCAACAACCAAAATCAAAAGCAGCAGCGAACCAAAGAGTTCCATTCCTCGAACCCGAGGATGAACCGCAGACGCGTGAACCTTTAGGACCCAACAGGGTCAATTCCGGAGAAACAACTGATCTGCGACCTATCTGGCATACTTCCCGAAGCGAAGTCTACCATCTCTCAGACAGCTGTTACCAGCTCAAGCAAGCAAGAGATGTTTGCAGGAAGGTGCTGTGCAAAAACTGCCTCCATGCAGTACAAGTTGCGGAGATTCGCAGGAACGATCCTTTTCAAAGAGGTGATACACGTCCACGTGGCACCGAAAGAGACATTGAGCGCTTCCAGACCTACGATGATGCAAGTACCACTCCTCATATGACGCAATTATTCAAAGATGCATTGCATGCACAAATGGCCGAAGAAGCCATGCAGATTACCTATACATCGATCCCCAAGGGATCCTCGGCAAAAGCCAAAGGTACATCTGCACTCTCAAGTGCCGCATCGTCGTCAGCGCCCAAGGCAATGCCACCAGTGCCTAACAAGGCAAACATGTCACCTCCACCTAAGAGTCCTCCGCCAAAGGCGAAAGGAACAGTACCTTCAGATCCTCCGAGACCAAAAGGTCCTACCAGAAGAGGAGGTCAAAATCGGCGCATTCAACGAAAGGCAGCCAGAGAAGCCCACAACAGTGGACTCTGCACCTATGCAGACGCTGCACTTAACGAAGCCAATCAAGGCCAGGCAATTAACATTACGTGCCGAAACATGGCAGCAAGACACGTCAGCTCTATCGATGCAACGGTAGAAGCAGCCGATCAGTTTACACAACGCGTGCTACAGCACGTAGAAACATATGATGAAGAGGAACCGTGGAGCACGGAGTTTCTACCAGTCGTGGAAGTCCTATTCAGGAACTTAAGCGGCGACGAAACAACTGTCATACATGACAATCAAACGGTAACTATGCCTCTTACGAAATACACAGACCTCCTCAGAATCGCACAATCATTGCGAAGCTCTATCCAGAGAGACAAGGAGGAAAGGAAGGAACATCTTGACACCATCCAAGATACTCTATCCAGAGTGGAAATCCTTCTAACAGCACTGAAGGACTCAAGGACAGTCTTTAACCAATTGGTCCATTCCTCACTAGAGATAGAGCGAAGAAATAACAATCTCAAAAATGTCCTCGAGACACTCTTTGACGACCAAAGCTCTGAGGAAGACCAGTCAGAATCTGACAATGAAGAAGTCCTAACTCCTTCTGCAGCACAGTACTGGAATAGCCTTTATGCCCACGCCTTATCTCCTTCAGGAGATGAAAGTGAAAGATCATGGGCGTCCTCAGACGGACAGCTTGAAAGAAGAAGGGCTGAACGGGCAAAGGCTAAGCAGCCACAACCGGCTAAAGCCAAGGCAACTCCAGTCAGCTCACAAGCTGCGCCAAAGGCCGAGCCAAAGGCGACAACATCCAACCATGGATATGATACTGCAGACGCCGCCTTCACCAGGGCTGAGAACAGACTACTCGGAATTTATTCAAGTTCCGAAGAAGATCACTCAGACCCGGATGAGCCACATCCGAACGTCTACGCTCGAGCCTATGATCCAAACCTGGATCCAAATCTGAGATAAGGAAAATCTCGGAGTTTCACAACAGTGACTCACAAAGCTCTAACAAGAGCAAAGTGAAGGGCTGCATAATTCGATGTAGAAAATATCACCAGACATGATCTTGTACAGACGATCTCTCTGACCAACATGCATGAGTGTGTGCAAAAGGAGTGTCCTCAGCAGTGTACTTCAGTGCTATACCTAGCTTAAATAATATGCTGTTTTCATCATGAGTCCAGACTCCGCAACTGTGACAGTGGGCATAATAGTATATGTGTGAATGTGCGGCCATGCTTCCGGTAAAAGAAAATTAGTGTCTGTTTGAAACCATAAACCTCTAAAGGGGTAGCTCTAACAGGTACCTACAGCAATGGCTGCATGCTCATACATATACATTCCGCTGCCCATTGGCTCACAGTGGTTTTACCATATTGAGACAAGACAAGCTCTCCTTGCGTAGCAAGACAAAACAACTACTGTCCGTGTGCAGGGCGCTGCCCTTTGATCCTTAGGGAATAACTGGTCATACACCTCCTAACAAGGAGTATTCCTTGTGGGTGTATTGGCACAGGGGGGGGGGAGGGGGAGGGAGGGGGAGGGGAGGAAAATTGGTGGGACTGCATCCAAAATCCGTTGGAGGGGGCGAGAAATTTTTAAGGGGGGGGGGGGGGGGGCAGTGGGCCCCGATTCTGGGGGTGGGGTCACTGGGGACGGGATTAATAAGAGGTGGGGAATAGAGGAAATCCGAATAGGAACCTCTGACCGCTTCCGCCGAGACCGAGGCGAATTTTGAAAACCACCCATGCATGCGTGGCTGCAGGTAGGCGCAGGAAGGTAGGCAGGTAAACACTCCAGGTGTAGGGCTGAGGCCACATCATGATTTTCATTTCTTTTAATTTAATCATTCAGAGATTCCCTACATTAATCATCCTCAACCCATGTTTCAAACTTGTGCAGTGCATTAGTATGATTCGTAACTTTGAGCCGAAGTCCCAAACCCTCCACCCTAGACTCCAACATGTCAGATTCCGTGGCAAGCCTAAACCCAGATGCCCTTTGCCCAAATAGCGTCCACCCTTATAAGAACCTAAACCCTGAACCCGACACTCTACCTATCTGCCTACCTACCTGCCTACCTACCTGCCTACCTACCTGCCTACCTACCTGCCTACCTACCTGCCTACCTACCTACCTATATGTACAAATATATATGGGCGCACCCCTATTTGGGGTCCCCTACGTTTTTCGCTGCATCATCTGACTGAGCTGTAACCACCAGACTAGGTTATAACCAGCCGAGTAGGTTATAACCAGCCGACAAGGTTATAACCATTCGAATAATTTATAATCAGGTATACATTATCGATATTTCAGTTTTTTCCAACAAGCGTGCTGTAGTCATTAGTCTGGTTCAGTCATTCCTTATCGCGAACTAAATTTTGGAACGAAAAGTTTTCCATCTTTGTACTGTAATGCCGCAATCCCATCAAAGTCTCTGTTGTTGGGCGCATTGCTATGACGTTTTGGCAAACTGATAGCTTTCAATGACATATCCCTGTGCCCCTATGTGATTGCTTGTAGACACTGGTATATCCGGTAGGTATGTTTGAGTGGTGCATTCCTTATTTCTGTATGACGGCTGCCCCAAGCCAAAATTGAAAACTTGCACACTACAAGCTTGGCAAACTTTGTACAGTATTTTTCCTGGGGGACGACATGAAGCGTCGCTTCTTAAGCTTGGCACTGTTTCTATATGCTCAGTGATGAGGCCTGTGCTTTTTGTATCAGCATACCTTAACCATCACGTAAAGCTCACTGAAAACCATAAAGCTACATCTAGCTTGTCCGAATTTCTGTTTGTGTTCTTGTGAATATTTTCTGAAGGTCGAACAGAAGCCATTGTTCCCAATCCAGAACGTGCTCCTCGTTTTAGAAAAAGTGGTGAACACACACCGAATCACTCCTCGAAAGAGGTACATCCATGTAGTTGGAAATAGCATTGCAAGGAATTTTCTACGTGCCGAGCGAGGAAACCTAACAGTTTGCAAGTTGCAAATCGCTCACCACACATATTCTTATCAGTTTCGTCTCATCGAAATCCTGCTTCCTTGGAACGATGTTTGAACATAACGTTGCAACCAGTTCGCCTATGTACGAAGTGATGAAACCTGACCACGCTGTAAGCTTTGATATACTATCTCTCCCTACAATGACGTCGTATCAGTCGTATCTCAACTTTTTGTGTACCGTGATATTCCAATGTTGACAACACTTACTGACCTACTGTAATCCCGATAGAGACCCTTCATCTTCCGCATTTTGATTCCTGGGTCATTGACATGTTAGCGGCTATTCTCTCAATGTGTACATAGATCTCATAAGCCCGATGTACTGGAACGGACAGACCATTATGTAAAGTCCGCCATATAGCCTTTCCGCTAAAGTTGGGGAATGCGCATATGGTCCCCGGAATTATGTTTGTTACAAAGCACTGCATCATGCCTCAACAACCGAATACATGCCAATTACCTCGGACCTTCTTCTAGTCCTTGTTTAGTTTCATTGCGGTTACATTTCCCCTGAAACACCGAAACTTTCGAACGTTTGGATCTAGGTCTAGGTGTTGATGAAGTAGCGTTGGCACAGATTTGCTTCGTAAGGTTTATATTGTGCAACAAACAATCAAGGCACCCCAATTTACAAACCACAACCCTGGTATGTAAGCCCCCCGGTGTTTCGACACAGTTTACCAATATTGCAGGTTCACCATCAAGTGTTGGGTTTGGGTTTTACTGCTTAGGGTTTGGCGCTAGGGTTTGGGGGAGACTTAGACTTAAACCATTATACCGGCTCGCTTGCGCGATACGACACGGAAGACTTAAACCATCAAACCAATAAACCAATCCATTTGATCTATAGGGCACGGCGGGAGTCTTCAAACCCTGAACGTATTTTGCAGCCTGGTTATAACCTCTGTCCCCGGTTATAACCAGGACACCTGCGTAGTAGGCAGCCCTAGACCCATCACTAAACCATTGAACCATTATCCTTTCCCCCAATGGAGCCAAACCAATAAACCATTAAACCAATCCTTTTGCCCCATAGCACTAAACCATTAAACCAATCCCTTTACCCCATACCACCAAACCACTAAACCATTAAACCATTAAACCAATCCTTTCCCCCAATGCACCTAAAACACTAAACCATTAAACCATTAAACCAATCCCTTTACTTCATACCACTAAACCACTAAACCATTAAACCATTAAACCAATCCGTTTGCTCCATACCACTAGACCACTAAACCACTAAACCATTAAACCATTAAACCATTAAACCATTAAACCATTAAACCAATGCTTTCGGCCCATACAGGGATGTGTCTCTCTCTATAGGGGAAAATGATTGGTTTAATGGTTTAATGGTTTAGGTCCATTGGGGGAAATGATTGGTTTAATGGTTTATTGGTTTAATGGTTTAGGTCCATTGGGGGAAATGATTGGTTTAATGGTTTAATGGTTTATTGGTTTGGGTCCACTGGGGGAAAGGATTGGTTTAATGGTTTAATGGTTTAATGGTTTTTTGGTTTAGTGGTATGGAGCAAAAGGAATGGTTTAATGGTTTAATGGTTTAGTGGTTTGGGTGTGCCAAAACCCAGGGGACCCCATATAGGGGGGTACCCATATATATATATATATATATACATACACATATATACATACTGCCATAAACCCTAAACCCTACCTGCAATTCATGGAGCTGGCTCTGATCGAACCCAGGCCGCGCCGTTTCACCCCGGCCGGGAGAGGTCTGGAGCCCGAGCAGGAGACTTCAATGTTCTTAGGAACTATGTTATGTTTCATTATATTGAAACTCCGAGGAGTTATTACATCCGGCATTCTCCTGTGTTACAATAAAACGCTGAGGGGTTCGTAAGAGCTTGCTTTCATCAATCCAAGGTATTAAAATAGATTGTTTGGTGCAGAATCCCATCGGCTATCAAAACTGGTGTTGTTCTCATGGTTCTTAAGGCGTTTGAGGAGATTTTACGATGTGGGTTTCGTGAGAATTTCAGTTGTGGAGGTTGTCGTTGAGGAGCGTCACGCCATTGGGCTTAATGGATTCCTTTGAGCTCCGTAATGCAAATAAGGAAAATCTTCGATTTTCTCCAAGTAGTCAGGTGCTAAGCCCTAAGCCCCAGCCATAAAAGTGTAGCCCCTAAACCCAAACAGACAGTTAAGCAGTGGCTTTGGATGTTGAGTTTTCGGTCGGGGTCTTCTGTGCTCAGTCCTATCAATGGAAGCTGGTACTGCCAAGTTCCGCATGGGTCTCACGGAGTTTTGTTGCTCACGCACACCTTGAAGCCCCAAAGGACTGCAACGCCGTATGAGGCAGAACCCGAATGATCTTCCGTCGCTAAGGGCACGCAGCGGCGCCCGGCAACTGCGGACCAAGTTCAAGCGCAGCCGCCGTGACCTCAGCTCTTCAAGTGCTTGGGACATTCATAGGAGGCCAAAAGGGGTTTTAGCCCATGGGGGTTGAGTAGGGATTAGGGTTCCCATAATAGGGCTCATATTAATTAAGGAATCCCTACCGCAAGAATCTTAAACCCCCCCCGTTTTGGCCTCCCATCAGACTTGGGGTTGGGGTTTGGGGCTGTGCTCCTGGGGCGCCAGCCGTCATAGAATGGATGTGCAAGTATTAATTTCACCAGACATTCTGGGAGAACTACGGGCTTCGAACGTTACTTAAATGGTGTTACCAGGTGAGTCATGGCGTAGCAGACAGAAGACTGGCTCGCAGTAGTAGCAATAGTAGTGAGATGCAGTTCTGCAGCTCCTTCTCTTACCTTTGGTTAGTAGGGAATGGAAGAATGGTAGTAATAGTAGTTGTAATTGTACCCCATTCCTCCATTCCCTACTAGCCAAAGGTAAGTTCTGTGGCATTGTGCGCCTCCTTTTACCCTAGTAGTCGTTCGTGCGCCAGCCGGATCTGCCGGGCAGCCGAATTCACGACAGCATCCAAATCTTTGGCAAGCAGTCTGCTTGGGTTTGTCTTGGTAGTCGTGCTCCCGCCGGAGTTCCGTGCTGATTGTGGCTCTTTAGCCGCTTCAAGTCGGTACATAGGAGGAGAAGCAAGAAGAGCGACGAGGGTGGCCCCTGAACGCTAGCACCCTAAACCATAAACCCCAAAGCCTTAAACCAGACTTAAACCCTACATGATCCCTAAACCCCAAACCCTGAAACCCTAAAGCCCCAAATCCTAAAACCCTCAAACCCTAAAACCCTAAAACCCTAAACCCTAAAACCTTAAAACCCTAAACCCAAACCCTAAAACCCTAAAACCCTAAAACCCTAAACCCAAAAACCTTAAAAGCCCCAAACCCTAAAACCCTAAAAACCCTCAAACCCTACAACCCCCAAACCCCCAAAACCAAACCCAAAACCCTAGAACCCTAAAAACCCCTAAAGCCCCAAAACCCTAAACCCTAAACCCAAACCCTAAAACTCTAAAAAACCCTAAAGCCCCAAAACCACCAAAACCCTAAACCACCCAAAACCCCTAAAACCCTAAAAACCCTAAAACCCCAAAACCCCCTAAACCCTAAACCCTAAAACCCTAGAAACCCTAAAACCCCAAGCCCCCAACAAAAGAAGCCTTCAGAAGGCTCCAGCGAGAGCTCCCGGGCCGAGGTGGGCGGCCCCGCGAGTTCCGGAGTCCTCGCGCTCGGCGCGGGGCCTCGGAGTGGGCAGAAATAATCGTACGGTGGTTTAGGGTTTAGGGTTTAAGGTTTAGGGTTGAACTCGACATTCCAGCTGCTCTGTCGCTCAGGTGATCGTTCAGTCGGCAGAACTAACAGCTGTGCGGGCCTCGCCGACGTTTCTTTCAAGCTTTTGAGGGTAGAGGCCATGGCGGCAGTTCAAGACGTGGTTTATTTAAACTGCGTGGGGCCGAAGGGGCCCATTCCATTGTGCGGCTGGGTGGTCAGTGCGAGTGATAGCGACGTGATTGTTGCAGCTGCTAGTGGCATCTTGAAGGGGGTCCAGCAGGTGGTTCAGGGTAAGCACGGTGATATCAAGATTGACTTCATCAAGGTGCCCTTTGACTCGGTTACCATTAGCTCCCCTTCTACTTGGGAGGGACCAAAGCCTAAGGATCTTCCGTCTTTGGCGGCGTGTCTTGAAGCATGGAAGAAGGTGGCCAAGGACGACTTGCCCAGCAGCGAGGCCGAGCATCCACAGCCTCGCCGTCCCGAACGTCCTCGAGGCAGTCTTCGCTCGGGCATGAAGGGGCTCAGGGGATTGTTCAACGAGGACGACGACGAGGAGGACGAGGACACCGACGACGAGGAGGAGTTCTCGAGACGGAAGGGGTCTTCACGCATGCAGCCTCCCGGGTCGTCGGCAGCCCGAGGGTCTTCGAGCAAGAAAGACGACAGCCAAGGCGTGGGCGCCAAGGACTTAAAGAAGGTGCTCATGCAGGGCCTGGCCGAGGGACAGACGCCGAGCGACCTGGTCCCTCTCATGATGATGAGCATGCTGTTGGACAAAGGACAAGAAGGAGAAGCGGACCAAGCACGGGGGTCGCGACAGCAAGGACCTCAGCCTCTTTGGTGGCTCGGACTCCGAAGATTCGGGAGGCGAAGATGCTTTCCAGGGAAAGGGGATGCGAGCAGTATCAACGTTGCACAAGCTTCACGAGCAGATCAGAAGGCGGCCAAGGAAGATATGCGAGATCTTCGAGCACGAGGTGGTGCAGGAGATGGGAGTGATCAAGGGCCAGGCATGGACATTGAAGGATTATGTGAAGAAGCAGCCCTGGGGAAAGTTCAAGGGGATTTATCGATGTGCTTTGATGGATGTCGAGGTCTACGAGCAACTGCGCAATGGCGAGCCCCAGATTGCCGCGGCGCAGGTCGTGCAGAACTTGAAGGCGAAGCTCCAGAGTGTGCTCCAGGGGGGCGACTGGAGCACAGCTTGGCTCCTCACCGGATTGCCCGACCCTCTCGCGAAGCGAGAGTGGGCGGGCAGCAAGGAGGAAATGGCGATCATTTCCGGATATGTGGACGCTCTCCATCGGCTCAAGAAGCGCGTGAAGGACAATCAGACCGTGGCCGAGGACGACGAAGGAGAAGGCCAAGCCGGCCACTCCCGAAAGTGATGGCCCCTCGCCCTTTGCATGAGAAGGCGGGACAATCGCTTCCGCATCCGGTCCTCACGGGCCCAAATTCAAAGTTTTATGATTATCTTTGTTGGTTTGAGGGTGCCCAGGGTATTTTGCCGGAGCGTGGTGCCGGCGCCAACATTCCACTCTTCCCGTGCACGCTACCCTACCCGGAGGCCATCTTGACTGACGGGGTGAGCCTGGACCTTGAGGGTTGCCGTAGGTGGTTTGCCAAAGCCTTCGTTAACACGTTTGTGGCTTGGGGAAACTTTGTGACTCTTGGGTGCCCGGCGGAAGGGGGCAGTGGATACGAGCCGCGGGTAGCTTATTTGTGCCGGGAAGAGGCCCGGGTCATGGCAGATGAGCTTCTTGGCGAGGTGGATGAATTCGTTTCCGAGGATCTGGCTCTAGGTCGTCTCGAGTGTGATGGCAAGCGTGGTTGTATAGCAGCCCTGCTAGAGAAGATCCGCTGTACAGGTGGTGCATGCTACACTGATCTGCCTTCTCAGGTTTCAGGGAAGACGATTTCAACGGCATTGCCGGTATCTGCTACGAGGGTGGCTATGCCGGGACAGGCGGGGCTCGTGGATCCGGGTGATTGGCTTGAACCACATCGTGCTGAAATTTTTCAAGACTTAGCCCGTCTCCGCAAACCCGAGCATCTGTGGGAGGATATCGCGGTGGCTTGCCATCGGGTACCACCAGAGGAGGAAGATGATTTGGCTCGTAAGTTGATTGCACATGGCATGGCGATCGCTGTTCCAGAGCATGAGCTTCCGCATGACAGTCGAGGGCAGCTACATGTAGGTGGCCTTTTCTGTGTTGCGAAAAACGAGCTAGAGGACCGCTTGATCTATGACAGGAGGCCGGAGAACAGCAAGATGCACAAGCTCGCATGGGCGAGGCTACCGAGTGGCGCATGCTTCACCAGAATGCTGTTGGGGGAAGACGAGTACCTCAGGGGATCGGGGGATGATTTGCGCAACTACTACTACATGTTGGCATTACCTCAGAATTGGGTGAAGTTTAACTCCGTGGGCCGCCGCATGTCCCGCCAGGTGCTCGACGAGCTCGGTTACGACAGCAAGGTGGACCATCGGTTATGTTTCAGGGTTCTGGGGATGGGCGATATCAACGGGTGTGATATAGCTCAGGCGACCCACGAGAGTATATTGCGGCAGCACGGTGTCCTTGATCGTTCAGTGCAACTGGTGTATGGTGAGCCCGTTCCCAAGGGCCCGCTTTGGGAAGGAGCGTATTTAGATGACCTCCTGATCACATTGCGATGCCGAGTTCCTGGGAGGGTTCCTCTAGATGGCACTTTTCATGCTCCGGCTCCGCAGGCAGGGGATGGCGATGTCAAGCAGGTGGCGGCGGCAGAGCATGCATACACGAAGGCTCGGTTGCAGCGCGCAGAGCATAAAGCCTTTAGGTTCAAAACCTCCTTTAAGGCCTGGGGTGCTCACATCGACGGCATCGTTGGCAAGGTCGGAGTGCCCCTCGATGTGGATGTTATTGTCGAAGATCGTGGCAGGAGGCTGGTGCAACAAGGACGTGCTTCGCCGGGTGCTTGGGTTCCTAGCTTACATCTTCCAGTATCGCCGGGAGCTGTATTGCCTACAACACCACATCTACAAGTATGTGCAGGCCATGCCGGATGAGCGGTGGTGCAGGCTTCCGCGACATGTGCTAGATGAACTTCGATCATTTGCCCTGCACCTCCCCTTTGCGTGCTGGGATATGCGTAGGAAGCTCAACTCTACCTTGATTGCAACGGATGCCACCCCAACTTCGGGAGGTTCGGTTGCTTGCAAGATGCCGGCCGAGCTGGCGCAGGAGCTCTGGCGTCAATCGGAAGTTAGAGGTGAAGCTGTGCGTTTGGACCGCGGCATGGGGCCTGATCTGTCTTGGGATGTCCCGAAGGAACCTTCTGTCTTCGCGAGCACCATTGCAGAGAGCATGGACTGGCGGGTCACCGGGTCTTATTCGTTTCGGCAGACTTCTCACGTAAACTTACAAGAGCTTCGGGCCCTCAGGCGGGAAATCATCCGGATGGCACGTGCTCCCGAACACCGCAACTCCATCGTCGTGGCCCTTAACGATTCAAGGGTAGTCTGCGGATGTGTGGCAAAGGGGCGCTCGTCGAGTTATAAACTTAATGGGATGTTGCGAGGCCTCTTACCGCACCTGGTGATGGGCAAGATCACGATCTCTATATTGTGGGTGGAGACCTCAAGCAACTATGCCGACCACCCATCCCGTTTCCGTGATCTACCGCCGCCCAGGTCTCCGCCTCCCTGGCTCCAGCGCTTTGGGGTTAGCACCTCGGCTAGCTTCTCCGGGGTCGAACTTTCGGCCGGGGGAACATCCATTACACGGGCGCATGTTGAGGCTGGGCTGCAAATGGCACAGCCGGTGGACATTGCCTATGGTGTCGAAGCGCTGGGCCCTTGGATCGACCAGTGCATTGAGACGGGGTTGATTGATTGGGTTTGGCTCGCTCCTTCGTTTGCGGTGCAGTCTCGGCTTCAACAAAGTCGTGAAGGTGGGCGGCAAAGCTGGCCCCGACAAGGGGAGAGGAGATACGACCAGGAGGACTCGATTGATTATCTTTGGTGGCGGCTGCTGAACATCGCTTGGAGCATCATGTCTTCAGGAGGCTTCTTCTTCCTGGTGCACCCGCGGAGCAGCAGAGTTTGGAACTTAGCCGAGACTCAGCAGCTCCTTAATCATGAAGCGGTGAAGGCGCATCGCGTTGATTTGTGTGCACATGGGGGAGAGAGCTCGAGTGGCGGGTCACAGGGGACTAGCACCATCCTCAGCAACTCCCCTTGGCTCGGGCAAGTCGTTCGCCAATGCCCTGGCACTCATCGTCATGCTCAGTTATCCCGAAGCGTTCATGCTCAAAATGCCGGTGAACCCTGGGATGCATTTTGCTGCGCGCTAGCGGATGCCGCGGCGCGCTGGGAGATTGCGAAACGCAAACCTCACGCCTGAGTACAGGCGTGGGTTGCGCGAGGCGGCGCGGTGGTTGCTGGATCTCGCGGTATCGCTTGGTGCTCAGCTCTCTTGTGATTCTCCTCCACAAAAGGTTGATCGTTGGCTCGAACGTTGCATTGAACACGCTTATGATCGGGGAGAAAAGTTGTACTATGTGAGGCTGGGGCTCATCGGTCTTCAACGTGCTTGGCATCTTTCGGGTCCACTCCTTCGGGGATCATGGTCGGCGATTAGAGGATGGCGAGCTTTGCAGCCAATTCGGTCGCGGATACCCATGTCGAGATCTATCATGAAAGGCGTCATCCTTACTTTATTGATGATGGGGAATGAAGAGAGCGGTTATCTGAGAGAGATCATGTGGGCGGCAATGTTGGCGGTGTGGCTAAGCTTTGAGGGGCTGTTGAGACCAGGGGAAACAGAGCAGTTGTTGGTGCGCGACCTTTGCTTCCCCGACCTACACGGTGGAGGCAGTGAAGGACTTGTAGTTACCATCAGAAAGCCAAAGACGCGCAGATTGTGGCATACACAATTTGTGTTGATCCGGGATCGTGCTCTTATCAGCTGGCTACAGTGGTGGACTGTGGGGATCAGTGCCAATCGTGTTCTTTTCCGGGTTCCCAGACGCCGGTGGGCCAAAGTCGTTGAGCAAGCTCTAACGTGGTTGTTGTTGGAGGACCGGGGCTTCACGTTGGGAAGCTTAAGAGCTGGAGGGGCTACGTGGCACTTCAAAACACACGAAAACCTTGCACGGCTTCAGTTCTTGGGAAGGTGGTCCAGAGCGGAAACACTCAGGCACTACCTCCACGAAGCGCTCACTGTTCAGGTGGAAACGCAAAGTCGGCCCGAAGCTAAAGCTCAGCTGGAGTTTGTTTTGGAGCATGCACGGTTCCTTGAAGCACCGCCTCCCACATCGCTGTTTCGGTTGCTCAGAAAGGATTGCTAGGATGCCCTACGGTGCAAGAGCAGCAGATGAACGTCACGGGCAGTTCAGTGGCTTACAGAGACGACCTCCTTGACGATGGGTCCAGGGACCGGCAGGGGCGACTTGGCGCAGCCTAGAGGCGACGCTCCCCAGCGGCCGACTCTGCGGCTCTCTCGTGCGTCTTCGGCAAGTGAAAGGCCTGGAGGAGGCCTGAGCTCTTTGGGAAACGGGTCGTCCCTTGAAGCCGATGCCTCAGCGGCAACTATGAAGCCCTTGGAATCGGCTGCTCAAGATATTCTCCGGGTTGTGGAGGATGCAGCTACTCAGATGGGACCTGTTCAAGTAGACGCTGGCCGGACCCCTCAAGAAGTGCTTTCCGACCAAGCTTCAAGAGAGGCGGCGACTCGGTGGCGAGCGGGAAGCGCGCCACGCAGGTTTACAGCTACCCTGGCGCGTCTGGCTACAGCAGTGCAAAGCTGGACTACCTCGGGGCCGAGACCAGAGGCTCCGGGGACGGGTCCTCTTGCACCCGTCCGGCCTCGCCCTCTCCGTGAACCTGCTCACGAGCTCCGCCCAACCGCCGTGGCCATTTGGGGTCACTGGGCGGCGCGCCTTGCGCGAAATCGTATGAGGACTCTGGTGGTTCTTTTCGTCATCTTGATGTTCCCGCGCCTGCTGGCACTGGTTTTGGCCCTCATCATTCGGCTAATGATGCGGGCGGTGGTGGCGTTAACCTCTCACCTTGTCCGTGAACTCGTGCATCAAACTATGACAGCCGCCGCTGAGCTCGAGGATGTGCTCATGGGCTGGCTGAGCTATCAGATGGGGTCGTCGGTACTCCCCCAACCACAACAAGTGGCAAGTCTCCCGACGGGGGACAATCTTCGTGCAGCTGAAGCTTCGCCTACTGCTGCCCACCCGGCCCGCCCATATGATCTCGTCACGTGGGTGCTCTTGGTCCTCAACTTCCTCCAGAACCGCCAACTTCGGGGGGGTGGGGGACCACAAGGTGCTGCCTAGCTCTTCGCCTCTTCGCTGTGAACGTTTCGGCCTACCTTCAGGGGCTCCTCGGTGTGTACCTGCAGGGCGGCTTCACTCAGCTCGTGGCTGGCAGCTCGTTGAAGTTTCTTTTCTTGGAAGCCATTGCCAAAGGCCCTGGCTTAGACTAACTCTTTCAGTCACGGTTGGCACCCGCAACCGGTAAAAAGAGAGGGGTCCGAACGTGTGTGCTCTCAACGGCGGCTTGGCAAAGAGGCAGGCGGGAATGAACTCGACATTCCAGCTGCTCTGTCGCTCAGGTGATCGTTCAGTCGGCAGAACTAACAGCTGTGCGGGCCTCGCCGACGTTTCTTTCAAGCTTTTGCCATCCTCCTCCCCGCCACCGACCACAAGGTGCTGCCTAGCTCTTCGCTGTGAACGTTTCGGCCTACCTTCAGGGGCTCCTCGGTGTGTACCTGCAGGGCGGCTTCACTCAGCTCGTGGCTGGCAGCTCGTTGAAGTTTCTTTTCTTGGAAGCCATTGCCAAAGGCCCTGGCTTAGACTAACTCTTTCAGTCACGGTTGGCACCCGCAACCGGTAAAAAGAGAGGGGTCCGAACGTGTGTGCTCTCAACGGCGGCTTGGCAAAGAGGCAGGCGGGAATTAAGGTTTAGGGTTTAAGGTTTAGGGTTTAGGGTTGAGGGTTTAGGGACTACCAATAAAAAGAAGATTCATAAGAATAGTAATGCAAGTAATCGTAAAAATCGTAATAGTGGGAGCAGAAAAAGTAACTTCAGTCATTCCGGTGTACATATAGTCTTCGTTGTAGTTCCTTTAACTGCCTTACACAGTTTTATCTTTAGGATCCAAGGAGGTATCCCAAAAAAGAATTACACTGGAGACTATAGGCAAGCATCAGAGGGTCCTGTGCCAACGACAAGACGGAGCCGAAAGGTTATGAAGGGCTTTGGGCCTCGGGGAGAGGGTCAGGCCAGCACATAACATAACCTCAACCCTGCAAGACAACACACCTACGGTTGCCCATGCGAAGAGGGACGACTGCAAGAATCAATGCGAGAAGTCCGGTTGTTATGAGGATGATTGGGGTAAGGATCAGTAAGGGCACTCCTAAACCCCTAAACCGCTAAGCCGACTTAACCCCCTGAACCCGTGCATCTCGCCGGATCGTCCGCAGTGACTGCTTCATAATTTCCTAAACTTCTAAACCCAAAGCCCTAAACCCCTAAAGCCCTAAGCTCCTAAACCCTAAACCCCAAAGCTCCTAAACCTTGAACCCTAAACCCACTAAACCCACTAAACCCACTAAATCCCTAAACCCCCAAACCCTCAAATACTGAGAGTGCAGAAGGCGGATGGAGCCGGCTCTTTCTACTCGCAGGACCCACAGAGCCTCGATTTGTTGGGCTTTGGCGCCGTACAGGGTTGAGGGGTTAAGATACTATAAGGGTTCCGTCAAGGGGGTTCTACAAGGGTTTCTTTAAGGCTTCCTTTAAGGCTTCATCTGAAGGGATATAGGAGCCTCAGTGACTAGAGTAGGGTTTGGGATAGATGGTGCTCTAACTGGATGGGGATTCTCAGGGGTCATCATGACCGGTCTTAGTTGCGGGCTTCCGAAGAATTTTGTGGAGTCCTTGAATTAAGAATCCTACTAAAGTCCTCGACTTTCTCTGACTCAGCTGTTTTTTGGGACTGTCTAAGCATCGCGGTCGGAGTTGTGGTTCCGCGGTTTGCGGAGGGCGAGGACCTTTATGAGTTTCGTGTAATGCACCCCAACACCCTCATCGGATTGTGAACGCCCCTGAATTTAACTTCAGGCTTCCGTTTGGTTCCCATGATCGTCGTCCTGGTGGTCGTCGTCGCTGTGGCTGTTGTTGTGCCGTCGTCCTAGGCTTTGCGGTCCAATGCTGGCCTCCGGTGTAGTAGGCACATTTTATGCTCGCAAATACTCGCAACCTGGCTCATGCTCCCGTGCTGCATCCCTGGCGTTCGTTTTCACTGTAGATGATGTGGGCACTGGCTTGGGCCGTTCCGGTCTCCTGGAGCTATCTCGTCTTTCGAACCCAGTGCTTTACCCGGCGTGCTGCGACAAATGAGACGACCTTGCTCCAGGCATCGCCGGAAACATTGAAAGAGGCTGCGGAGATTCTCGGTTCTTGATAAAGAATTTAGTTTCAGTTGCCATCATAGGGATCTATAGTAAATACTATGGGCTACTCATTATGGCAATTTAAATTCAGTCCCTTAACAAGAGCCCAGGATTTTGGATCAGCAGCATGCCCGGAATGAGCCCGTCGTCTTCCGAAGCAGCCCCGGCCCCGGTCGCGCTGCGCTCGCCTGGGCTCCGACTTGGAGGATCATGGGACTTAGTAAGTAGGGTTATAAGTACCTATAATAGTTGGGGTTATAAGCAATTACAACAACTGGGGTTATAAGTAATTATAACTGTAGTTACTTTGCTAAAATCCCTACTGTCTAAGTCCCATGATCCTCCTTATAGATCCCTTTAAGAAACCCTAGTATAGAACCCTACAGTACCCTTAAAAGGAGCCCTAAACCCTACTTTCGACCCCCATGATCCTCTAAGGAGAGCTCCGGGCTCCGCGCGTTGTTGGAGCCCCGCCTGCCTCGAGGAAGAGCTTGGGGCTGTTCCTATCGAGGCCCCGAGGCCTCAACCCCAAACCCGAAGCCCATGAACCCTTTAGGGTTTAGGGTTTAGGGGAACCAATCCGGACTGTAAATCCCAAAACCCCAAACCTTAAACCAAAAAATCCTGGATCCCGAAACCCCTGAAGCCTTAAGCTGTCCCCATCGAGGGCGCGCCCGGGGCGACACTGGGCCGGTACCTGGCGGCTTTCTTTGCGGGGTCGGAAGCCGTTGAAGCCAACTGCTTCATGGGCTGTTCTTAAGGTTTTGGGGTTTAGGAGTCTGGGGGGTTCAGGGTTCAGGGGTTTAGGGGTTTAGGGTTTTAAGGGTTAAGGGTTTAAGGGTATAGACTTCTTTAAGTCACCAGAACATGGAACCCCCTTGTTTACTTTCAGCCCCCACTCTGGTAACTTAAAGTAACCCATACTGTATGGGTGGTTGTCAAAATTATGGTCCCTTTTTGGGTACCCTGAATATTAGGTGCCGTGTTGTATTAAGGATCCAAAAAGGGGCCATAATTTGACAACTACCCATATATCCCTATTGTGGTAACTTATTTGAAACTTCTCAAGTCTTAAAGTAACCCATGCTATATATCCCTATTGTGGTTTAGGGTTTAGGGTTCAGGGTTTAAGGCTCAGGGTTGTCAAAGTGAAACCCAGGTTTCGGGGGCCAGCAGCCTCCCTGCTCGATGCAAGGGGGAGCTCCTTTCTGCACGCGGCCATGTCCCTTGGGTGCTCTGTTCATTCAGGGTTTTTCGATTTGAGGGTTCTGGTTTTCAGGTTTTGAGGAATCGTTGTTTGAATGCGTTTTGTTTTAAAGTGCGATTCCTTCTAGGTCCTTTTGGTTTTTGTGCTAAAATCTTTTTTTGGTCCAAGGGGGGCTTAAGGTTAGGGACCCAAAAAGCACATAAGCATCAGGGCTTCACTATAACGGTGGTTTATATGGGCGGTTGTCGAAATTATGGCCCCTTTTTGGACCCTTACTACAATACGGCACCTAATATTTAGGGTACCTAAGAAGGGACCATAATTTGGACAACTACCCATATGGGATATCACTATCCTGGTTTTTGCTTATGTGCTTTTTTGGGGCCCTGCAAGGTCTTACCAATGCCACCGTCAACTTTGTCCTGGCCGCAGATTCCGATGAGCCTTTCGACGACCTCTTCGAGGCAACTCAGGTTGCCCTAGGGTTTCAGGTTTAGGGCTTAGGAGTTTCAGATTTAGGGATCAGGGGTTTAGGGTTTAGGGATTACGGGGTCGTGGGTTTATGGTTTTAGAGCCCAATTAGTTCGTCGTACGATGTACTGGGGCGCCTTAAAACATTTACAGCGCAGAACCCCCAACCCTTGGTTGAAGGCGGGCCACCAGCTGTGCCGGTAAGCAAGTTTCGTCATGATCGGCGGAAGTTGAGTTGAGTAGAGGGAACTGCCCCAGTCAAGTTCACGAGGAATGGGAGTTTCCGAAGCGAGGGACTCTAATATGGAAGCTTAGATACTGTTGTAGCATGAGAAAGGTTAAAGGAATCCCACAGGTGCTCACGCTGCACTTGCTTTCGAAACCCTTACAGGAACACGATTAGAGCTCAGGCTTTATAAGGACCTTGAAACCCTAAAACCCTAAAGCCAAAACCCTAAACCCCAAATCCTAAACCCTAAACCCTAAAGCCTAAACCCTTAAAGAGGCACTTGACCTTCTTCCCCTGCTCCGGCGCCGAGCACACCGGGGCTCCACCTTCAGCGCACGGCTCCTCACTTTTCTTGTGCCCTCCTCGCTGGGCTTCGCCCCTGGCTCGGAGCCTTCGCTGTAGAGAGTAGTAGAATTAGTAGTGGTAGTAGTAGTAGTAGTAGTAGTAGTAGTAGTAGTAGTAGTAGTAGTAGTAGTAGTAGTAGTCGTAGTCGTAGTAGTAGTAGTAGTAGTAGTAGTAGTAGTAGTAGTAGTAGCAGTAGTAGTAGTCGTAGTAGTAGTAGTAGTAGTAGTAGTAGTAGTAGTAGTAGTAGTAGTAGTAGTAGTTTGTAGTATTAGCTCCAACTGTGATAGACTTTCGGGTTGTTGAAGGTTGTAGGGTTAGGGTTTAAGGTTTAGGGTTTGGGGTTTAGGGTATTGTAGGGTTATGGGTTCATATCGCGTTTTCCAGAGACCCACGCGGTCTCGAATTCTCATCTCCTGTTTGCTCTCATTCTTTTTCCTTTCTTTCACAGAAAACATCAAGCCCGAGCCTTGGCCAAAGAGGAGCGGCTCTTCATCCCTTTGAGCGGGAATCTGCATGACACAGATCCCCATTTGATTCCTCGCGCTCACTGAGATGTATTCACCCTGCTACCAGAAACTTAGACCGTGCCTTGCTTGCGCTTCGAAGCTGCTCCGTAGGATTGGGTGGAAGGGGTGCTGTGGCTCAGCCCCCGCGGCGCGCGCACGGGGATACACCAGGACGATGAGCCCTGTTCCATTCTGCAGCAGGTGCGGGCTCTTGGCGTGTAAACTTAGCATTATGTCTTGAAAGACTCACATAAACCCTCAACCCTGAACCCTAAACCATAAACCACCGCGCCTCTTGGAGAAAGGGTGCACATCAACTTAAAAAAACCCTAAACCCTAAAACCCTGAACCCTAAGCACTAAAAAACACTTTAAACTCTAAACCCTAAACCCTGAACCCCAAACCCTAAACTTCGTCTATCTTCTGCGAAAAAAGGCCCCATTGCACTTAAAACAAAACTTCGTCTATCTTCGTCTCGTGTCTTGAAAGGGGTCAGGCCTTCTAGCTTCACCAAAGGCTCCCAGAGACTCCAAAATCCCTTAATTGGGGAATGTACCCATATTCGGGATCCTAGTGTATATACTTTAAGGTCTCTTCCTTCATTGAGGGATATTGGAGTCTCTAGGTTTCTGGGATCGGGGCCTCGAGTAGGAGACACCGGGATTACGAACCAGGGCTTCACGTGTCTACGGTAGTAACCCTTAGACCCAGAGAACCCAATACCCTTTAATCAAGGAATATACCTTAGATGGTAGGGGCCTTAATATTATGATTTAAGGTATATTCCTTAGTGAAGGGGTATCTCCAAGTATCCCCAAGCCTTGAAGGGAGAAACGTCGCAGGTGCACGGCCGCAAGAGGGTGGTCCTCTTCTCCCCGGCCCACTCGCAGCGGCTTTTGCCAGAGGCGGCTCCCCACTGCCTTTCGGAGCACGGCACGCGTTATGCGCGGCTCCCCCTGGAGGAGGTCCTGGAGGGCTTGGGGGGCCGTGGCCACCTCGTAACGCTCGAGCCGGGGGATGCCCTGTACATACCGAACGGCTGGTGGCACGCCGTGGAAGCGCTGGAGGATTCGGTCTCGGTGAGCGGTCGTGGTCTAACCTTCTGTGAAGGGGCTTCTTTTCTCCCATTCTGGTTGGCGCTCATCCTGCATCTTGGCAGCAATGCACACTTGTACGACCGCCCACAGGCATATGCAAGAGGGATATGTGTGTGCTGTGGCAATTCGGGGTCATGCTTGTGCAGTTTCCCTGCCTTAAGGCAGAGGGCGATGCAGGTGCCAGAGGAGTATGCAAGCTTGCTGCCGCATCTCCTGGCTCTGGTGCTTCCTGGACTCTTGGCTTCGCCACTGCTCCTGCTTGACTTCAAGAATAGGAAGGAAAAGTTAAAGCGTCGTTGAGGAATCGCCAGAATCTGGCTCCCAGAGTTGGACGGAGAGCCCCTCGCCTGTTGTCGGGGATCTACTGGACGAGGCATCACCACGAGCCTCCCGATGATCAAGATCCCTTCCCTGTGTATACTTGGACATCCGAAGACGGCTGGTGACGTCGACAAAGCCGAAGAGCAGATTTCTGCAGGATCACGCGTGCCAGGACTTCGATTCTCAAGGCTTCGGCGGCGAAGGATCCTCAAATACCGGATTGGAGCAAGTTGATGGGAGGCTTCACATAAACCCTTTCTTGAACCCTTACAAAACCTACTCGTCATTAACACCCTTATGGAACCCGCAGCGAACCCCTACAAAGCCATCATATGGAACTCTGACAGAAATATTAGCATTAGTATTCGTGTTTGTATTAGTCTTATTCTGATTGCAAGTTTCTTTATTGTTAGTCTTATTCCTCTTCTTGTCGTTCTTATTTTTTCGAACTCCGACTCCTGAGGTCGGATGCTTCCGTGACCATGCCGGCGCTGGCTTCTCAGGGGTGTAGCTCGAAGCTTGAAGAAATACGAAAAGTCAAAGTGACGGGCCCCGCATAGGGCACTACCGTCTCATCAGGAACAGGAATAGTACTAGCACTCTTTGATATTGTTTAGGGTTCGTGAAAAGAAACATACTACAAAATAACAGAAAACTGTTCTAATCCTGTTTGAAGCCCTAAACCCTAAACCCTATATTAGATAGAAGGACCCTGCAAAAAGGACCACAGAGAAAGACCGAAACGGTTGGAGGGTTCGGACTTCTTATCTTCAGACGGGGGTGGGGCCTGAGTACTTAGTCTTCGGATCCCCTTAAAGCCCCTATATCGCTGTTGTCTTACTGTAGCCCAGAAAACCCAATCCTAATTTTGAAAGCCCCCGCAGCCCTCAACCTCTAAACTGAACCTTACCCTAAGCCCTAAACCCTAAACCTTATAGTCCCTAAACCCCTATGTTGAAGCCTGGGGAGCCCAGCAACCCCTATCCAAGGCCTCTGGTTTCGGGATTCTGGTGGTTTAGGGTTTAGGGTTTAGGGTTTTAGGGTTTAAGGTTTAGGGTTTAGGGTTTCAGGGGTTTAGGGTTTTAGGGTTTGGGGTTTCAGAAGTTAGTGATTGAACTTTGCTTTCCCCAACTCTGGGCCGATAGTTGAAGCCCAAACCCCCTGAACCCTCAACCCTAGTTGGGCGGTTCTCTAAATTTTGGTATTTTCTTCGGTTACCCAAAAAAGGACCCTCAAACAAACCCTAATTTAGAGAACTACCCAAATCACCTAGCGAAACCTTCAACGCCAGAAAAGGTCGCCAAACTGAGCCGAGACCAGGAACTCAGAACGCTGCAGTCCGAAGCAGACTTCAAGCAGCAAGCTGAATGGAACAGAAAGGCAACACTCACACAGACCAAAAGCAGCAGGATTTCTTTTCCCAAAGGGTTAACTGAAAAGAAGGGACCCTAATTTACACCCAAATTTTGTCAGGAGGTCGTAAGGACTCGTGACTGGGGCATCCCTCAGCCGTGAATCTGCGGAGCTGCGGAGGTGGGCCACCAGCGCACCAACGCAAGCCGCGGTGCAGTCAGGTGGGGGTTTCCGAAAATTAGGGCCGCCTTTAAAGGAATCCATAAGGGCTCCTTAAAGGGATCTATAAGGGTTCTATTAAGGGTTTAGGGTTTGGAGTTTCCGAAAATTGGGGGTACCTTCTTTTGGGATCCTTCTACTAAGGATCCTACTCTTTAGGGTCCCCTATGTTCGGAAATCCCCAGGTCCAGACATTGCACAGTCGTTTGGGGAGGGAAAGGTTCAGAGTTACAGCTTGCCAGGATGCCATCAAGCACGAAGCACCCGCTGCCCTAGAAATCTAATTGAGCAGGTTTGAGCTTGGCTCTGCCACGCTTCGCAAGCTGTGTCCTCTGCTGTGTATGTGTTTAGACATTATGTGTATATATCTAATGGTTTAGAACTATATAAATATAGACTTAGATACAGTATAAGTCTATATTACAAAGTATGTTGCATGACAGTCATTGCATGCTATAGCGTTGTGCCGTCTTTTTGTCGACTGTCTCGCGACTTTCGTTCGCTTTCCGCCTGGCCATGCTGTATGTACACCCAAACTACAGCCCGAAAGGGTTGTGTGTGTTTTCTGGAATCTTTGATTGCACATCTGTGCGCAGCCGGCATGAAGCGGCTGTGGTTTGGAGCATCCTTGACCGTGGGAGCCTCCGAAACAAACGGACGCCATTATCGACCCCGAGTTGCGGGACTCTTAGGATCCTAAACCCTAAGCCCGAAGCCCCCGAAATTCGGCACCCATAGCTTTAAGAACCCCCCCCCCGGGCAGCCCGATTGCTTGGAGGAGCTGTGAGGCAAGTTCAGCAAGCCAGCTCTTCGCCGGGAGCCTGAGTCAGTGTAGGCTTAGGGTGTAGGGTTTAGGGGTTTATGGGGTTTAGGGTTGTTTGGGGTTTAGGGGTATTTAGGGTTTAGGGGCTTATGGGGTTTAGGGTTTAGGGGTTTGGGGTTTAGGGGTTTAGGGTTTAGGGTATTTTGGACTGCGGTTTATCGATTACGGTAGCTGGTGAGGGTAAGTGCAGATCGGAAGTGCAGATGAAATTGCCACCCGAGACATTAGGGAGTATTGAAATCTCTTCAGAAGGAGTTCAGGACCATACAGTTACCCTGCTATAACGATGCCCACCAGCACTCACGAACCCTTCCTCCTCCTCCTCCTCCTCCTCCTCCTCCTCCTCCTCATCTCATCGCTGTCGTAAGGCCCTAAAAGTCTACTTTGCCAGACTATGCTATCTTTTTCCATTAAACCCTTAACCCCAAACCTTGGCTGCGCCGCTGCGGGTGGCGCATGGCGGATTCAAAAAACCCCAAGCCCTCAACCCTAAACCCCTAAATCCCTACTAAACCCCTACTAAACCCCTAAACCCCTAACCCTCAGCCCGAAGCCCTAAACCCTAAACGCTAAACCCTAACCCCAAAACCCAAAACCCTAAACCCTTAAACCCTAAACCCGAAACCCTAAACCCTAAACCCTGCGATCCTTTTCCACTCCCTGCCATGGCCTAGGGCTTCTGGCCTCGGTTCCCGCGTCCCCGTGCGAGCCTCCGGGAGCCCAACAGTTTTTTTCTTTTTTTTGTGAGGGGGGGGGGGTTAGGGTTTAGGGTCTACCTTAACCCTGAATAACCTACCTTTGTAGGGTTCCCCATTATGATTTCTTTATATAAGTCCTTAAAAATATAGGTTCTTCCGGGTTTAGGCCGCTGCTTTCTTGAGTTTCGGGTTTAGGCTTTTTTTGGGGTCGCCTGAAAGCAGTTTGAGGCTTAGACATTGAGGCGGGGTTTGGGGGCTTCGACATTGGGGGGGTTCTTTCAGGGTTCTATACGGGAATCTACGGCTTTCAGTGTTTAGGGGATTGGCTATTGTACTTAGTTTAGGGCCTTTTTGTTCGGAATGCTTGTTTGGTGTTCCATTTTCTCTCTGCGATGTGTGCAGGCCGATGTACTTTTCCTTGTTCATGCATCTGAGCTTACTTTCTACACATGTTGATGCAGAGCATCTCCGCCGTAGCCCGGAACACTGAAGCCTAGCTGCTCGACCCTCTCAAGTGTGATTCCATGGCCTACAAGCAAGCTCGCGCGAAAACTCTAGTCTAAACCCTAAGCCCTGCTGCACATCCGCAATCCACAAGTGCCGTTCCAGTGGCATGGTCCCAAGGTTGTCCAGGAATCTCTGAAGCAAAGCTCTTCTTTGCACCCTAAACCCTCAACCCCGCATCCCCAATTGAACCCAAAGCCCTAAACACACCAAACCTGGCCCTATAGCCCCAAAATAGTAGGGCTCATATGAAGAACCCTAATAAAGGCCCAAGGTTTCTCAACCAGGTTCCTACATGGTTATAGTATATGGATCCCTTACAGTAACCCTTATAGACCCCTGTAAAGCACACCAAACCTACAGCGTTTCCTGGGTCACAGGAGCTCCTCCAGCACCATCCTACGTCGGCGAGGCTCTAGCCAGGATGCAGGCTCCAACCTATTGCAGGAACCCATACGGTTGATGATATAAATCCTGCACTACCTTAAGGACCCTAAACTTTGGGAATTATGGTCTATTCCTTACTATGGGTAATGCAGGATTTATACTATCAACCTCAATTTGTGTGTGTGTGTGTGTTTTTTCCCCAAGGTCGGGCCTTTGGGGCCTGAGCTGAAGAGTTCAGAGTCCGGTAATAGAGGAACCTGACTAAGAAACCTTGGGTCTTCATTAGGGTTCTGTATTTTGGGTTTAGGGTTTTGGGTTTAGGGTTGTCGGGCCAGGGGTTCTTAGTAAGATTCCTACACTAAGCAGCCGGATGAAAACTTGAGGAATATGCTGAAGTACGAGATTCAGGAGCTTTCAGGGCAGTGTCCGGTGTTCTGGGCTTCTCTGCCGTTGCCCGAAGCTCAGGGGGAACTTAGAAATAGTTTTTAAATTTTTGGCTACTATAATCCCTAAGAGACAGCTAAACTTATCATTTTTGCTAGGGTTCTAAGTTCATTATAGTTATATAGTAAAGGTTACCATCATAGGGATCTATAGTAAAATTCGGGTTTCCCTAGGGTTCTAAGTTCATTATAGGAAGGTTCAGCTTTCAGGGGTTGGGACCCGTTGCTGAGGCGCTGTGTCCATGCTGGCTTTTCAAGACCGGGAAGGTAGGGTTTTAGGGTTTAGGGTTTAGGGTTTTAGGGTTTGGGGTTTAGGGTTTTAGGGTTTTGGGTTTAGGGTTTTAGGGTTTTGGGTTTAGGGTTTTAGGGTTTTGGGTTTAGGGTTTAAGGTTTAGGGTTACTTCGAAATCACGGTGTGGTCGTACAGAGGCTTGGTAAAGTCCAAACTCTCCGAACCCTATTCAATTGATTCTCGCGTGTTCGAGCTTTGGTGTAGAATGGTGTCGCCCTTAGAGAAAGCCTGCAGCCGAAGCCAGTGTGTAAAATCGCCATAGAACCAACACGAAGCTCCTCCCCGAGTCCAAACCCCGCCCGAGCCACAACAAGCTGCCCCGCCGCTCGTGCCAGCTTTTCCGTCCTCCGCCCCCGCCAGCGCGCAGGACCGGTTTAGGGATTGGATTTTGGCTTCAGGGTTTTCAGCCTGCCAGGCAGTCGGTGCCAGCTTGCACCAGGTTGGTTTGCGGCTTTTCAGGGGGTTTCGAGATCGGTTTGATCAACGTCTGTTCTCCGTAGAGGCTCAGGAGATCAGTTCTTTGTCGTAGTTGGGTAACATTTTGCATCTTAATGGGCATTTAAACGCAATCATGAATACAAATTTGGATTTTGTGAAATGAAGAAGTAAGCTCATGCACCAGACTTGTCTTCTGTGAAGATGCCAGCAGCGTTTACATGTTAATGTCACGACCGACGGTGTGGGCTTAAGGTCCCCCTTAGTTACGGCTGTGAGCTCGTTCCGGAATGGAAAAGATCGCGAGTGCTGCTGTGGCCTCCTGAGAGTCTCGATCTCTCAGGTGGTAGCGGAGCTCTGGAGGTTGTCTGCTAAGGGCGGACACCGGAGGAGCGCAGGACTCTGCTGTCTGGACCAGGCAGGTGATGAGTGGGAGTCGAGACGAAGAGCGGCCACGCTTGGAGCGGTTCGATGGGTCGGACCCAGCAAGCTATCGCAAATGGCGACGACGAGCGGAGCTTATGCTCCTGGCCTTGCCTTCTACGGTGAGCAAGGACCGATGGGGCCCGAAGCTGTGTGAGTATTTGACTGGCGAAGCCGAGGAAGCATGCGAAGGAATCACTGTGGCCAAGCTGACAGGCGACGATGGCTACAAGCTGATCTTCGAGGTACTGGATTCCCGGTACGGCGACCTCGAGCAGGACGTCATGCAGAAATACCTGAGCGAGTTCTTCTTCAAGACGCAGATCAAGGCTGGCGAGAGCTACAGGAACTTGACAATTCGAGCAGACACTGCCTATCGGAATCTGCAAGAGGTGGGTGTTAAGCTTCCGGATGAGGTCAGGGGCTGGTTCCTTCTTCGGAAACTGGCTTTGGACAGAAGCTCGGAGGCGATGATACTTACTGCCACTCAGGGGAGCCTCAAGTACGATGTCATCAACAAGGCGATCAAGTCAGTGTTTCCTCAAGGCAAGTGCACCACGACAGCAACGAGGATGAAGGACGTGTACTCTGCGGAGATCAACGACGACGAGGGCGCCAATGCTGATGGTGGAGAAGATGACGAGAATGAGGTGTTCCAGGTTGTGGCGGACAGCTTCCAGAACCAAGAGCAGTACGATGACGAAGAGGTGCTGGACGTTCTGGAGACCTATCAGGATATCCGCCGAAAGTTGCAGCAGAAGAAGATGGGGCGTGGATACAAGCAGCCGTCATCGTCCTGGAGTTTGACGGGAACAGTAAAGGGCCGGCTTGAGCAACTCAAGTCAAAGACGAAGTGCCACATCTGCAAGCAGGTTGGACATTGGAAGAAAGAATGTCCACAGCGTCGCACCGGCGCTGCTACGAGTACAAAGCCACGGGCAAGCGAAGCCAAGGAGGCCATGATCACCGACATGGGGTTCGCCACCGAGGATGGGCCAGAGTGGTTCATTCCGCCAGAGGAGGTTGAGAACTTAGAGGTTTTCCTGGTTGAGGGCGAGCATGGCAACGTGGATATCGTAGTGGCAGGTCAAGGTGAGACAGATTGCGCACATGTGGATGCCGTACTGGGGGGCCTTGAAACAGGGCTCGTTTCTCCCGGAGTTTTTGATTTCGCACAGGAGGCCGCGCGTTCGAGTGAGGCATACATGGCTGTGTGTGATGAGCAGGCTGAGTTTGCACCACTCACAACCCATGCAGTGCCTGATACCGCATGTCGTAGGACCTTAGTCGGCAGCAGGGTGTTGCAGGGTATGGCCGAGCAGCTTAGGCGTAGAGGATTGCGTGTCAGGTACATGCGTGAGAGACATGAATTTAAGTTTGGGAACGCGGGCAAGCTGCAGACGACATGTAGCGCAATCATTCCTGTGTGCATCGGGGGCAAGTTGATAGCACTGAAAGCAGCAGTGCTCCCGGATGCAGGGGCTGATACACCACTTCTTCTTTCGAAAGAGTGCCTTAGGGGTTTGAAGGCCAGGTTAGATATGGAAGAGGACGTGATGTATGTGGGTAAGCTTGGGGTTAGTGTTAGTCTGAAAGAGACTGAGAGGGGCCACTATGCTATTCCGATTCTAGGGAAACCGAGTCGGGCAGAGCAAAGTGGTGTGAGCAAGGCGGCCGAGACAGCGGTTGATGAGGTGCATGTAACCGTCAGTGCAGCCACGCCGGGTACAAGCATCGTTGAGTGTTGTGCGATCCCTACCAAAGCCACTCCAGGCGATGACGGAGCCAATCATGGACGAGGAGATGGAGATGATGGCCGACGCCAACGGGGTGCCATGGAGGTCCGATCTAACAGTGACCCCGCTGATGGAAGAGTTGATGGCAGCTCTCAAGCCGGAGCTGACAAGTCCAGACAAGGAGGTCTCGACCATTCCAGTGAAACTTCTGGACAGTCGCGAAGATCACGAAGACGACGAGCCAAGCGTGCCAATCAGCGGAACCGAGATCTTGAGCATCGGCAAGTATGCGAAGGCCGGGCAGATGAAAACGTTCTCGGAGATCTACACGGAGGACAAAAACTATGTGCAGTGGATCCGCAAGTTTGTGACGACAAGCAAGCCGAACGCGAAGGGCCAAAGCTCATCGTCACCCATGATGCGACTTCGGCTGTACATTGCGTGCCGCGACCAGATCAAGGAGAACCGGATCAAGACCGACGTGCAGATCAACAAGGAGACAGCGGTCGACTTCAACCCGCCCTACATCGACCCAGTGAAGATGTCGAGCAGCTCGGCGGCCAAGCCAAAGGCCAAAGCGGGCTACCAAGGCACGATGAAGCGAGCCACCGCTTCCAACGATGGCTCAGAGAACTGGGAGAAAGTGGAGGCGCCGGCAAAGGTCGACAATCGCACGATCAAGGCCATGAAGCAGAAACTCCTGAACCAAATGATGGCCCTTCAGGCTCAGATGGCAAGCCTGGAGGAGATCGAGACCGAGGAGGGCTAGAAGAGCATCACGATGGATGTTCTATGAGCCGGCAGGGACCGGACACTTGTGAGTGCGTTATGTCTAGAAGCGAGAAGCAGTTGTGTCGTTCTGGGTTGAAGGTGATAGGTGATGTTCCGGGTAAGAGCTTAGGTCAGGTTAGCGGTGATGCGGGTTCGAGGTTGGATGTTCTCGAGCTGTTTGAAGGAACGGCGGAGCGACACGCAAAAGCTGTGGGTCTCACTGCAGGGCATGTGCTGAAGTTTTCCAAGAAATTTGAGCGTCATCAGCGGTACTTCGGTGATCAAATGGCAGCACATGTGATTCGACAGCTTGAGAGTCTGAAGCCCCGAATGCTTGTTATGAGCATGCCGCCTGAACTTCGTGACATGTTTGCCGGTAGGTGCGCGAGGGATAACTGCTATTGCAATAGCTACAACAAGTTCATGCTGGCAGTGAGTGCGTGTCAGGAATGCGAAGGCAGGCTGTTTGCTGTGGAAGTAGGACCCGACCTGACCCCGTATGAGAAGCTCCTTCGAAAGCCAGGCATGTTCATGGTACAGTTGCAAGGGTTGGGGACATGCCTTGTTACAAACTGCCGTGAGCTGAGAGAGAGAGAGAAGAAGAGAGGAGAGACGAGTGATGAGAGTGAAGATGAAATTCGGAGTGTTGCCAACTCAATCGTGGCGAGCGTGCTTGATTGGAAGCGTGCCAAAGACTTGGTTGTGTCGACGACGTGTGTGCATGCAGTTGAAGATTTGAGGCAGGGTGAAGGAATGACCGACCAAAAGATTATGGTGCTTCTGAGGAAGTGCCATGAGAATCTTGGTCATCCTTCTCCGGCTCGGTTGAACCTGTTGCTGAAGGCGGCGCATGCGAGTGAGCGTGTACTGAGGTTGGCGCGTGGCTTGACTTGTGAAACGTGCAATTCCTTGTCAAAACCTCGGAGTCATCATGTGACCAAAGTTCGTCGAGCTACGGAGTTCAATCAACAGGTGTGTCTCGACACCTTTGAGACAGAGGTCAGAGGAAGCAAGCTGCACTTCTTGAATATCTGTGATGAGGGCACCAGCTATCAGATTTGTGTTCCGTTGTGGAAGGGCAAGCAAGCGAGGCAAGTGAGAAATGCCTATCGAAAGGCATGGAAGCGTTGGGCAGGTGCTCCTGTAAGAGCCTTCACGGACGGAGGACCCGAGTTTGAAGCAGAGTTCGAGCATGGTTTGGAGTTGGATGGAACATTCGGTGACAAGGCAGCGGCATATGCGCCGTGGCAGAACGGATTGACTGAGCGGAAAGGCGGCGTTTGGAAGGTGGCCTTTCAAAAGGCCTTGCTGGACTCAGGGCCTCGAACAAAGCAAGAGGTGCAGGAGATCGTGGACAACGTGAACATCGCGGTGAACACGATGACGAGGAAGGACGGATATTCACCATGTCAACATGTGTTTGGACGGGAATTGAGGGTTCCGGGTATGATTTCGACGGAGTATGATCCTGTTATCAACTCGGGGATAGTTCAGGGTGAGTCGGTTTTCGAGCGGAGGATGGCTTTTAGGAATGCGGCTAGGAAGGCTTTCTTGGAGGCGGACAGTGACAGTCGCTTGAGAAAGGCCATGGAACATAGAAGTAGACCTGAGCGGGGTCCGTTTCTCCCAGGGTCTATGGTGTACTTCTGGAGAAAGCATCGGTTCGAGAATCGTCATCATTGGCATGGACCTGCGGTTGTGATAGGGGGTCAAAACTCTAAGATCTGGATTGCTCAGGGAACCAAGGTGTACAGGTGTTGTCCGGAACAACTCCGAAAGTTAACCGTGGAACAGGAGGCAACTATCAAACTGCTGCCTGCCGACATGTGTCATGTGAGACAGGAGGTGAGCGCGAGAGGGGCAGGAACGTATCATGATATCAGCAGTCAAGAAAGACCTCCCAATGAAGATGATGATCATGGTGATGGTGAGCCTCGTGAGATGTCCCAGCCACCGGCAGGCGATGCACCACCAGGAGTTAGCATGGACTTTGAAGATGAAAACATACAGGATGACGATGGAGTTGCTGAAACTGGTGATGGTAACGCGGTTGCTCCAAATGACAGTGCAGGGTCATCAGCTGCTGCCGCAGAGGCGAACCCAGGAGGACCATCAGGAAGTATGCAGAGCAGAGGTGATGAGTCACCGGCCAAGAGACAAAGGGTTCAATTCAGCGCGCTGACAGAAGCTTTGAGGCATGATCCTGATGTGTTGGACGGTGCTAGGGCGAGAGTTGCGTTGCCGGTTGCTCCAAACAATGGTGCGGAAAGTATTCCCGTGCCGAATGACTCTGATGAGGAGTTGGAGGTAACAGTTGAGGCAAACCAGTGCTTGGTTGTTGAAAGGACAAAAGGAAGGAAGGAGGTTGCCATGAGCAGTGTTGCTGAAGCTCGCAAGCCTGGACTTGACAAAGCCAAAAGCAAGGAGTGGAAAAAGCTTCTTGATAGCAAGGCCATCATTATTCACCGTGGCGATAAGGCACGTGTGATAAGGGAGGCCTTTGGAAAGGTGGATCCAAGGACAGGCAAGCGTGACAAGTTCATGAAGTCACGATTCGTGGTGACCGAGGCTGACGAGGGGCAAAGTCCTGAGACACAAGGGCTGAAGGCCAGGTGGTGTATCAGGGGCTACTTGGATCCTGATTTGTTGAATCTGGACACGAATGCTCCCACGTTGTCAGCTGAGGGATTTGCCACGGCAGTGCAGTTGATTGCCAGTCATCGTTGGAAGTTGAACATCGCTGACGTTGAGGGTGCCTTCTTGCGTGGTGATAAGCTTGACAAGGAGAGAGGTCGGTTGTTCATTGAGATGCCGCCCGGAGGAGTGCCAGGTTACGATGAGGGCGACGATTATATCATCGAGGCTGTGAAGACAGTCTACGGACTGGCCGATGCTCCTAAGGCTTGGTGGAAGAGTTTCAGCGCCGCGTTGATACGCCTTGGCTTGCGTCCGTCTAAGTTCGACCCCTGTGTTTTCTGGTACCACCATAAAGGTCGCCTAGCAGGAGTGATCGCTCTCCATGTGGATGATATGGTGCTAGGAGGAAACCAGGAGTTTCAGGAAAAGATTGTGTGTGAACTGAAAAAGCTGTATCCCTTTAAGCACTGGAAGGAAGGGTCAGGAGAGTTCCTAGGGAAAACGTTGACGCAACTTGAGAGCGGAGAGATCACCGTGTGCCAAATGGAGTATGCTAGACAGCTGCAGGGCATAAGCATTGACACGTCAAGAAGAAAGCAGAGGAGTGAGACTGTGACAGAAGCTGAACAACAGCAGATGCGCACGGTCCTCGGAGCTGTGAACTGGCTGGTAGGAGGGTCACGACCGGATTTAGCAGCATGGTGTTCTCTGCTGCAGCAGAGAATCAGCAAGGCCATTGTGCAAGATCTGATTGACATCAACAAGCTGGTGAGTCTGGCGCGGGAAAACGCGAGCATGATGATTCGAGTGCTGCCTATCCCGGCTCATGATGTTCAGTTTGTGGTGATGTCGGATGCTTCGTGGGCCAATGCTGAGAATCGCTGCAGTCAAGCAGGCTACATGGTGGCGGCTGGAGATAGAATGCTGCAACAAGGACACTGGGGTCAGTTTTCGTTGATGCGATGGAAAAGCTACAAGCAGGACAGACAGACGCACTCAACCTTGGGGGCAGAGCTGTTGTCACTGTCACGGGCCATTGCTGAAGCGAGGTGGATGAGATCCATGTGGTGCGAGGCGATCTTCACGGACTACCAGCTACAAGAGGATCGTGAATGGTCAAACCGAATCTCCATCACGGCGGTTGTGGATTGCAAGCCAGTGTTCGATCATGCGAATGCATGCACGGTCAGCCTCAAGGACAAGAGGATGGCGATTGAGATGCTCCTGGTTAAGGCCGACATCCAGAAGCACAACATTCGTTTAAGATGGGTGGCTACGAAGCAGATGATAGTGGATGTCTTAACCAAGCTAGGGGCCCCGATGAGTCTCCTTCTTCGTGTTATCAAAGAGGCCAGGTTCGTTTTGACTGAAGACGAAGTGGTGCATCAGTGGTCCGAGCGAAAGCTCAAGTACAGAGGTGTTGGCAAGAAGTCTGGTGCATGTTCCCTTTTGGGGGTGTGTGAAATGAAGAAGTAAGCTCATGCACCAGACTTGTCTTCTGTGAAGATGCCAGCAGCGTTTACATGTTAATGTCACGACCGACGGTGTGGGCTTAAGGTCCCCCTTAGTTACGGCTGTGAGCTCGTTCCGGAATGGAAAAGATCGCGAGTGCTGCTGTGGCCGCCTGAGAGTCTCGATCTCTCAGGTTTTAAATCCTATCCCAACCATGAACTAGAGTTCGTGGTCCGTTTGTGTCCAACTGCAGCAGTTCATGCTCTCCGTTTTGGCCTGCTCTGATTCGGAATCCCGCTAAAGGAACCCTACAAGCAAACTACGAACTGCAGACTTAAAACTTCAGACGAACCTCTTAACAGACCTTCAAGCAAGGCTTCAGCCTCGATTGCGCCCACAACCTCAATTCCAAAGCTAAGCCTTAATTTCCTAGCCTGAGGCCCTAAACCCTAAACCTAAGCCTTAAACCCTAAACCCCAAACCCTAAAGCGCAAAGCCTTAAAGTGCTCAAGGACCTCCATGGCATTCAGCCTGCCGGATCCACCTCCTCTTTGCCGGATGCCGGACGCCTCGGTGGAGTAAGCGCAGTTCTTTGGTTTCGGGTCTTGGGTTTTCCTTGTCCTTTCTGGGGCGTTTGTAGGGATTTTCAGGGCTGTTCTAGTATGTTTGTCTTGTTGTAAATGTGTTGTAGGGCTTCATGGAGTCTTGTACCAGGCTCCGATTCTTCAGGGTCTCCGCTAGGGATTTGGAGAGTTCCGGGTTCCTCGAGCCTTGAACCCCAACCCCGACAATGCAAACCCCAAGCCTAGGGTTTTGGGTTTATAAAGGGTTAAACACAAAAAACCCCGAAGCCGAAAACCTGAACAGCCCAAACCCCCAGCCTAGGGCAGCAAAGCAACTCGCGGACCGTCATCAGGTATCTTTAGAGCTACGCACGGTTTTTTCTCTAAAAGCCTCGTCTTTACAGATTTCTAGAAGGGCTTTGCAGGTTTATTCTTGGGTTCTCTGATGCCTATGGTTTTACCAGTCATGAGCCAGCAAAGCCCTCGAAGCTGATGCTTGTATGTCAGACCTGGTATCATCCCCTTTACAGTCCTTACATAACTATGGCATAGCCCCTAAACCCTAAACCCTAAACCCTAACAACTATAAAAGTCGACTTTCTGCAGGCCCCCCAGATGACACACCCAAAACGAAGCCCCGAGCCACCCCGACCTTGCCTTCACCGTTGCGAGGCGCGACGCCAGCAGACCACAGCGCCGACCTAAGGGAGCTTTGCTTAGGGTTTCGGGTTTAGGGGATCCCGTCTCTGGGTGGTGACAGGGTTTGGGTTAAGGCTATAGGGCCCCTTTTGGGGTGTCACGGTTTCGGTTTCGAAGTCGGTTTGCTTTAGCTTCGTTTTCGCTTGCGTTTTTCTGCTTGGAAATCCGAAACCCACGCAGGCCGAGCTCACAGAAGTTTTCTAAGGTGTGCGGATTATGGCATGTGTGCTGTTCGCGTGCTTCTTGGATTTCAGGTCAGAGCCTGTGGAAAAGATGATGCAAGCGGTTGAGTATTTTGGTACTGACAACGAGAATGCTGACGATGATAACGGCAATGCCGACGATGATGACGATGATGATGCTGAACGTGGTCAGCATGCCGAGAAGAACAAGTGGTCTGGCTTTTTCCTTGCCCGTTTATGAAGCACATACGCGCCACGGAACCAGTCGGGATCGGAATGTCCCAACTTCTGAACATGACATCACAACTTGAATGTCTTTAATGTAGGGGCCTTAATAGTTACCAATTCTATTTTGCGGGTTCCTTACTATAATTATAGGATAAGGGGCCCCAAAATCCCATTTTGATTATTAAGGCCCCTATGTTAACCGGAGGCCCAACCAAAGCAATCACGTTTAGACTCGGATCGCGTGTGCAGCGCCCCGTGGTCGCCTTCACCACGGCGGCCCGGCGGCCAGCGCCGACGTCCGCGCCGCGGTCGAGGGTGCAGCGTGTGGGCATCCAGGCCGGCGTGCCAGTGAGAACAGGGTTTTTGGCCTTCATATAAATATCTACATCAAGAAACTCTAAGGAATACTATAAATTACAAATCATCAAGGTGCAGTATTCTTGTTTTTTGATTTTGGGTTTTGGGTCAGGGTTTGTGCTGCGGGGAAGGAGAACCTGGCAATTCAGCTATTCAGCTCGCTCCGCTAGGTCATCGTAGGTCCTCCGCAGCGATACTTTTGCCCTGCTTGCCTCTCCTAATCCTATTATGTTGGAAGGTCTGGACAGTCGTGTCGCACGGTTGCATTGCATACCACTTCACTGCTTTATCCGATTATCCGGATTTCTTAATGCCGTCCTTGTCGATTCCTTTTCGATCTGCTTGTTGTTTGTTCCGGTCGTGACTTCGGGGTATTCTCCACTGCCGTCGTGCTCAAGGTGATGTCCCTTTTCTTTTCCTGCTTTCATGGCAAGGGCCCTTGACCTGCGGCCGATCCAGGGTAGAATACTGTCCGACTCTCCACAGCAAAACCTAAACCCTAAACCCTAAACCTTAAACCCTAAACCTTAAATCCTAAACCTTAAACCCTAAACCCCAAGACCCTAAACAAGCAAAAACCGAGGCCCTCCAACAACCGGCGGCACTTCCCCAAATCCCATCCTCTACGTGACGAAATCTCGTTTCCTTCGTCAGGCGTCCCCCGGACGACAGGGTCGCGTGACTGCCGGTGTTCCGAGGACGACACCTCACTTTGAGTAATCTCGACCAACCCCTTTCCAGGATCCTGATATTGTAGTTTCCTAAAATAGGGGACCCTAATATAGTACCCTAAATAGTAGGATCCTTATCATAAGCACCCCAAATAAGGTACCCCTATTCTCGGACACTCCTGTATGAGGATCTCTATTGTCTTGCGTCTTCGGGGAAGGGGGTTTCGAAACCAGGGGTCTGCAGTAGCTCGAAACAAGGACGAGGAAGGTGATGTCATCGTTGCGTAGTCAACAATATGTAGAGCTTTGCCCAAAATCTGGGAGCAAGTGAGACTGTTGCGGCCTCCCAGTGCTCCAGGAGAGTTGCGAACTCTGTGCAGTCGTCGAGGCCTCAGCGCAGACAGGCATGGAATGCAACGGATGAGCTCTGCTTGGACCCTACAAAACCTGCCGTTTTAGGGTTCCCAGGTCCTTAAAAAGGTAGGTATTTGTGGTTAAGGTAGACTTGCCTGGAGGATCAGGGATCTTCGGGAGTACCTTAGATAGTTACTGCGCAGTTTCAGTGTCCTCACTCCCAAGATCCGCGTAAAACCCTAAACTCCGTATGGTGACTAAGTCCCAAAAACCCTGGATCCTGAACCCTCATCCCCACTAAATTTAAATTTAAAGCCTTACACCCCAAACCCTAAATCCTAAACCCCAAGCCTTAAATCCTCAACCCCAAACCCCAAATCCCAAACCCCAAACTCTAAACCCTAAGCCCCAAACCCAAAAACCCTAAACCCCGAACCCCAAAACCCCAAAAACCCTAAACCCTAAAATCCCAAACCCCAAAAAAAGCACCGGAGCCGATTCCCAAAACCCCCAAAAAGAGCCCCGGAGCCGATTCCCTTTCTTTGGTCCTCAGGGGCTCGGTCTCGCGGGAGCGGAACGCTTCGCCAAGCCCGGCCCTCGGGGGTCGAGTCGGCTTTGGGGTTTGGAGAGACAGGCGGTTCATGAGGGTTCCTTTAAAGGGGTCTGTAGGGATTACTGTAAGGGCTGCCAGAAGGGGTTTAGGGCATGGCTGTTTGGGGTTTAGGGGATTGGGTTTAGGGGTTTGGGTTTAGAGTTTTAGGGTTTAGTTGAGTTCGTCTAGGGCTTTAGGGTTCAAGGTTTACTTTAGAGTTTAATTCGGTTTTTAGGGTTTAGTTAAGGATTTGGGGTTTGGGGTTCGGGACTCTGAGGCAGAGGCTTGTCGTCTTCAGGGCTTCGGGTGATGCAGGGCATGTTCACAGCTTCTCAGGACCCACCCTAAACACGAAACCCTGAAGCCTAAACCCTCAACCCTAAACTAAACTTTAAATCCTAAGCCCTAAATCCAGCCTAAGCTTGGAGCTCTTCGTGGGCCTGAGGTGGCTCCCCAACTCCGCGCACGATTTCGCCGGCACCCAGTGGTCCTGGAGGCCGTCTTTTTCAAGGGCGGGAGCCCGTTTTTGGGTTGGGGTTGACGGTTTAGGGTTGAGGGTCTTGAGTTTAGAGTTGAGGGCTTAGGTTCAGGGTTAAGGGTTTAGGATTTCGGGTTTCGGGGGTTGTTGTGAGTGTCGTCGGCAGCATTCCGGCTTCCGCTGGCTGCTCTTCTGCTCCTGTTTGGTTTCTCCTCTTCTGTTTCCTGTGGTTGTTCTGGTGGTGATGCCGTGTCCTCTCCCGCTCTCTTGACTGAGTGTAGCTGTTGCAGACTAACAGGATGCCTGACAAGGCTCATTTTCAGTGGCTTCTGGGATGCGAAGTCAACTTTACCAGGCCAAACGCACTTCGGAACCCCAGCTGGGCCGGACCCAGAGCCCAGCAGTTCGACTGAATGCTTGGTTGGATTTAGAGAGCCCGGGGGGCGAGCATCATGAGCATCAGCTGGATTGTGTTTAACACTCTCTCTCACATCGTCTGGCCTTGGAGCCCACAGCATGCGCAGCAGTTCGACCGAATGCTTGGCCGGATTTAGAGAGCCCGGGGGGCGAGCATCATGAGCATCAGCTGGATTGTGTTTAAAACTCTGTCTGCGATCGTTTTGGCTTGGATCCCACAGCAGGCGCAGCAGTTCGACTGAATGCTTGGTTGGATTTAGAGAGCCCGGGGGGCGAGCATCATGAGCATCAGCTGGATTGTGTTTAACACTCTCTCTCACATCGTCTGGCCTTGGAACCCACAGCATGCGCAGCAGTTCGACCGAATGCTTGGCCGGATTTAGAGAGCCCGGGGGGCGAGCATCATGAGCATCAGCTGGATTGTGTTTAAAACTCTGTCTGCGATCGTTTTGGCTTGGATCCCACAGCAGGCGCAGCAGTTCGACCGAATGCTTGGCCGGATTTAGAGAGCTCGGGGGGCGAGCATCATGAGCATCAGCTGGATTGTGTTTAAAACTCTCTCTGCGATCGTTTGGGCTTGGAACCCAGAGCAGGCGCAGCAGTTCGACCGAATTCTTGGCCGGATTTAGAGAGCCCGGGGGCAAGCATCATGAGCATCAGCTGGATTGTGTTTAAAGCTCTGTCTGCGATCGTTTTGGCTTGGATCCCACAGCAGGCGCAGCAGTTCGACCGAATGCTTGGCCGGCAGCTGGATTGTGTTTAAAGCTCTCTCTGCGATCGTTTGGGCTTGGAACCCAGAGCAGGCGCAGCAGTTCGACCGAATGCTTGGCCGGATTTAGAGAGCTCGGGGGGCGAGCATCATGAGCATCAGCTGGATTGTGTTTAAAACTCTCTCTGCGATCGTTTGGGCTTGGAATTCACAGCAGGCGCAGCAGTTCGACCGAATGCTTGGCCGGATTTAGAGAGCCCGGGGGGGGAGCATCATGAACATCAGCTTGATTGTCCCAGAGCAGGCGCAGCAGTTCGACCGAATGCTTGGCCGGATATAGAGAGCCCGGAGGGCGAGCATCGTGAGCAGGCGAGCATCACGAGGATCATCTGGATTGTGTTTAACGCTCTGTCTGCGATCGTTTTGGCTTGGAACCCACAGCGGGCGCAGCAGTTCGACCGAATGCTTGGCCGGATGGCGCAGCAGTTCGACCGAATGCTTGGCCGGATTTAGAGAGCCCGGGGGCGAGCATCATGAGCATCAGCTGGATCGTGTTTAAACTCTCTCTGGGATCGTTTCGGCTTGGCACCCACAGCAAGCGCAGCAGTTCGACCGAATGCTTGGCCGGATTCAGAGAGCCCGGGGGTGAGCATCATGAGCATCAGCTGGATTGTGTTTAAAACTCTCTCTGCGATCGTTTGGGCTTGGAACCGACAGCAGGCGCAGTAGTTCGACCGAATGCTTGGTCGCATTTAGAGATCCCGGGGGCGAGCATCATGAGCATCAGCTGGATTGTATTTAAAGAGGTCGGGGGGCGAGCATCATTAGCATCAGCTGGATTGTGTTTAAACCTCTCTCTGCGATGGTTTGGGCTTGGAACCCACAGCGGGCGCAGCAGTTCGACCGAATGCTTGGTCGGATTTAGAGAGTCCGGGGGGCGAGCATCATGAGCATCAGCTGGATAGTGTTTAAAAATTATGTCTGCGATCGTTTGGGCTTGGAACCCACAGCAGGCGCAGCAGTTCGACCGAATGCTTGGCCGGATTTAGAGAGCCCGGGGGGCGAGCATCATGAGCATCAGCTGGGTTGTGTTTAAAACTCTGTCTGCGATCGTTTTGGCTTGGATCCCACAGCAGGCGCAGCAGTTCGACCGAATGCTTGGCCGGATGTAGAGAGCCCGGGGGGGCGAGCATCATGAGCATCAGCTGGATTGTGTTTAAAACTCTCTCTGCCATCGTCTGGCCTTGGAACCCACAGCCCGCGCAGCAGTTCGACCGAATGCTTGAACGGATTTAGAGAGCCCGAGGGGCGAGCATCATGAGCATCAGCTGGATTGTGCTTGACACTCTCTCTCCCATCGTCTGGCCGTGGAACCCACAGCAGGCGCAGCAGTTCGACCAAAATCTTGGTCGGATTTAGAGAGCCCGGGGGGCGAGCATCATGAGCATCAACTGGATTGTGTTTAAAACTCTCTCTGCGATCGTTTGGGCTTGGAATTCACAGCAGGCGCAGCAGTTCGACCGAACGCTTGGCCGGATGTAGAGAGCCCGGGGGGCGAGCATCATGAGCATCAGCTGGATTGTGTTTAATGCTCTCTCTGCGATCGTTTGGGCTCGGAGCCCACAGCAGGCGCAGCCGTTCGACCGAATGCTTGGCCGGATTTAGAGAGCCCAGGGGGGACCATCATGAGCATCAGCTGGATTGTGTTTAAAGCTCTCTCTGCGATCGTTTGGGCTTGGAGCCCGCAGCAGGCGCAGCAGTTCGACCGAGCGCTTGGCCGGATGTAGAGAGCCCGGAGGGCGAGCATCATGAGCATCAGCTGGATTGTGTTTAACGCTCTCTCTGCGATCGTCTGGGCTTGGAATCCACAGCAGGCGCAGCAGTTCGACCGAATGCTGTGCCGGATTTAGAGAGCCCGGGGGGGAGCATCATGAGCATCAGCTGGATTGTGTTTAACGCTCTTTCTGCGATCGTCTGGGCTTGGAATCCACAGCAGGCGCAGCAGTTCGACCGAATGCTGTGCCGGATGTAGAGAGCCCGGGGGGCGAGCATCACGAGCATTAGCTGGATTGCGTTTAAAACTCTCTCTCCCATCGTCTGGGCTTGGAACCCACAGCAGGCGCAGCAGTTCGACCGAATGTTTGACCGGATTTAGAGAGCCCGGGGGGCGAGCATCATGAGCATCAGCTGGATTGTGTTTAAAACTTCTGTCTGCGACCGTCTGGGCTTGGATCCCACAGCAGGCGCAGCAGTTCGACGGAATGCTTGGCCGGATGTGGAGAGCCCGGGGGGCGAGCATCATGAGCATCAGCTGGATTCTGTTTAACGCTCTCTCTGCGATCGTCTGGGCTTGGAATCCACAGCAGGCGCAGCAGTTCGACCGAATACTTGGACGGATGTAGAAAGGCGAGCATCATGAGCATCAGCTGGATTGTGTTTAACACTCTCTCTCACATCGTCTGGCCTTGGAACCCACAGCAGGCACAGCAGTTCGACCGAATGATTGAACGGATTCAGAGAGCCCGGGGGGCGAGCATCATGAGCATCAGCTGGATTGTGTTTAACGCTCTGTCTGCGATCGTCTGGGCTTGGAATCCACAGCCGGCGCAGCAGTTCGACCGAATGCTTGGACGGATGTAGAAAGGCGAGCATCATGAGCATCAGCTGGATTGTGTTTAACACTCTCTCTCACATCGTCTGGCCTTGGAACCCACAGCAGGCGCAGCAGTTCGACCGAATGATTGAACGGATTCAGAGAGCCCGGGGGGCGAGCATGATGAGCATCAGCTGGATTGTGTTTAGCGCTCTCTCTGCGATCGTCTGGGCTTGGAATCCACAGCAGGCGCAGCAGTTCGACCGAATGCTTGGCCGGATTTAGAGAGCCCCGGGGGCGAGCATCATGAGCATCAGGTGGATTGTGTTTAAAAATTCTGTATGCGACCGTTGGGGCTTGGAACCCACAGCAGGCGCGGCAGTTCGACCGAATGATTGAACGGATTCAGAGAGCTCGGGGGGCGAGCATCATGAGCATCAGCTGGATTGTGTTTAAAACTCTCTCTCCCATCGTCTGGCCTTGGAACCCACAGCCCGTGCAGCAGTTGGACCGAATGCTTGAACGGATTTAGAGAGCCCGAGGGGCGAGCATCATGAGCATCAGCTGGATTGTGTTTGACACTTTCTCTCCCATCGTCTGGCCGTGGAACCCACAGCAGGCGCAGCAGTTCGAGCAAATTCTTGGCCGGATTTAGAGAGCCCGGGGGGCGAGCATCATGAGCATCAACTGGATTGTGTTTAAAACTCTCTATGCGATCGTTTGGGCTTGGAACCCACAGCAGGCGCAGCAGTTCGACCGAACGCTTGGCCGGATGTAGAGAGCCCGGGGGGCGAGCATCATGAGCATCAGCTGGATTGTGTTTAACGCTCTCTCTGCGATCGTCTGGGCTCGGAGCCCACAGCAGGCGCAGCAGTTCGACCGAATGCTTGGCCGGATTTAGAGACCATCATGAGCATCAGCTGGATTCTGTTTAAAGCTCTCTCTGCGATCGTTTGGGCTTGGAACCCACAGCAGGCGCAGCAGTTCGACCGAGATGTAGAGAGCCCGGAGGGCGAGCATCATGAGCATCAGCTGGATTGTGTTTAACGCTCTCTCTGCGATCGTCTGGGCTTGGAATCCACAGCAGGCGCAGCAGTTCGACCGAATGCTGTGCCGGATTTAGAGAGCCCGGGGGGGAGCATCATGAGCATCAGCTGGATTGTGTTTAAAATTCTGTCTGCGATCGTTTGGGCTTGGAACCCACAGCAGGCGCAGATCGACCGAATGCTTGGCCGGATGTAGAGCGCCCGGGGGGCGAGCATCACGAGCATTAGCTGGATTGCGTTTAAAACTCTCTCTTCCATCGTCTGGGCTTGGAACCCACAGCAGGCGCAGCAGTTCGACCGAACGCTTGGCCGGATGTAGAGAGCCCGGGGGGCGAGCATCATGAGCATCAGCTGGATTCTGTTTAACGCTCTCTCTGCGATCGTCTGGGCTTGGAATCCACAGCAGGCGCAGCAGTTCGACCGAATGCTTGGACGGATGTAGAAAGGCGAGCATCATGAGCATCAGCTGGATTGTGTTTAACACTCTCTCTCACATCGTCTGGCCTTGGAACCCACAGCAGGCGCAGCAGTTCGACCGAATGATTGAACGGATTGAGAGAGCCCGGGGGGCGAGCATCATGAGCATCAGCTGGATTGTGTTTAAAGCTCTGTCTGCGATCGTCTGGGCTTGGAATCCACAGCCGGCGCAGCAGTTCGACCAAATGCTTGGACGGATGTAGAAAGGCGAGCATCATGAGCATCAGCTGGATTGTGTTTAACACTCTCTCTCACATCGTCTGGCCTTGGAACTCAGAGCAGGCGTACCAGTTCACGCCGAGTGATTGGATGGATTCAGGGGAGTATGATGAGCATGTGCAAACCTTTAAATCCAAAACCCTAAAACCTCAAACCGCGCATGTTCTTGGATGTGAAACAGCCGAGTCCGAAGCTTAGCCCCTGATGCGACGACCAGATAGCGTCACGAATAGGGTTCCCAAGCACTGGACCCCTCAACCCTCAACGGAAGCCCTGAAGCCTTAAACACGAAAGCCCAGAGAAGGGAATCCCAAAAAGGGCCCCACTTTCAGATCCTTATAGCGGTGCTCTCAAGGCTTGAGCAGTCAGTAGGCGCACCCCCTTTCTCTTCAATCAATAAGTAAACAACAATACGTAAGTAAATAGATAAGGAAATACATATACAGATACGTATATCCATCCATCCATCCATCCATGCATGCATCCATCCATCCATCCATCCATCCATGCACGCATGCATGCATACGTACATATGTATCTATATAAAGAGATATACATGGATAGAGAGATCTACATGGATAGACAGATAGACAAACAACTCCCGGACCCAACCGCATGAAAGCGGCATGAACAACCCTTATACCCCTTTCTTTGCGGAGTGGGAATGGAGGGCGTAAGCCCTAATCCCCAACAGGCGATGGTTTGGGTGGTTGCCTGTGGTATCATCACAGCGGGCGGGTTTTAGAGAACTTCCGGTTCCACCGAGTTCTAGGACACATGCAAGGAACGGCGCTTCACGCGTAATATGCCGCCACCCACAAACCCTGGTGTGAGGTGGCGCCATCCTAGCATGGATTATCAGCCACTGCGCAAGAAGACACCCTATACCCTAACCCCTATACCCTGTACCCTAAACCCTATACCCTAAACCCTCAAGGCTCAGAAGCTCGCAACAAAAATCAGGAGCCCCGGCGGCCCGGATCTCTGCCCTCGGCCCTCCGGGCGTCCTACGCGCCCGCGCCTCAGCTTGTTAGGGCTTTAGTGCTTTAGGGGTTTAGGGGTTTAGGGCTTCAGGAGTTTAGGGATTTGTGTTTTGTTCGATTTTTTGGGGCCCTTTTGGAGAAGGCTTTCATTAGGATTTAGGGTCATGGGCAAGGAAATTCATCAACCTTAAGGTGTAGGTTTTTTCTGGTTTGGAGTACCGCACGTCTTATGCCATTTGTTTTTCTAGAGGGAAGGCGGTCGAGGAGGAGAGAAGCCTAGCCTAGGGAAGCCACAGGAAGTCTACTCTGTTGACTTATACTTCTCGGAGTGGCTGTGCCAGGATTGTCGAAGCCTGAACAACTACCAGCACTATTCCTTGAGGTTCCTATTAACTAGTATCAATATGGTCTAATGTAATCCAAAACTAAAACCCAACATACTCTAACAATTCGGACCCCTATGCTAAACCCTAAACCCTACCCCAAACCCTAAACCCTACCCCAAACCCTAAACCCCAAACCCTAAATCCTAAACCCTAAACCCCTAAACCCCCAAACCCAAAACCCCCAACCCTATGCTAGGCCCAAAAGGGCCAAGCCGAAGACCAGGCTGGTGGCCCGCCGAGAGTGTCGGCGCTAAAGCGGCACACGCTGGGAGCAGGCGCCGTTTTCAACTATGGTCACTCGGTTTAGGGTTTTGGGCTTCGAGTTTAGGGTGTAGAGTTTAGGGTTCAGGGTTTCAGCGTTTAGGGTTTAGGGTTTCGGAGTTTAGGGTTTTGGGTTCAGGGTATCGGCTAGAGCTCGATGATGCAGAGCTTAGGGTTTTGGATTGTAGGGTTCAGGGTACCCGTCGTCCGGATTTTTCTTCAGCTTGCTTATGTCAGTGTCAGCCAGTGTCATCCTCTTCACAAAGCCAACCCCAAGCCGCCGGCCAGCAAGCCCATCGCAGAAGCCAAGGGCTGCAAGCTCCAACCTAAGTGGATTGAAGCTGCTCGAGCATCAGTTCTGCCTGGGTTTGGGGCATGTGACCGGCCGTCGAGCTTTTGAGAGTGGTGTCGCCATGGAGTCATCTCTGTTTTGAGTGCGGATGTCGATAGTTAGCCCCGAAAATGACAAGAAGCAACCCAAGACCCGACATTCAAAACAGCCCGACACCCACCCGCGTGAGCTGTGATATAGAGCAGCGAGTTGTGCTTTGAAGGCAGCCACCCTGATCCCTGACCCTTCAAGCCTACACCCTGAACCTAACACGTCCTAAAGCCCAGTTCCCTTGTTCCACAAGGTCAGGATCCGATTTTGGGGGGTCCATTCAATCAAGCTCTGGTTGCTTGGGACACTTGTAACCACGGCCTCATTGTTGGGGGTCTATGTCGCGTCGCTTCTTCTGCGGTCCCGAAGTAATCCATACCCTAAAGCCTAAACCCCGGAAACCCTTAAACCCTAAACCCAAAAACCTAAAGCCTTGAACCCCTAAAGCCCCAAACCCTAAAACCCTGAAGCCTCATGCCCTTGAAACCCTTAACACCCCCAAAACCCCCTAAACCCTAAACCCCTAAACCCCTAAACCCTAAATCCCTGAACACCAAGCCCTAAAACCCTCATAGCCGCCGGGACGTCCAGGCCCCTTCACGATCAGCCAGCCTCGGCGATGCTGAGGGCAGAAGTAGCAGCCACATCGGTTTAGAGGTTTAGGGGTTTAGGTTTAGGGTTTGGGGTTTGGGGTTTAGGGTTAAGGGTACATATATGAATTCTAAGCCCCCCAAATACCAAAACGATCCCCAAATCCTAGATCCGAGATCCTAACTCCAAGTCTTGGATCCTAAATCCTGAACCCCAGATCTCCAACAAGCCATACCTAGACCACCAAAAGTAGATTAAATAATGGCCCAAAACATATATAAAGGCTATTTGTCCTACATAATAATGGCCCGAAACAATCAAAGGCTATTTGTCCTACATAATTTTGCGGTCCAGGTAAAACCTAGACAACTTCTGGGTATCCAGACATGTGGCTTGGAAGAGGTTTCACCAAGGAGTCAGGAACCCCAGGCGTGGGTCTTCCTCGGGATCTCCGCGGTTTTAGGGTTTACCTAGGGGTACTTAGAATTTTTTTTTGTAATTTTTGGTTATTATAGTCCCTAAGAAGCAGCTAAAACTATACTTTTTGCTAGGGTTCTAAGTTCAGTATAGTTTAGGGTTCAGGGCTTCGGGGGTCGCGGGTTTTTTCTCAAGATGTCGCGGTATTCGGTTTAGGGTTTTAGGGGTTTAGGGGTTTAGGGTTTAGGGTTCAGGGTTTAGGGTTTTAGGGGTTTAGGGTTTAGGGAGTTCTTCAACTAAGAGTTCCCGCCACTTCGGATCTATAGAAGGAGGGTTGAACAAGGATCCCTTCGTTTCTGAAAGCGAAAGTGTCGGTTGCAAGGGTTTTTTGGTTCAGGGTATCCTGGGCCACGAGGGCTTGGCTGCTGCTTTTCCATGGCAAAATCTGCCCAAGTGTTTGGGGTTCAGGCTTCTGGACTTAGTGAGCTGGGCTCAGCTTTCCGGGGGAAGGGTTTAGGGTAGAACAAGTACGCAGGACCCGTAGCCTCTTTCTCCGGATGCTGCCTCAGCCGGCAAACCTGACATGCTAAAACCTAACACGAAACCTTAAACTCTAAACCCTAAACCCTAAACCCTAAACCCTAACACGAAACCCCTAAACTCCTAAAGCCCCGTAAAAACGCACAAACTCTGAGCCGGCTGCAGTTCCACAGGAAACCTGGGATGTGAAACCACTTCAAGGGGATCCTCTTAGACTTTACACGTAGATTTTATAGAGGTTTGGGTTTTTTTGTGCTTTTGAGGCTTTAGGGTTAAGGGTTTTGTTCGCTTTAGGGTTTTGGATTTTTGAGGTTTTCGGGTTCGGGTGTGGGTGTTTTGGAGGTTTTCGATTTAGGGTTAAGGGTTGCCATACACTGATGCACAGGAACGTCTCGTGCTGTCTCGTCCCATCTCGGCTCAACGTAGGAAGATGCCTCCACTATTCGATACCGAAGCAGGCATCCCGCTATGCCGCCTCGGGGTTTCGGGCTCGCCCATCCAGGGTTACCAGCTGCTAAAAGGGTTTCGATGGGGGCTACTATAAGGCTTGCTAGAAGGGTTTATATGAGGTAGAGACAGAGACCCTGCCGAAGTCTAGCTTCGGCCGCAGATGCATATTTCACTTGCCCACTTCAAACAGCAGCCCTTTCCATCACGACTATGATGCTGATGACTTCTTTGTATCATTGTCATCATCATGACGATCAGAAGCCACACCGACTAGAACAGAACGGACTAGCAGCAGCCGCGTCGGCGGCGGCAAAGGCAGCAGCATCAGCAAGATGTTCACATGGACGTGGGAAGTAGTTGCCAGAACCTTCGCCCCACACTTTGTGTGCCCAACATCTCAGACCCCACCCAGGAAGTTCACCCAATACCAACCCTTCGCCCGCAGTGGAAAAGCCAACTCCAAGCTAAAGACGAAGCCACTATCTCCCGAAATGGGGAAAGGTCAGCTTCAGAGAAGTTGAGGGTTTAAGGTTTGGGTTAGGGTTTAGGGTTTAAGGTTTGGTTTAGGGTGCTGGCGGTTGAAGGCAAGTCAAGCAATACTCCACACCCTCAAACCCAAACCCTGCACCCTGAGCACATCTCGGCCCCCAATCCCCAAGCTGACTCTATGGCTCGACATCAAACTGTGCTCCTTACGGTTCGTCAGTCGGGAGTGGGGTTCAGGGTTGGGTTCATGCCTGCATCCCTATTGCACTCGATTGCCTGTACCAGTTCCTAGTCCCCCAAGTACGATGGACAGGTAACACCGAAACATTAGGCTTCATATAAAGAGCCCCAATGAAGACCCAGGCTTTCTTAGTCAGGTTCCTACATTATTATGGTACCCTTATAGGTCCCTTATAGTAACCCTTACAGACCCCTTTAAAGGAGCCCAATTGAAGACGCAGGGTTTCTTAGTCAGGTTCTTTACTTCGCGCAGAGGGAGCCTCCGGGCCGAGAGGATTTTGGCTGTTTGCTTGGTTGCGAAGTGCTGAAGGGACTTGATTGTAGGGTCCAGAGTACTAGGGGTTTAGGGGTTTAGGGTTTAGGGTCTAAGGTAGGGGCTTTAATGGGGGTTCCTATAAAGTACCCTCAGTAGTATAGGGCCCCAAATTAGGGGCTTTAGGCTTTAGAGTGCAAGGTGCAGAGGTCTTAGGCTTTTCAGTGCAACGTGTCAGGGTCTTAGGCTTGCAGGGTGTAGGGATCTGCGTGCGCATGCAGTGCCCAGAGTGTAGAGAGGCGCATCCTGCCCGGTGCGGATGGAAAGTGTACGTTGAGGCCAAGTGCCCAGTATGCTGGGATTACGACAGGCCTTTTATCATCTTCCCTTGTGGCCACGGTGTATGTGTTCAGCACTTTCAGGATCTTGGCGGCCAGTTGCAGGACTGCGGGCTTAGCCAGTCTGTGCCCAGCGAAGCTGTACGGTACACGGACACGGATGGTGACGAGATCGCCTTTGTCGTGAATGCCCTGGGAGGCCTGGACTACGAAGTGAACGGCCGACCGAAAGTTCGGGACCTGACGTCTTTGTCTTTGAGTGGTTGCACCCTCCACCTTGATGGGACCACTGCCGGCTCTTGGAGGTCACAGAGACACACGACACTCCCTGCATCTCAAGTTGCAGTTGCAAGGCAGGCCTTGGATCTGTTCCATGCCTGCACCCGTGCTTCCGACGGCGCCACGGCATCCATGCTGGATTCAGACCCTTCCGAAGCTATAGACTTCGTGGATACCGATGGCGATCGGATTGCCTTCATCGTGAATGCCTCTGGGCGCATGGATTACATCGTGAACCAGCGTGTCAAAGTTCGCAACCTGAGTCGTCTTTCCATCCGACACCGCACCATCCACCTGGATGGGGAGTCGGCCGGAACCTGGTCTTCTAGCAGGTACACCACAGTTCCCGAGGGACAGGACTCCATCCTGCAGCGTGCCGAGAGCATGTTTGCACAGGCTCACTGAGGATGGGACCGGCCATACCCTAGGCCCTGTAAGGCTTAAGAAGCCCCAGAGTTCAGGAAGGACAAAGGTGTTGATTCCGTGACGTGGGCGGCTGTTGCCCGCATGTCTCCTGCTTTCACTTTTCATCTAACGATGTCACTGACTGAGCCGTTCCTGGCTGAAAATGACGTCACCTCCACGTTCTCTCTGCTTCTCTGTGTGCTAGGACTGATGTTTCCGGTGCCCGTGCTCTGAAATCTTGATTTGGGTTGGGTTTCTGCAAAGGGTTTTTTCAGAAGGATTCACCGCAACAATGTGGCGATTTTGTTTTTTTATTCAGTCGTCAGTGTTTCTGCTGATTTTTTCTTTAACCTTCAGTGTTTCTTATCAAAATTTTGGAGCGTTGCGTTTTTGTTTCGAGTGGATTCGTGCGTTTTACATGTTTCTCGTACACTTCCCGAAGGCCATACAACAACAGTGACAACAGCAACAACACTCAACAGGGAAACATAGAGCAACCAACAAACAGACACATGACCGTCAAGTTATCAAATCATTGAGCTCAGGTTGCATCAAAACCAACCATTTTATCCACAGCGATGTTAGTATTAATTATTACGTTTTTGATTCGATGCTTGAAAATTTGCTCCTTCAGCAGCAGTGTAAGGATTCTTCTCTTTGTTTCTCAGACCGTGGTATCGGCATCCACATTTCCACTGCGTCCATGTTTCCATGTATGCTTGTAACTGTATATCTAGGCACGGTGCAATCATCAAACTATTCACTTAAACATCGGCTGTCTTTTTGTGGTATGATTTGATTCCATTGTCTTTGGTACTGTAGTTGCAAGCCCAGGAAGTCATCCTCCACATGAAACATCAACTTATCGGTTTCAGAAAGTTGTAGATTGCAGATCCTTTTGCTCAAGTCGCTCTTGACTTTTGTGTGCACACCCGCAAATCTGATGAGACATCTTCTGCTACGGGTGGAACGTATGGTGTGCAGCAACTTTTGCACGTGTCTTGAAGTGTTTATGTTTACATGATTTTGTCTGCTGCTGGTGAAAATTTAACGACATCTAAACAATCATGCTTGATTGCTTCCTGTGCATCTTCATCACCACCATCATCATGATCACCACCATCATGTGAATGATATTCACCGTCATCATAGTCATCATCAGGATCATTATCACCATCATCATGATCACCACCAGAATAACAACAATGTTTGTTATTGTCGTTGATAACGATAATAGCAAACAACACCATAATCATTGTCATCGTCACCGTCATCATCATCTTCATGACGATCAGCAGCATCATCACAAATCACCATCATGAAATCATTATCATGATCCTCATCCGCATCCTCATCCACATGAACAGTAGGCCCTGAACCTCACAGACCCTAAACCCCAAGCCCTAAATCCTAAACCCCGAAAAAAACCCTAAACCCTAAACCCCGCTAGACCTTAACCTCAGGTGATCGCTTCCACATGCCATGAGAAATGTGCTGCGCCCAGGGTGGGAGAACCTTGCTTTGCTTTTCGGAGGACCCAAGAACAAAGGTTTAGGGCCTAAGGCTAAGATTGAGGGTTTAGGATTGAGGGTTTAGGGTTTACGGGGTTTGGGGTCTAGGGCAAAGATGGCAGTGGCAACAGTGAGTGTCGTGCATCCGTAGAGGACGTCGCAAGGTCCCAAGGTCCGCGAAGCCCTTGGGAACTCTTGGAACGTAAACAGATTAGGGTTTAGGGTTTAGGGTTTAGGGAGGGGCAAAGAAGTTAAAGACACGTCTGTCCTCCGTTCCCGACGCTGTTCAGTTGAGGTGGGGGTTCAATACGGCTTCTCCAGCACAGAACGTGTGTGCTACTAGGACCACTAGTAGTGCCACGACTGGCGTAATCTCCACGCCTACTAGTACTGCTGTGACTACTGTCTGGTTGCCGTAAGTGCTGTTCCGTCTTCTGCTGCTGTCATTCTTTTGATATTCGTGCCGCAGCTTTGTTCATGAATACCATGCTTTGGTTCTGACATTCATCATTAGTCTCATTACTTTCGTTCCACCCTCTTGTTGAGATGTGCGTGTTTCTTCTACACCACTACCACTACCACTGCCACTTCCGCTGCCTCGACCACTACCACGGCCACGCAAGGCGAGACGTCTGAATAATTGAGTAACAGTATCTGCTTGTAGTTCCCATGCGTTTATACTTTGCTAAACCGCACTACCCTCTTCTACTCACCCAGGCCCTTCTGAGCCTCTATGACTATTGAAGCCCTGCGAAGCCCCTGTTCAACCCGATACAACCTGATTCGAGACACAGCGTTGAAAGAACTGTCAGCAAGTCTTGGGCACCCCAGAAATTCCGAATACAACCCTATAAGACCTTGCAGACCCTTTTAATAATATCCATATGAAACCAAAGCGAACCCTTAACCCGAAGCGCTAAACCGCATGAAACCAAAAGCCCCGAAGTCCCAAAGCCCAAAACCCTGAACCCCACAACGCTCCCCAAAGCCCTAAGCCCTAAAACCCAAACCCAGTGAGGGATTGAGGCAGATCTGTTACTTTCTCCCAAGTGTATGCCGAAATCGGCTGGACCTTCTGCACTAAAAGGCTCATTGCACTAAAAAAGCCCAAACCCAAAACCTAGAGGAAGAAGAACCTGCAGAGGTAGCTCTTGAGGTTCGGTCCCTTCTTCGGGCCCCCTAAAAGAGGGTACGGCACTCTTATAGGAGGACCCTTGCTAGGGACCATAATGTCGAGAACGACGCTAAACCCTAAGCCCTAAACCCTAAACCGTCTCATAGCATCCGGAGTCTGAAACTGAGGCGCCGGGCCTTGCTTGGGATTCTTTATCTGAGCCTCCACGGCGTGGGCTCTGAGGCCTTGGAGTTTGGGAGGTTTTAGGGTTAAAGAGGAGCTTTTTGGTTTAGGGTTTAGGGTTGAGGGGTGTGGCATTCATGTAAGTGCAGTGCGACAGGACTTGCTGTTTTCGAGATTTGTGGCAGCAGTTCCTAGATCAATGACGGAGTTCGATTTGTATTAGGGCGGTCAAAAAAGCCATATTGCTCTTACACTTACTATAACTAAGCCTATTACTCTCACTATTGATATAACTACCATAGCCGTTACCGCTGCCCTTACTATTTCTATTGCTATGTGAAAGTATGCACAAGAGGTTTCAGTTCATGCTCAAAGGTGTTTGGGGATGTGGGGTTAGAGACACGACACGATAATGGTTTTGTGTTCAGGATTTGGCATTTAGAGTTTGAGATTTGGGGCATAGGATGGAGGGTTTAGGGTTCAGGGTTTGGGTGAATCAACTGGTAGGCCACGTGTGCGGTGTTTGACTACAGACTGTCATGGATTAGCAGTAGTGGGGTGGAACGTCAAGAATGGGAAGCTGAAGTGGAGGCTGACTTGGTATCGTTTGTCCTGACTCCTGACATTTTCTGGAAGTGCCGTGCAGGAATGCGGTCCACATCTCCCATCGGAGTGTGACGCAAGCAACTCAAAAGCTGGGAGCATGGGGTACTGAAGATAGACTGTGTGTTGGGGACTCCGCCCGCCGTGCAATGACATCGGTGGTCCTCACATAAGACGGTTTCCTTGAGCTCGCGGCTCCAAAGTGGCTGTCCAAAACTCCATCGTGATAAACAATGACTTTGTGCGCTGCGGTACGTGCTAGCAGCAATGTGATCCTGCTCTCTTGCATACATCTAATGCCGATGCATACGGGTGTCAGTGTCTGTGGGTAAGGGTCGTTGTGAACACGACTCCCACTTCCAGACTCCATCATCCTTCTACATGGGCAAGGGTTTCAGACTAAATTCTTATCGCATAGAGAATCGACATGTCTGTGTCGAGTGTATGTGTTTACAGATGTCAACAATACTGTCTACACCTCTACGTACCTTTGTAGCTACATTGCTTTAGTCTTCCTCATGACAGCTTCTCTCGTCTACGTGGTAAAACCTTCTCCACATGTCAACTGTCCATATATTGCGTTCTTACTGCAAACAACCCAGGTGCGCACTGTCCGCTGGACTCGGCCCTGCATGGTGATATGTGATCTTCTCTGGCACGACCTTGTCTTGTTAAATCTTCTTCGTTTGAACTGTGTGTGTGCCCCCATTCACGATGAGTCGTCCTTATGGAATGATGAAGCAATCCAAACTAGGAATCATGGATCTGGACGCTTGCATTCCTCAGGAGCGCGGTCTGAAAATCCTTTAAGAATGACAAAGCCGAAGCAGTCGGTCCAAACTATTGCATAAACAGAAGAGTCAATATCGGCAGAATAAAAACATATGCCAAAACTCTATTCGTGTCAGGCCCCTGCAATACTATAGGGGCCTAAATAATTACGAGTACTATTTTGGGGGTTCCTCATTATAACTATAGTCAAACGTGTCTCAAAACCCTATTCCCATTATTAAGGCCCCTATATTACAGAAGCGTCCCCCGTCATGTTCTGAGGCAGCACCTCTTTTGCAGCTTCCCAAGAGGACCGGGAAACATCAAATCGGCATTTTCAAAAAAGCATTAATCCTAAACCCTAAGCCCTAAACCCCAAAGACCAAAATCTTAAAGCCCGAAACACCAACCCTGAACCGTGGAGACTTTGGGTGGTGAGGCCTCAGAGTTTTGGGGTTTATGATGTATAATATGCAAAAGGGCAAAACCTCCGGCCAGCCAGCCAGGCAGGCAGACAGGCAGGCAGGCAGACAGAGGCAGACACGCATATGTTTCAAGACTTTAATATCGATCTGGCGCAATTTTTTTTGGGCATTTCTCCCTCCCCCTCGTGCCTTGCGGAGGATCGAGAGCCCGGGGTCTTACTTATGGGGCTCAGAAACAAGGATTATACAGAAGGCTGTTAACGTTATAGTCGCGTATACCCCAACTACGTACCCGAAATCCAGAAAAAGCATCGTTATAGAAGCCCTTTTAGAAACCTCATATACAGGAACACTCAAAGGAATTCGTTGCTGGGTCCTCTGATTCTCTGATCCTCCAGGTAGTATAGGAGCCTCAGTAGTTAACAATGTACTGCCTTTCGGTTCCGTTTCAAAGCTTTAGTATGTAATGTACCAGGCCCCTACAGTAGAGACGAGGAATGCATCGCTCCCGGCGCGAAGCCTGGGCGGTGTCCTTGTGGCAAGGCACCAAAAAGGGTTTAGGAGTTTAGGGGTTCAGGGTTTCCTAAACCCTAAACCCTAAACCCTAAACCCTAAACCCTAAACCCTAATGGGGTTTAGGGTTTACGGTACAGGGTTTAGGTTCCATGCTCGGGTTAGGGTTTTGAGACTTAGGGTTAGCCTGATATCATGGGTTCCATAGCTCCCACAATCGGCGTGTAGGGTTAATCATGGTAGCCCAGATAGTCTTTCTATATTGACAACTAAACCCTAAACCCCTCAACCCTAAATGTGAAACTAGAAGTGACGCAGCTCTTTCCTTGCGCTATCGGACTTGAGCCAAGGGTGTTGTAGGGGCCATGCTAATCCTTGCGCAAGGTCCATGCTTGCTGGACTGCGCTGTCAATTTGGGATTCAAACGAAACCCTAAACCGTAAATCCCTAAACCCCAAACCCCTAAACCCCGTAAATCCGTCAACCCTAAATCCCTAAGCCTTACAACCCTGAACCCTAAATCCCTAAACCCCTAAACCCCTAAACCCCAAAACCCCTAAACTGAGCCCTAAACCCTAAACCCAAAACCCCTAAACTGAACTCTAAACCCTCAACCCTAAACAACCCCTAAACCCCTAAACTCTTAAACCCCTAAATCCCTAAACCCTAACCCTTAAAACCCCCCAAAACCCCTTCATGCGCTAATATAGGGGCCTAAAGAATTACCATAGGGTTCCTGTTAAAAGGTTCTATGAGGATTACTGTATGGGCTAGTATATATATATATATATATGGATTTAGTATGGGAGCCTGGATAATTGCCAATACTATCTTGGGGGTTCCTTTTTGTAACTATAGTATACTGGGCCCCAAAACCCTATTCAAATCATTAAGGCCCCTTTATCAGGCATGCCGTGCCGAAACTTAGGTTCAGGCCTTTCAGAGTTTAGGCTGTCAGGGATTGGGCTTGAGGCTTGAGGGCTGAGGGTTGTGCGGTTTAGGGTTTCAGGGCCGTTGGCAAGGTTTAGAATGTCGGGTTTCAGGAGGTCTCAGGGTTGCAGGAGGTTTTCGGGTTTAGGGATGTCTCAGGGTTTAGGGTTTAGGGACCCTGCCTTCGCTGTTGTTACCGTGGGCTTTCTCGAATATGGCATTACTGACAGCTGTACCAGCAAAGGCACGAGGAGCACCTGGTACACAATCGTCGTCGTCGTGGTCGTCGGAACGGGCGGAGCAGGAGGAGTAGCAGCAACGGTGGCTGGTGGTCGTGGTGGTGGCAGTGGCGGTTACGCTATGTTAGGTCTTAGATGGGCTTTGCTAGTAGGTTTGGAGATTAAAGTCGTGGGGTTTCGGAGTTTCGACCCTAAACCCAAAACCCTAAACCTGTCTGCATCTCGGCAGGTTCCAGGATGTGGTTGACAAGATCGATCTTTCAGCGGCCCGTGGTCGCAAACTCGCAGACAATCGGAAGGAGGACTTTAGGGTTCAGGGTTCAGGGTTTAGGGTTTAGGGTGGCAGAAGTCTCCGGCAGGAATAGGGTTAGAGGAGTAACTCTGTGATCAAGACCGTCACAGGCACTGGCATTGGAGAAACCATTCTGCAGTAGAGACGCTAAAGTCCAAGACGAAGCATCCCTCCTTCTTTCTTCATATATATGTATGCAGGAGTGAGAGTAAACTCATTTTGAAGGGCCTCTACTCAAACCTACCCAATCCACACGCCCCTTGAAAAACTCTGCACGCTTAGAGAATGCCCTAGCTTCATTCATTTCGAGACTTCGAAATTTTCGTGCCCTAAGACCTTTAAGTCCTAAGCTCTAAAACGCTGAAGACGAACAGCCCTAAACCCCAAACCTTAGACGCTGAACCATCAACGCTGAAGCCGACACCCTGAACCCTGCGGCGGCCCCAGACCCGAGACCCTAAGACCCAACCGTGAACTCCAAACCCTGAACTTTTCACTTCCGCGCCAATTCGGCCTTTTTTGCTAGAGCTTCAGGGTCTTGGATTTTTTGGGGGGTTTTGGATTTAGGCTTGACCATAAACCCTAAACCCTAATATCCCAAAACTCTAAACCCTGAAAGCCAGAAGGACAAGCCAAAACCTGAACCCCCCAAATCCCTGAACCCTAGGCAACAGAACCCTAAACCCTAAACCTTAAACCCTGAACCTTGAACCCTAAACCCTAAACCTTGAACCCTAAACCCTGAACCTTGAACCCTAAACCCTAAACCTTGAACCCTAAACCCTAAACCTTGAACCCTAAACCCTAAACCTTGAACCCTAAACCCTAAACCTTGAACCCTAAACCCTGAAAGCCAGAAGGACAAGCAAGAGTGGCCCTTCAGTCCGGCGAACTTGAGTGGCCACGTCGCGCTTTTGAGAACGGGCCAGAAACAAAGTAAAGTTTAGGGTTTAGGGTTTAGGGTTTAGGGTTTAGGGTTTAGAGTTCAAGGTTTAGTTTTTAGAATAGTTGGAATCGGGGTCCCTTTGCAGGGTCCCTTCAAACGTTCTATAGACGGGCTAATACACGGATGCTATAGTGTAGGGGTTTTGATAATGAAAATAGGCTTTTGAGGGTTCCTTGTTATAACCATAGTACAATCTTCACCAAAATCCTATTCTAACGATTAAGGCCCTTGCATTGATCCCCAAACACGAAACCCGAACTCTGAAGGTTTAGGGTTCAGAGTTTAAGTTTTGGGAGTTTCCGAAACTTCGGGGTACCTTATAAAAAGGATCCTACTCTTTAGGGTACTATATTAGGGCCCCCTATTTTTCGGAAACTACCGTTTCGGGTTGCAGGGTTTCGGGTTTTGGGGTCTCGGGTTTCGGGTCTCGGGCTCAGGGTTTGGGGTTAGAGTCGGTATAAGCCCCGAAACCCTAAACGCCTCCCAGAGACTCATAGAGATCCCTCTATTCCTTAATTCAGGAGTATACCTTAAATTATGGCAGGATCCCTAATATGATCTAAGGTATATTCCCAAATTAAGGGATCTTAGAGTCTTTGGGTTGAGGGTCTTAGGGCTCCTCCAAGGATCCCCCTTAAGGATTCCTCGAAGGGTTTGCGCGTTCGTGCTTTCGGGGTCGGGGGGCTCGTTTTCGAGGGTTTGGAGGGCTTTGAGGGTTTGTGGGCAATAAGAATCCAAATCCTAAGCATCCTAAACCCCAAACCCTCAACCAGATCACGTGGGCCTGGGCCCAGAGCTAACTTGCTGGACGCAACCCTGCAGCCCCAACAAGCCTCAAACCCTACATGGGAGTTTGCGAAAATAGGACTACCTTATTTGGGGTCCTTATAATAAGGATCCTACTATTTGGGGTACCCGATTAGGTTCCCCCGTTTTCGGAAACCCCCAAATACAGGCAGGACGGAAGAAGGGGTGGAGTCACGATGGGGAGGGGGAAGAGATGCTGCCAGAGGGGAGTGGGTCCCGTGGGCGTTGTGGGCGGTATAGAACACCACTTGATAAGAAATTATACAAGAGAAGACGTGCTGGAGCGAAGGGTGTTGAAAGAGGCTGGTAGAACTGGCCTCACTGAGAACGACTAGATACTAGGCCGAAGAATCGGCAGGAAGGAACAGCGGAGGGAGCATGAAGGAAGGTGCTACGTGCGCCCGGCACGTTATTGTGTTGTTTTTCTTGCTTTCATTTTCCTTCTCAATATTGTTTTGTTCTAAATTTTGTTGCTATTGTCATTGTCATTGTTATTGTGATTGTTATTGTTACTGGATTGGTATTGGTATTCCTATTGTGTTATGGTTATTGTTATCGTTATGGTTGTTGTCGCTGTTTCTGTTAGTCTTAGTGTTATTGTGATTGGTACTGTTATGGTTATTATGGTTATTACTCTGTTGAACTCTAAACCCTAAACCCTAAACCCCTAAACCGTGGCTCTTGCTACTGTTGTTATCTTGTTTTTTGTCATTGCCGACTCGGGTCCCCAAAGTCCTCACTCAAAGCTCATTGTAAGTGGCCGTTCCAGTGAATCAGGGACCGCAGTGGGACCTCCCAAGGAGTATATAAGATCCTCATGATAAGCACTGAGAAAGAACGTACTTCTGATTCTCAGAAGCCTCTGTATAAACGTTAAACCCGCGCTCTGAACATTAGGTTTTAGGGTTTGGATTGCAGATTCCCAAAGCACTGAATGTCTAACATGCTGCCAGCTGACGTGCCTGTGACGACGCTGAGAGAGCCGTCCCAAGCCTAGTTTGCACAGTGCCTGTGCGTTGAGGAGTTCTGAGTACTTGACAGTCTTTGGTAAGTTAGGGTAGCTTTCAGGTGAGGTTTCAGATGATTTTCAGAGCATTCTTGGGTTCAGTTTCTGAGCAGCTTCAAGTTCACGGTGGAGAAATCCCAAACTTAAACCAAGACCTTAAATCCGAAACCCTGAAACCTAAACCCAAGACGCCCGACCCTAACCCAAAGTTGGAAGCCACAGGCCGCAAAACCAAATCCTAAACCCTGAAACCTAGACTATAAACCCAAAATCTAAAAAGCCAACAGCAATGCTTACGGAATGTTTGCACAAGCCTTATAGAATTTTCACAGAACCCTAGTGAAACCCTCATGGATCTCTGATCTGATTCTGATATAGCCCTTTGCAATGTTCTTTTGGAACATCCTGGAGTTCTGAGAGAATGCTTCCTATTGGCTGTAGACTCACGTCTTCAACTTGTAGGGTTCTTGTAAGGTAGTCGATTCCGAAAGTTTCAACTTTAATTTCCTTGGGTTTTGGGCCAGTGACCTTCGTCCATGTATAGTATGCCATGTCTGATTGGGACATGCCGCTCTACAGGAAGTGACCGTAGCTCGCTTCACAAAGCATATCACAAAGCATAACCCCTGTCGAGCGTTGATAGTAATTTCAGCATTGGGCTTCAGTCAAGCAGCCGCTTTTGGCGAAGTTGAGGGTGAGGGGGCAGGTCTCTGATATCAGGGTCCTCACACCGAGGATCCCACCATGTAGGGCTTATTCAGAATGAGAAGTTTAGGTTTCCTACCCGAAACCCTGAACCCTCAACAACTATGAGAAACAGCTCATCTATATGGAGGTTTCGCGAATAGGGACCCTAGTAGAGACCCTAAACAGTAGGATCCTCATTATAAGGACCCCAAAACACGGTACCCCTAAATTTCGGAAACTCTAAACCCTGAACCCTTTATAGAACCCTTATAGATCCCTTTTAAGGAACCCTTTAAGGATCCCTTTAAAGGTACCTTGGGTTAGTAGTTAGTAGGGAATGGAAACCCCCACATTGGGGTTTGAAGATGCGAAGGCTGACATCCGAGCAGAAGAAGTTGCGCCGGAAGGTGCTGGCCCGCGTGCAGCCAAGTGCCAGGGTGCTGCTTTAGGGCTTAGGGTTTAGGGTTAGGGTTTAGGGTTTAGGGTTTAGGGTTTAGGGTTTGGGGAGAGCTCTAAGAGGGAGAGACCGCAGTTTCGTCCATCTGTGAAGCAGTTGGATTTGTGAGCAACAGTAGGATTCTGCAGGATATGGGGTTCAGGACCATCCCTGCAAACGAAATGCGAGGTCAAGCAGTGACAGCCGCGGGGCTCATCATGGCGCTGATGACCTTTTCTGTGGGTGCGAGACCAAATGTCGAATTCAGTACTGGCAGCACCCATGGCTACAGTCACAGGATGCACAAAAGCAATTTGTATAACAAGTGAGTCAGAGCCCTTGTCTGCTGAAGTTATGGGGAAGGTTCTCCCCCGAAGGCTCATCACGTCACAGTATGGGTAGTTCTCTAAATGCTGGTCTCTTTTGCCGTTTTAATGAGGGTGCCGTTTAATGTTTGGGACCTCAGCAGGGTCCCTAATTTAAAGAACTACCCATATCATATGCACAGGAAGCTCTAAACCCTAAGCTCTAAACCGTGAGCCCTAAACCCTAATCCTGTAAACCCTAAACCCTGAACCCCTCCTGTAGTATCCCTTATGAAGGCCGTTATAGTAACCGCTGTGAACCCCTTTAAAGGAACCCAAACCCTCCAAACCCCTGAACCCATAAACCCCGATCCCGAAGCCCTACACCCTAAACCCATAAACCCTAACCCCCAAACCCCCAAACCCCCAAACCCAGAACCCCCAAAACCCTAAACCCCAAACCCCAAAACCCTAAACCATAAACCCCAAACCCTCAGCCCAAAACCCCCCAAACCCCCAAACCCTCAACCCCTCCTATAGTAACCCTTATGGGAACCCGTATAGTAACCCCTGTAAGGAACCCAAACCCCCCAAACCCCTAAACCCCTAAACCCAAAACCCCGAAACCCCAAAACCCCAAACCCTATTTCCCAAACCCCAAAACCCCTAAACCCCTAAACCCCCAAACCGCACCAAACCCCCGCAAACCCTAAACCCCGAGTGCCAGAGGAATGCAGCTCGTCATGGTCGAGTTCGTGATGACGGGAACCTGCGCTCGGCCCTGAGCCACAAGAGGGCTTTGGGGGTGTAGGGTTTAGAAATTTGGGTTTATGGTTTTGGGGTTTAGGAGGTTTTAAGGGGTTTTAGGGGTTGAGGGAGTTTCGGGTTTAGGGGTTTTTAGGGGCTTTAGGGGGGCTTTAGGGTTTAGGGTTTTGGGGGTTTTGGGGGGTTTAGGCTTGGGGTTTGGGTTTAGGGGTTGAGGGAGTTTCGGGTTTAGGGGTTTTTAGGGGCTTTAGGGGGGCTTTAGGGTTTTGGGGGTTTTGGGGGTTTTGGGGGGTTTAGGCTTGGGGTTTGGGTTTAGGGGTTTTTGGGTTTAGGGGGTTTAGGGTTTAGGGGGTTTAGGGGGTTGAGGGGGTTTAGGGGGTTGAGGGGTTTGCGGGTTTAGGGGTTTTGGGGGTTTAGGGTTTAGGGGTTTAGGGGTTCAGGGGTTTAGGGGTTTTGCGGGTTTTGGGGTGTAGGGTTCAGGGTTTAGGGGTCGAGGGTTCAAGGTTGAGGGGGTTACAAAGGCGGGAATGATCATAGAGAAAAGTTTTTCCCTGTGGTCCTGATATGTTTCTATATACTTTCGCAGCTGCAGCATTCACCAAGATCCTCTTCTAAAAACTGAGGCTTGAGTCTAGAAACCTAACATGTCTAACCCAGTTTTCGATTTTTCTTGGTTTGCGTCTGCGGGGTACGATTTGAAGAAAGACCCGGGTGGTCATCCTGGGAAAGTAGCGCATCCGTAGTAGATGGGTAGTTCTCTAAATTAGGGTAGTTCTGATCACCAAAGTAGTGCGGTACCCTTGTAAAAAGGACCCTAAAAGGTATCGCCAAAAGAGAACTACCAGATGCTTTAAAAGGGGCGAGGGAGGGTAGAGGTTGGTATGGTGATGCGCGCAACTAGCCAAGAGGCTTCGGGGTTGCGGGTGTAGAGTTCAGGGTGTAGAGTTTAGGGTTTAGGGCTTCGGGGGGGGGTTTGGTTTTCAAGTATCGTTCTGCTATGAATGGCTGCCCGTAGGTACGTAAAGGTTTGGGATTTAGGTTTTGGGGTATCGGATTGGATAGGGTTTAGTGGAGCTGAGAGGTTAAGGCGTTCAGGGTTTGGGGTTTAAGGGTTCAGGGGTTCAGAACTACTGCTCATGTTGGTGCAGGAGTGTCCGAGGCCAAACATGATGCAGAAGGTAAGTCGCTGCCGGCAGGCACCTTCGTCACACTTGGCTCCAGTTTTTTGACGTGCTCTACAGTAACCTTGGCGCGACGGCTCCAGTAAAAAGTAGTATAAGTATTGTAATTAAAGGTGGGAGACATGCACGTAGAAAAGAATCATGTGTAATCTGTTTAGTTTTGCTATCCTATCAGATACTCCCAAACTCCATGCAAACTAAGAAGGCTTCTCTATATTGCCCCATAGTGAGCTCGGAGTCCAAACTCACTGGGATCCCGCTCGCAACCCTAAACTCTAAACTCTAAATGCGAAATCCCAAACCCTAAACCCCAAAACCCTAAGCCCTAAACCCTAAACTCTACGCGCTAAACCTCCGGCGCTCTTCAGCAGGAGATGCCCTTCAACATCGCAGGCGGGAGCTTCTTCAACTTCCCGTCTGGCTTCGTCTTCTCGTTCACCTTTTTCTTTCTCTCTGTTTCTTGTTCTCTCTCTGTCTCTCTCCGTCTCTCTCTCTCTCTCTGTCTCTCTCTCTCTCTCTCTCTCTCCTCCCTCCATCCCTCCCTACGTCTCTCTCAATCTCGGTCCAACCTTCGTTCTCACTCTCACTCCCTCGCTTGCTCACCCACTCGCTCCCTGACGTTCTTTGCTTTTTCTGTCTTGTGCACGCTGCCTTCGGTGTCCCATGTGGAAGTTTCGGAAAACAGGGGACCCTAATACAGTACCCTAAATAGTAGGGTCCTTATTATAGGGACCGCAAAAGAAGGTACCCCAAATTTTCGGAAACTCTAAACCCTAAACCCTTATTGAACCCTTATATAGATCCCTTTAAGGAACCCTTTAAGGATCCCTGTAAAGGAACCCCCCCCCCAAATTTTCGGAAACTCCCACGTCCCTTAAACTGCTTTGTGCCAGAGGGAGCATGGGCACTGTCATCCTCGGCGTGATCGCCGGATTCAGATGGCTCTTCCAAGTCCCATCGAGGTGGAGAGGGGTAGGGGTTCAGGGTTAGGGGGGGGGTTTAGGGTTCAGGGGTTGAGGGTTTAGGTTAAAGCGGGGTTTATGGGTTTTGGGGGTTAGGGTTTAGGGCTTAGGAGTTTTGGGTTTAGGGGGTTAGGGTTTAGGGCTTTTGGGGTTTAGGGGTTAGGGGTTCAGGGTTAGGGGGGGGGGGGTTTAGGGTTCAGGGGTTGAGGGTTTAGGCTTCAGGGAGGGGTGGCGGGATGTTGAGCCCCAGAGTTCCAGATGCAAGTGTAGGGAGAACGGGGGACTTCGAAATTCAGGATCACCCCGAGTCTATCAAGCAAGTTGCCTAACCAAACAAGTCGCCGAACAATGGAGCTAGATCATGTTTAGGGGTTTAGGGTTTAGGGTTTAGGGTTTAGGGTTTAGGGTTCTAGCATGCTAGATCTGGGTTTTTTTAATCCCCGGATTTCGCCCAGTGCCCCGGCAGAAGGTCCAGCAACTACGGGCCATTTCTGCTTCATCTTGTTGGGACTATCATTATTCTCGTCCTCTTCCTCCCTCCTCTTCCCCCTCCTACCCTCCTTCTCACTTCATGATCATCGTCATCGTCTTCGTGCGCATCATCCTCAACTCACCATCAGCCAACAGTTAGCCGACAGTCATCAACATCATCGCCACCATCATGAGTATTACTCTCAGCATCGCCATCATAACAATCATCATCCTTGTCATCCCTACCCGCAGCCTTGTGCTCATCCTCCCCGACATCCTGTTCACTCCTTCCTCAAGGGTTTAACTAATTAGGGGTCGACGGGTTAGGTCCCGTGACACCCCAGCTCCGAACTCAGAGTGCCTATGGGCCTATCTGATCATAACGCCATGTATCCCCAACAGCCCCAATCTCAAAACCCTAAACCGAAAACTCCAAACCTTATTGAAAGCTTCCTTCAAGGAACCTTTCCAGGAACACCAAAAAAGGCCCCCAACCCTAAACCCTAAAAACTAAACCCTCTCCAACACATTTGACGGCGAGGCTTCTCCGAGGCCTCTGTCAGCATTGCAGCTGCCTCTTCTGTCATTGCTGCCTCCGCCAGGGGCTCGATTCTGGAATTAGGAGCTTGGGATTTGGGGTTTTGGGATTTAGGGTCCGGGTTCGACTTTGGGTTCAGGGTTTTGAGGTTAGGGTTTTTGGGAGTTCGAGGGTTTGGAGTTTTAGGTCTTGGGGTTTTTCGGGTGTGAGAGTTGAAAGTGTCCTGAATCCAGAAACCGAGAGGCAGCCCGTTGAGGAGGCCCCGTGTAGGCACAACGGAGGAAGGCCGGTGAAGGCTAATAATCTTTGGGGTTGCTTCAAAGGGGTCCAGAAGGGCTACTAGAAGAGGTATTAGGGGGGTTTAGTATAGAGGCCTGAAGAATTTCCCAAATAGAATACAATTTTTGGGGGTTTCCTTATTATGTTTATATTAGCATGGGCCCCATAACCTTATTCTTAGTCAGGCCCCTAGAGTAAAGAAGCCTGAGTACAAAGTCATACGGTTGATGACATAAATCCTGCATTGCCGGTTGTTGGGGGTTTGCGGTTTTGGCGTTTAGGGTTTCAGAGCTTGAGGGTTCCATCGTTTATGGTTGCGGCGTTGAGCTTTTGGGGTTGGGGGTTCATTAAGATTGCATCGTTTTGCATCATGTGAATGCCTAGGGCCTGGCTCTTGTACAGTACAGGGTTTCGAGCATACCGCGATGTGAGAGCTTCCGAGAATTAGGGCACCTTATTTTGGGGTCCTTATAATATATTAAGGATCCTGCTATTTAGGTACTATGTTTGGGTCCCCTGTTTTCGGAAACTCCCATGTCGTGACAGTATCCCTGCGCTACCAGATCGCTACAGTCTGAGTGCTCTTGACCTTCCTGACACACCATGAGGGTCGTTCTCTCTAAATCAGGGTCCCTTTGTAGGTCCCCAATACAGTACGGCGCCCTGATAAAGGACGAACCTAAACCCTAAACCCGAAGCCCGAAATCCTAAAGGACCCCCAAAAGGGGCCAGATGAGGTTATAGTGCAGAATACGGGGCCTTCATACTCGGAGCGGGGTCAAAATTATGGCACCCTTTTTGGGTACCCTAAATAATGGGTGCCGTATTACAATAAGGACCCCAAAAGGGACCATGATCTTGACAACCACCCAATTGTACATCCGGGAACCCTAAAAACTACTCTTAACAGCAAGTCAAGGCCCTCATACTGTAGACTTAAATACAGGGGCTTCAAGGGGATACTCTTAATGTAGGAACCTGATTAAGAAGCCCTGGGCCTAGAACCCCAAAATCGTAGGATTAACGTAAGAAACCCGAATAAAGGCCCAAGGTTTCTTAATCACCCTTATAGGTCCCTTACAGTAGCCCCTATAGAGCGCTTTAAAGGAGCCCTCATGAAGCCCCAAGGTTTGTTAATCAGGTTCCTACATTATCCCGAATGCACGGTTTAGGGTTTAGGGTTTAGGGTTTAGGGTTTAGGGTTTAGGGTTTAGGGTTTAGGGTTTAGGGGCCTAAAACCCTAAACCCTAAACTCTCTTAATAGCAGTTGTTGAAACCCCCGAAGCTCGGACCATGAGGTCGACCAGATCCCGCCAAGGTTCTGGGGGCAGTTTTTCCTTGAAACTTCTGCGGCGGTTCAGGGCTTAAGGTTTAGGGTTCAGGTGTTTAGGGGTTTAGGATTCAGGGCTTAGGGCTTAGGGTTTAGGGCTTCGGGTTTAGGGCTTAGGGTTTGATTCGGCCTCCTTTCGTAACTACAGGGTTCAGAGAGTGGCTTTCATGTTCAGAAGACGTTGAATTTATTTAGTATTTCTTCTGTTCTTTTTCAGGGTTCTTTTTGCAAGGAACCTGCTGTATCGGACGTTTCGGCAAAAACGAGCTCAGGCAGGTCAGAAGATCAGGCAAGGGGCTTTGGCTTCGAAGTACTTGTGGAATTAGGGGTTTAAGTATTTAGGGCCACTCGAGGGTTTGAGGATTACGGGTTAGGGTTCAGGGTTTAGGGTTTTCGGGTTAAGGAAGTGTACAGTTTAGTGGCGAATGTGATGCGCGGCATGTCTCAAGCATGTTGGCTCAGGCCTCAGCTGTTGCGAACTTCATTCTTTCGGGTTCGACTTCAGGTTGGTGGGGCTTGGCGTGCCCTTCTCATTGTAGCGGCTCTCTTGTGGTTTTGGGGCTGGCTTTCTTTGCAGGGTCCTTGGCTGGGGCTCTCATCACTCTTTTTGTGTTTCGAGCCACTCTCCTTTCGACTTCTGCCCAGCGGGCCGTTGAACCAGAGGTTGATTTGCCTCGGCCCCGTTCCTTGCGCCTCCGGGCGTACTTGCATGAGTGATTTGAGAAGGGATCTCGCGGCAGCAGCTCAGTCCCTTGCATCTGCCATTGCCCGCCTCTCCTTGGAAGACGAGGCTAGTGAGTGGGAAGTGGTTGCTTCCGAACCGGCTGTGGCTAGTTCCTCTCCCCCTTCGGGTGCCCTAAGTTCCTCAGCCGAGGCCCTACCCCTAGGACCTGTGTGCCCAGCCTCTCCTCCTCCTCTTCCCAACGACGTCCTCTTCCTCGCCCGTAGCCTGCCACTTGCCTCACGGGAGTCACGTGCCCTTCGTGCTTGGAAGGCCGGATTTTGGGCCGGAGAGGTCTTGTCAGGCCGCTTGGACTATCCTGAGGCCTCTGAGAAGATCGCCGTTCGGTCTTCGATCTACGTGGTTCTTCGGAGCCCTGCCCTTGCAAAGCCCGCGGTCTTTCGGGGCTTCCGTGCCTTTAAGGCTGCTGTGGGTGCTATTGAGCACACTGATACTGTGTGTCACGGCTTCCCTACCGAAGGAGAAGCCCGCATTTACTGTGCCGGGGCCGCCGTGCCTTTCCCTTCCTTCTCGTGATGGAGCTGGTCAGGGAATTTTTGGAGGATCCTTTGGAACTAGGGGGCCTGGTCTTCTCTCGCATTGCAGCTTCGGAGGAGGAGCAGACAGATTTCCTTGCCTTGCCCGTCTTGGCCCATTCTTCAGGGTTCCTTTTGGCTTTGCCCCTTGGCACCCTCTCGGAGGAGCTACTTGCCAGAGGCAACCAGGGCGGTCAGGATGCACAGGTGGGACCCTCTTTCACCACCTCCGTCGCCGGCCTCGAGGAAGACGAGGCCGGAATAATGCAAGACTCCCCTCACCAAGTGCCCTGCCTGGTGGTGGATATGAAGGAGGAGATGGCAACCTACCTGAGGAAGCTCGATCCGGTGACAGACCCTGTGGAGAGCCAGCCTTTCCTTGCCGACCTTCCGACCGTGGTGCCTCAGCACAGTGCCCTGGTGACCGCATCGAAGGCTTGGCTGTCTTCGGAGACGGGAGAAAGATTAGCCTTCTACAGTGCCTCGGAAGAGCCACCGCCTCCTCAAAGGGCTCAGGCCGCCGGTCGTGCAAAACGAGTGACCACTGCCCAGCTTGCCTCCCAGATTGTGGGGATTGCCGAGGCCCTCCCGAGTCTGACTGCTCAGCTTCAACAGCTGGCCGATCGCCAGAGTTCTTTGGAGCAGAAGTTCACGGCTGTTCCCGAGGTGGCTCCGAAAGCATATCAGCAGAGGTTTGTTCCTCCCAGGCCAAAGACGCATTCGGAGCAGATGCTGAGGGCTCTGGGCAGCTCCTTGGGCCCGCCCCCTCGCCTCCGGGAACCTGGGGCTCAGATCGGTTTGGGCGCTCCTGCTGCCACCGCGGCACCGGTACCGGTGGATACAGAGGAGGACCTCGAGGCTCCTGCTCCTCAAGGGCGGCTGGCGGATGCCATCTTGCAGCAGAGCCATGCTAGTGGGCCATCTGGCAGAGGGCGGCGTCGATTCCTCGGCCCTGAGTCAGGGAACCGCGCTTGGTACGCGTGGCGCCGCGAAACGAGAAAGACTACAAGCGGAGCTCGCGGCAAGGTCGGGAGACTTCCTCCTTCAAGTGTCGCAGGCGGCCTTCAGACGGATGTCCCCAACAAGCCCTCTTCCTCGGACCTTGGGGTCCATGAGGGACGCAGGTCCCCTCTTTACCCGCTACGTGGAGCGCTACGGAGGCTTCGCAGGTCAGCGGGAGGCCGGGATGATGATGTGGGTTCTGGCTCACATCGGGGACTGCATGTTGGCAAACGACCACGAAGGGGCACAGGAGATGTTGGCCTTGGCCCTAGTAGCCCAGGAGCAGAGTGCGCTGGACTCGGGCAGCTGGAGTGTTGCGTACCTCCTTACACTACTGGAGGAGCCTCCTCCCCAACTTTTCTCCGGGAGGGCTGCTGCAGGCAACAGTGCGCGCCTCAAGGCATTTGCGCCTCTATGCCCCCCTTCCTGGGGCACAACGACGCTTGCCTTTATCAAAGAAATCGATGCTTTGCAGGCTCGCAGGAAGGAGCTCGCACAGGGCCCCTCGAAGGCCGCTGCTTCCAGCCAGGAGGCCCAGGACGAGGTGCCCCCGAAGCGGAAGCCTCGCTTTCCTCGCCGCCCCAAGCAGCCGGCTACGTGACTGAACGTCCCTTTGCTCCTTTGGTGCTTCATGGGTCTTTGGGTCTAGGTGGTTCTTCCCGGGCTTGTGTGGGCAGCAACTCCCTGTGTCAGGGCCCCGCCAAGTCTCCACCTCCAGGCTCTTCCTTCCGACCCCCACCGGGACTTCCAGGTCCAGGCCAATCCTTGCACCACGATTCCGAAGTAGAGGGCTGCAACTCCCTGGTTCAGGGCCCCTCTACTTCCCACGTCGCCTCCCATGGCCTTCGTGTTCCTGGCCCTCAGGCCTCTGTACCTTTCGAGTCCTCCCCTTTGAACTCTGGGGGCACCTTTGCCAACAAAAATTCATCGCATGCTTTTGCTGAGGCTCCCTCTGTGGTTGAGACTCCCTCTGCAGGCAAACGCCCTGCCCCAGATGTGGAAAGGACCGTTTCCTTTCGTTCCTGGGCTATGAAGCTGACCCCCCTCATTCTGAGGGCGAGGGCTCCTTTTTCAAGCTTTCTTCGAAATACTTTGCACCTTCAGTTGGGCAGCCGTTCTGCCCCTGCACATGCCCTGTTTCCATTGCCGGTGCCCTTCCCAGGTGTCTTCAGGCACTGCGACCCGCAGCTGGGGTCTCGAGCCAGAGGTAAGATCGCCCTGAAAAGGGCAGCTCACGTCGCCACCATGGCCTTGAACTACCTCCACCATGGCATGGCTCCCCCTAGCCTTGGCTTGCTGCGGAGGCGGCCCAACTCCCCTCAGGAGCGGGCCCTCGACCTCATTTTCAGGTTCGTTAGGGTGTGCGGTGCGACCGAGGAATTTTCTATTCCCTCGGCCGGGCGCCGAAATGCTGAATTACTTGCACGCTTGGGAGATCTTTCGGACTTCCTCACGGTGACGGGCCCAAACGCGGACCCCTACAGCCAGGCTTTTCCTGGTATGCAGTCGCCCCCTCTCGGGGAGGGCCCTCTTCGGCCCTATTATTCCCTGAAACCCTCCGAGCTCAAGCTCACTGGCACGGGGAACTTCGATCCGGTGCCTTTTCTTCCTGATGACTTGGCTCTTCCCTTTCTCGAGCCTGACTGCATTTGGCACGGCGCTCCTGCTCCCGTTGGCGAATATCCTGACGTGACCCGTGAAAGCTATGCCTCCACTTTGGAGCTTGCTTGGCTTTGGGATCGGCAAGGGCTCTTGGAGCTTCATGATGGGAAAGCCCAGCTTGGGAGCGAAAGGGAGTTCGTCAGAGTCTTCAATTGCTTTAAGGCCCCAGGGGTTGCAAGGATGATCGGGGATCGCAGGGGGAGGAACTATGCCGAGCTTCCTCTCCGGGGGCCCTCTTCGGGGTTGCCCTCCGGTACTCATCTCCTTGGGCTTATGCCGCTCCCCTCTCAGCGGTTGAGCATTTGTGTCGCTGATAGAAAAGACTTTTATACGCAGCTCCGAGTAAGCCACCGGAAATCCCTGAAAAACTGCCTCTATCCTCCCCTGAGGCTCCGCGACCTTGAAGGTTCCCAGGCGTTGGCAAGGCTTTGCGCTGCGGGGCTCAGCAAGCGAGGCCATACTTCTGAGAACCGTTCTCTCCTTGTGCCACTGAGGGATAGGGATGGTTGCCGTGCCTTTGCACTGTTCACCGCCATCTTCCAGGGTGATCACTTAGGGGTTGAGGTAGCAACGGCTGCCCATCGGTCTCTTCTCGCCTCTCGGGGTTTGTTGAGCCGTGCTTCGGAGTTAAGGGCCGACGCGCCTTTCCCCTTGTTCTCCTCCTGCATCGAAGGGCTGATAATTGATGATTATTTCAGCATCTCCTGCGAGGAGGCAGCCGCTTCCGACTCTGGCACCTCATTGTCGGGACAGTGTCTTGCTAAGGCCCGCGAGGTCTATGATGACTGGAACCTGATCGGCTCAAGGGAGAAGGACGTTGTCGAGAGCCGGCTTGCCAAAGTCGGGGGGGCTGAGCTGGACTCTTCGGATGTGGCCTTGGCCAATGGCTTCATTCTTGCTGGGGCCCCTCGGGCAAAGCGCCTCTCTTTAGCCGCTGTGTCTCTTGTGCTCAGTGCATCGCCTGTGACCATTGATTGCTTGCATCTTTGCCTCATGGGCGGCTGGACCTCGGTCCTGCTCTACAGGCGTCCTTTGATGTCTATCTTCTCGAAAAGTTTCGGGCTGGTCCGGGGTGCTAGTGTTGCTTCGGGGGATCCAAAGATCCTGCCTTTGCCTCGGTCTGTGGCTGATGAGCTTGTGGTTGTGAGCGCCCTCGCTCCCCTCTGCTGTTCCGATCTGTCGGCTCAGCTCTTCCCTGCCGTTTTTGCCACTGACTCCTCAGAGGAGGCTGCCGCGATCGTTGAGGCTCCCTGTGACCCGGACGCTTTGAAGGCCCTTTGGCTCGGAGCCGACAGGAAAGGAGGCTACTCTCGCATGCTTTCTCGTTCCGAGGCTTTGCTAAGGCGATACGATCCCGAGTTTGAGGAGGACTGTGGTCCTGAGAGCTCAGATAGCCCCTCGCACGCCCTTGGGACTCCCTCGGTTGGTCGGCCCCGGGCTCTACGTTATCACTTCTTGGAAGTAGGCTGTCATGTGGGAGCCCTCTCTGAGCTTCTGGCCGCTGACGGTTGGACTGTCGGGCCCCCTCTTGGATTAAGGGCTTCTCCTGAGTATGACCTCGGCTCCTGCCACTTTGTGTCATGGATCTCTTACCTTCTCGAGCAAGGGCTTCTTGACTCCCTGGCTGTGAGGCCTCCTGTTGCGGATTTCTCTGTTTGGCGAAAGCCTTCTTTGCGATCCTCTGGTCGCCCAGGTGGGCCTCGCGAGTCTCGCAACGCCTCCATGAACAATCGCCGTGCCTCTGCCGCGCTTTTCCTCTTGAGACATGCTGCCCTTGTTGGCGTTCCCGCCGTCCTTGTGCAGCCGGGCTCCTCTCTGATGTCTGCCCTCCCTGCTTGGAAGGCCACCCGCAACAGGAAGGACCTTTTCCAGGTGTCTTTCGGGGGAAGGTCTTGGATTGGCTTGCTGTGCCACCTTTTCTCGCCCGAGCGTGGTGCTATGGACGGACCTTGGACTTATGAGCGGTTGTGTCAGGAGCTCCGGCCGGCTTTTTCTGCTGCCCTTGAGGCTCGCTTTGCGGGCATCTTTGCCGAGGATCTGTGTGTCGAAGGCCTTGAGACTCCCCTTGTGAACCATGTCGCGGTGGCCAGCTCGTGGAGCACCAGGGCTGTTTGGCGCTGGCCGCGCCCAGTGCACATTAATATCCTTGAGTCCAGTGCGGTGTTCCGGCTTCTGCGGGCCCTTGCCTTTGAGCATGATTCCGCACGTGTTGTGTCATTGCTCGACAGCAACGTTGCCCGGTGCGCCATCTCAAAGGGCAGGTCCTCTTCTCATGGTCTTTTCCGGGTGCTGTGCAGGATCGCCGCTGTCCAGGTTGGATTTAATCTGTATGCGGCTTTCCCTTTCTGTCCTACGCGCCTTATGCCGGCTGATGGGCCTTCTCGAGATACTGACCCTCCTGAGCCTTCGGCTAGCCTTGATGAGGACTGGATTTCTGGTGCTCGGCTGGTTGACCTCCAGCGCATGCCTCGTCTTCGGAGGTGGGCTTCCAATTGGGTGCGATTGGTTCTGCGGGTCTCCTCTCCCGCTTCGCCTCTTCTCGAATCGGGGCGCCGCTTCTCCTCGTTTTCCTGGCGGTCCCTTTTCCGTGCTCGCCTGCCTTTCGACTCTACTTTGGGCTACCCTGGTGAAGGCCCTTCCTTTGGCTCTCTCAGGGTCTTTAAGGTTTGGTTCTTTTGCCTAGCCGTTTTGAGCCATGGTATGCTGCAGCCGCGGAACTCTGCTGACAAACTGAGGAAGGCCGCTCGTGAAGGACTGCCTTTGCCTCTGGGCAGGCCTGTTGAGAAGCAAACCCAGCGTTTGCGGGACAAGCTCTGGGAGGAATTTAAGAAGTGGCTTGAGGGTCAGGGCATCGGCCCTGACACAGTCTTTGAAGAAGGGGTCCTGGACATTGATTTTGTCAATATTGTTTTGGCGAGATATGGCAGGGCCCTCTACGCTGCAGGAAGGCCGTACGGTCACTACAGTGAGACTGTGAACGCTGCTTCTTCGCTCTTCCCTAAGATCCGTCGGCTTCTCCAGCCGGCCTGGGACGTTGCCTTCGCTTGGATGAGAAATGAACCTCATCATCATCATGTTGCTATGCCCTGGCAGGTACTGCTAGCGATGGTTTCGATCTGTTTCTTCTGGGGATGGCCCCTTTTTGCGGGCTGTCTGGCTTTGGCTTGGGGAGGAATGGCACGGGCAGGAGAAGTTCTGCATGCCTTTCGGCACTGCCTTTTCCTTCCTTCGGACGTCAGGTATTCTACAACATGGGTCACCTTGACCATCCCTGAACCGAAGACGCGTTATAAAGCTGCCAGACACCAGTCCTTGAAGGTTGACCACCCAGACCTGATCGAGATCATCGAGTTTGCTTTTGCTGCCCTAGCTCCAGGAGATAGGCTTTGGCCTATGTCGGACCAAAGTTTTCGGAACAGGTTCCAAAGGCTTCTGGGCGCCCTGCGTCTTGAAAAATTGCCGGCGCCTTTCCCGAAGACGCTGGACTTGGGCAGCTTACGAGCAGGCGGAGCTACATGGTTTATGATGGTTTCAGAAGATAGCGAACTGGTCCGCAGGCGAGGCCGCTGGCTTACCTCCAAAATCATGGAGATATACGTGCAAGAAGTGTCGGCCCTCCAGTTTTTGCCCTCTCTCTCTAAAGCAGACCGCGACTATCTGCTTGACTGGGCGGGTATATACAGCTGCCTTTTCTCGAAGGTCAAACTGCTGAGGGGCTCACCGCCTCACTCTTGGCACGTTTTCCTCTGCCGTGGTGTGACTTGAGACTGCCTAGATGGGTGGAAACAACGGGTGGAGGCCAGAGAGTTTTGTGTGCGAACGCACTTTGTGCTACGGCACTCCGACTTGTGCACCGAGCCAGCAGGTGCAAAAAGATGCCAAGCGAACTTGAGCCACTGTACAGTTTAGTGGCGAATGTGATGCGCGGCATGTCTCAAGCATCCCTCCCTCCTCTCCCGCCACCACGGCCAGAGAGTTTTGTGTGCGAACGCACTTTGTGCTACGGCACTCCGACTTGTGCACCGAGCCAGCAGGTGCAAAAAGATGCCAAGCGAACTTGAGCCACTGTTTAGGGTTTGGCTAGTGATCCAGGGTGAAGGGTTCACGGCTCATGTTATTAGATCTTTGTGCACTCTTCCTGATCTGAGAGGCTGGATATTCCGACTAACTCCTATATAGAACCCCCTAGCCTAAACCTTAAAGCCTTGAGCCCTGACGGCCCTAACTCTTAAGGGAACCCGTTGGGCTATGGGATGAAACTCAAGGCATAGCCCCGTGCCCTGCCCTGCTGGAAAGGAAGAAAACCGCCATGGCATGAGGTTAGGGAAGAGGTTTGGGTGGCTTGGCCGCCTTACACGGCGTGGGGTGGGGGAGAAAGAAGGAAGAAGCCTTCTCCAGACAGGCTTTCACAGCTCATCGCCATAGTACGATGCACTCGACATAGCCTTATCGCAAGATACTGTCGACTACGCGCTCTTCCACGACAAACCCTGAACCGAAACCCAACAACTGTGGATTCTGCTAACCTTACTTGCGAGGCGGAAAAAGGCGCTCAACACAAACCCTAAACCCTGAACCCTAAACGAACGAAGAGTTTCGGGTCGGAGGCGGCGACGCCCCTGCAGCAGCTCTGCCCGGACCATCTTCTGGAAGAGGCCTTTGCTGGGAGGTTTTTCGAGGGTTTCATACGGGCTTTGTTGGGGGTTTTGGAGGGTTGTTAAATGGGTTTATGGAAGTTTTTGCGGGTTTTTATGGGATTGTAGAGAGAGGGTTTCATGGGGCTTTATGGTTTTTGGAGGTGTTTATAAGGCTTTATGGGAATCTAAAAAGTTTTATGGCTTTTTTTGAGTAGGGCCGTAAGGTTTATAGGCTTCGTTTGGAACCGCCACCCTGAGCCCTACACCCTAAAGACCCAAAACTCTCAAGCCGCACGCCCATTTCTGGAACAACAGCTCGATGCCGAAACGGTTGCAGCAAAACGAACCACTTTCAGGGATTTTGTGAGGGTCCAGGGGGCCAGTGGTTTTTGCACAGCCGGGAAGTAGGCAACGGGGCTGCAAGGGCGATTCGAAGTTGTTGTTTGTGAGATCTAGGGTTTTGAAATGGGAGTTTCCGAAAATTGGGGGTACCTTATTTTGGGGTCCTTATGAGAAGGATCCTACTATTTAGGGTACTATATCAGGGTCCCCTATTTTCGGAAACTCCCAAATAGTAATCGTAATGGCGGTAATGGTAGCAGTCGCTGCGCGGTGGCAGTTTGTGAGCTGGCTCTTGCTTTGTCACTCTTCGATCCGGACCTCTCGCGCCCTGCAGCCTCAACAGCTACTGCTACGATGCTCCGGTGTAAGGACACCAAAAGCCACAAAAGCCAGAGGTTCTCATCATGTCAAAGTACAGGATCCGACAGTCCTGCTCCGGCTCTACTTGAAAATCGCTTGCTGTTGCATGTTTTTGCTTCCGAGAAAAGGCAGCGATTTCAGTCTCATGAGATCCAAGACCCTGAACCCTAAACCCTAAATCCAAGGCACCACAAACCCTCAGCCCTAATCACTGACCCTTGACCTTAAATTCAGACCTGAGCACTCTGAAGTCGTAGAGTCCTCAAGCAAATGCATTTGTTTGTGATGCATGGCCTGGCAACATAGGTGTCTGAATGATAAATTAGTAGGTACTTGCAGTTTCTCTCAAACTGCGCTATTTTTCGTACTCCAAAACCATGTTGTGATTCTTAGGGCTTTTGTTAGTAAATTACAGGTTGTCGGCTTCTTGCCGATCGAGTCCTTGTCCACCCTCAGCTACCGCCTCAGTCGGGCCTTCTCGTCCGCACTCCGCTCTCTGTGGCGTTAGGGTTGGGGACGGCGGTTCGGGTTTAGGTCCTACAATGGGGTGTAGGGTCAAGACGGTTCAGGATGTTCGGTTTTGGATTTAGCTTCGGTCTAGTTTTGTGAGCAAAAGATGCATGAAAGTAGACAAAAACTAGACCTGTTGCAGTGAATTATCTTGCATGGCAGAGTGGCGGAGACAGTCTTGTCAGATGATCGGGCGGTTGTTTTGCAGATTGATGTTCTTAACTCTGCAAGCCTTAAACCCGATGAAGTTTGCGTATTGTCGGGTGTGTTACCCCCCGGGTCAATGACCAGTGTCGTGCTTCCTGCCAGTTCGAATGTTGCTGCATGTCCAAATCTATGCCATTAGGCAGAAAAGTCCAGGGCTGTCTTAGGGCAACATCATTATGTAGGGACTGCAAGGGGATGATTGCTGGTCCTACTTGGTTGGCCTCTGTACTCGGGTTTAATTCATCCGAAGACTAGAATCGCACCAGGCAGGTCTAGCAGAACCGAATCGCACCAGGCAGGTCTAGCAGAACCTTACGCCTCTGGCATGCGATTGTGCAGATGCTACAACTACAGGCCTCTCAAGCAGGGGGGTTCATGAATCAAGGGTCTACCCTAAACACTCACAGCATACTTTGTTGCAAGGTCCTGTTCGAATGCCCAAAGTCGAGTTTGTAACAACTCCACCGCAGAATAGATTGCTACAGTGGCCTGAGCACTTACTATATAGCATTCCGTCGGGTTTTCCATGATAACTTTTGGCATGACAGTCAAGAAAGTCAGCTATAGTATTATAGAGCCCTAAACCTTATTCTTTATTTTAGGGACCTTACAAGAAAACTCAGAGTCCAACCATAAAGGAGGTTATGATTAGCCTAGCAGATCCCCTCCGCAGGCTGTGCTTCGAGGCACGCGGCGGGGTGGGATGGAGGGACGTGCAGACATGCGGGGCTCTTGCAGGAATGGGGGCTTAGGGTTCCGGGTTTAAAATATCGCGAATGTATTGGGCAGGAGGATGCAGGATCTCGCCCACAGCGAGAACATCGTTCCGACGCTCCTCGACAAGGCCAGGTGGCAGGTTTAGGGGTTCAGGGGCTTCAACGGGCCACTAGAGGTCTAGGTTTAGGAGTCTTTTAGGGGTCTCTCGTGTCTTTAGGGGTTTCGGGCCAAAAGGGGTTCAGGGCTTATTGGGACAACAGTTCGTTAAAGCGGCCAAGAACAAGGTGTTTTTCTGACTGCTTCTGGTTGCATGCCGGGATTTCGGGCCAGGCATAAGTTCAGGAATGTGAATGCTTTGCATGTGCCACTGGCATGGAACGGTTCTTCCAATTCAGACCGGATAGTAGCCCGACCCAATCAAGGAATAATAGTAAGACTAACAGTAATTTCGAGAAAGATTTTCATGCGAAGTCAGTGCCATGACGAAGGTTAGCTGAGCTAGGATCCGGGAGGGCAAATAGATATGCATTCGGAACGCTCTAAATCAGTCTGTCATCTATCGCACCTGGATTTCGGCAAGTCTTCGAAATTTCAACCAGAAGGTTTAGCAGAACAGACGCTTCAAGTAACTACCTATACTATTTTGGAGGTTCCCTACATATTTATAGTATAATGGGCCCCAAAAAGCTATTCTAATTCTTAAGGCCCCTAAAGTATCGGCCATGATGCATGGTCCACAGGGAGATCTGGCTTCGCTTTACGAGCCAAAAAAGGATCCTGAACCGGACACCCTTGAACCGTAAACCCCGGGCTATTGAAGCCTAAAGTAAAAGCCAGAAAGTTGGAATATGCTTATCCTAAACCCTTTATGGTAAATTATAGGGTATCCTACCCTGAAACCATATTTCAACCCTCTGGAGTTCCCTTTAAGCCCTAAACCCTGAACCCCTGTAGAACTTCTCATAGGGCCCACAGAGGAGGAACCCTTACAGGAACCTGTAAATTCACGGAACCCTTACAGGAATGCAGGGACTCTTCTATGCAGGGACTCAGTCCGTTCCAAGTGTCCCGTTCCAGGTGAAGCATCTGAGTGGGGAACTCAAGAAAAGCTGCCGCAGGGGCTCTCCTTTTGGGAAAAAGGTTTAGGGATATCCGCTTGTCATAGCGGTTCTGTGAGCTTTTACGGGGGTTCTTGCGGAGTTCAAGGGTTGGGGGCAACTAGTACCCAGAGACCCCCATATCCCTTAATTGGGGATCCGGCTATGCTTTAAGGTATATTCCTCAATGAAGGGCTATGGGAGTCCCCTAAACCCTAAACCCTATAGAGATACCTGAAAGATCCCTTAAAGGAACCTCAAGATCCCTTATTGGAGTCCCTGAGTATTGGAGCCCTTGGAACCGCGAGACAGTCTCTTTCCAGCAAAACTTCGGTATCAGTTCTCTGGGTGTCTCGCCTCAACCGAAACCATCTTGGCGTTCTTCTGGGTGGCTCTTAGGACTTTAACTTTTTGGGTTTCTATATGAACTTTCACAATGAGGCTAAAAGCTTACTTTTTAGGTGGGGTCCAGAAGTCAGCCAAGCCATGATGGCTCCGAAGCCCAGCTATAAACTCAAAATCCCTTGCTAGCTGACTGGTTCAGGCATAACCCTGGACCCTGCACCCGAAACCCTATACCCTAAACAGATGACCTAAGCCAGGGGAACACCCAAAAAGCTCCACGATTCCAGATTCCCGATCCCCCGGCATAGCCCGAAGACTTCAGAATCCCAAGGTGAAGCCAAGGAGGTTTTGGGTTTGGTGTTTTGGAGTTTCAGGGTGTCGGGTTTGGGTCTTTCGAGGGCTCTCTGGTTGGTTTAATGTCGTGGTCTAGGGAGGGACCCCTTTAGGGCCTTCTGGTTGGTTTAATGCTTTAGTAAGCCCTAAACCCTAAACCCTAAACCCTAAACCCTAAACCCTAAACCTTAAACCCTGAACCCTAAACCCTAAACCTTAAACCCTAAACCCTAAACCCTAAACCTTAAACCCTAAACCCTAAACCCTAAATTAATGCTTTAGTTCAGGGAGGGAGGGACCTTCACCCATAGCCCTGGCTTCGCCCAGACCTTCAGAAGCGATGGCAAGTGCACCTAGATCGCTTCGAGGAGGCGGAGCTGGGGTTTAGGGTTTAGGGGTTCCTTGAAAGGGTACCATAAGGGGTTCCTTTAAGGGATCTATAGGGGTTAAGGGCTTATGGGTTCATGGTTTAGGGTTCGGTGTTTGGGGGTTAGGGCTAGGGTTTAGAGTGGAGTTGGGGACGTCAGATTGCGCTGGGCTACTTCTGCAGTCCGGTCGGCCGGCCTGTGGACCAAAATCGGTTCCAGATAGGGGTAGGGGTTTGGCGAAATAGCAGTGCCCTTATAGTCCGTGTAAAATAATAGTAAGTATAACATACCCCCAAACACTCGTCCGGCCCTATATTGCTTTGGAATCTGGTGTTAGGGTTGGAATTAAACAGAATGCCGCTTGCGCAGGCGATTCTGTCAGGTTTGCCGTTCATGCGGTAGTACATCTTCGAAGTTGAGAGGGCTCTTCGTCTAAGTTTCCGGATTGGTATCCCCTCGTTGCCACCATCGGCCCTGCGCCCACAACCCCGAACCCAGACATGAGCAGCCCTAAACTCCATGCCCTAAGCCCGGAACCGAAAACCCCAAACTCGAAAGCCTAAACCCCTAGAACCCTGGACCCTTAGCCCTGAGCCCAATCCGCTGAACCGTAAACTCCCCGCCCGACTGCTTGGCAGGCATCTGTGGGGTCTGAGCTGAGCGACAGCATGGACACATCGCAGGTGCTTCGTCCTTTAATAGTTAGGACAGGATCTCGCGACATATTGTAATGCTAATAAGGGGGGCTATAAGAGGATATCGTGAATTGGAGGTCATGCCAAGGTGCTTGGCTGAAGCAAGTTTAGCTGCAAGGATGGTAGTTTATAGGAGAGGTCAGACGAATTCGCAATGTTATCCCGTTCTTATTCCTCCGATACAGTCAGTATACTCTACCCCAAACTCCCATTCCTAGAATTAAGGCTACTATACTACGGCCCTAAGCTCTAAACCTTCAGCCCTAAGAATGAAGGCTATACTACGGCCCTAAACCCGAACCCTAGACCCTAAACCCTTAAACCCTAAACCCCTATAGAGCCCTTAAAGGAACCCTTATAGTATCCTTTTACAGGAACCCCTAAACCCTAACAGCTGCGGGAGCCTTTCGCCAGGCCTCCGTTTGGACCTCCAGCTCTGCGAGGACTTCCGGCTCTGCGAGGACGTCGAGTTCTGTGCCGAGCCTGAAGGAAAAGGCCCAGCGGGAACCCTACTTAGAGCATCATGGGACTTAGTAAGTAGGGATAGAAGTAAAGTAACTAGAGGCATAATTGCTTATAGCCCCAATTAAGGTACTTATAGACCTATTTACTAAGTCCCATGATCCTCCAAGTAGTGGGTTTAGCTTGGGGGTTTTAGGGCTTAGGGGATTCGGGTTTAGGGCCCTAAGCCCTAAACCTTATGCCCCAAAGACTGAAACCCTAAGCCATGAACCGGAAACTCTAAACGATCAACCCGAAAGCAACCCGAAGCCCGCAGCACTAAGCCTTAGACCTCAGAACCTTTGCCTTGAACTATGGAGCTGCGAGATTGACGGTTTCAGTCCGAACTTCGCAGATCCCTGGAAGTGTGGGGATGCGAATTAGAGACGTCATCAGATGCGAGTTGTTTCGAGGGAAAGCCTTGGTAGGTTACTTACCGAATTCATGGCCTCAACTCTGAATCCTAAACCATGCTTCCATCAAAGTCATGACGCACGTCGGCATCACAGTTGGTACCATGATGACAGTGGTGATGCTGGTGCAATCGCGACCCCTGCCATTGCTGTGGTTTGACCGCGCAGATTGAGATTAGGACTGTAATTGTCATTGCCAGAAACATCGCCGGTTCTTGTGCTTCTTCCTATTGCGAAGACAACACCAGCTGGAGGGAGAGATCATGATGAGTTAGGAGATGACGAGGAGGACGAGGAATCGGAATTTGTACATGAGGATGAGTAGGATCATGGTAAGGCTTCCTTCACGCCCATTGCAAGCAAAGCGCTCTAGAATCCTAGGGGCTAAACCCTAAACCTTAAAACCCTAACCCGAAGCCCCAGCCCGGAGCCCAAGGGTGAAAGCACGTTTCAGGCTCTCCGCGGCAGGGTGGTGATCAAAGAGCTCCACCGCTTCCTTTGCCGCCACATGCGCAGGACATTTGGGAGTTTCCGAAAATAGGGGTACCGTATGTACGGGTCCTTGTAATAAGGATAATACTATTTGGGATACTACATTGGGGTCCCCTATTCTCGGAAACTCCCATTTTGCGGAGCTCATCTACGCTCAGCTTCAGATCTAGAGCTGCCGACAACCTCAACCCTAAACTAAAGAACCTCAAAACCCCAGACCCCAAACCCCAAGCCCTAAGCCCAAAGCTCAAATCCCAAACTCTAGACCCTGAAGCTTACAACCCCCGCCCCTGATCCCAAGGGTCTGCAGGCCACTGCTGCCAAGCCCAAGCCCAAGCCCCAGCTCAGACCCAACGATGCAAAAGGGGTTCCTTTTGCGGTTCCTTTCAGGGTTCCTTTAAGGGTTCCTTGAAGGGTCACTTGAGGGGTTCTTTTTAAGGGTTCGGGTTAAGGGTTCCTGTTGGGGTTCCTTTAGAGGGTGCTATCCCACGGGGTGACGGCGCCTACGGCCATAGGGGACCTAGATTATGGGCTGCCCACGTTAGGGTTCAGGGCTTGTCCTAACCCAGAAACCCTGCCGACAGGAGTGCCGCAAAGGAGCAGGCGCACGAGATGCAGGAGCAGTGGAACGCGGGATCCCCGGTCCCAGTTTCCCACAAAGCTGATTCTTATCCCCGATCCCTAGACCTCCACAGTATCTTCAACCTTGAGCCTCAGGTGATGTCGGACTTCGTCCGCTACGTCATGCTAGTGGTCCGAAGCAGAGCTTCCTCCAGACAGTCGGGTTCAGTTTGGGGGTTTGGGGGTTTAGGGTTCTGTTGAGGGGTGGTGCAGTAAGTGGTGTCTAGGAAAGCTGGGAGGGAAGGGCCTCGAAATCGGCGACGTCTTTGCGGCGGTTCTGGAGAATCAGACTTCGGTGAGTGTAGGACCTAGACCTTAAAACCCGCACATAAAGCCTGAAACCCGAGAGTTTAGAGATTAGGATATCCCCCGGGCCCGATGCGAAGATCTTTGCTGGTAAGGTTCGGGCATTTAGCGCTACTCACTATCGCGTGCCAGCTCATCTTAGCAACCGTTATCCCTTTCACCGTGGAGTGTACCCATGCCCCACGTGCACCCAATCATGAGACCATTGCCCAAGACCGCAGTAACAGGACATTCTTCTGTGCACGCATTTCGATACGTGTGCAAGTCCAGACCCAGTTCTGCAGCAGTGCAAGCACAGTGCCCCTGCTTGTCGACTCCAACGTTGTGATCTTCTTCGACAACGATGCTCCCAAGGACTCCAGAATTGGGATGGTTTTTCGAAAGGTTCTCTTGCTTTGAGAAGCAACGGGTTAGCGGACACTCGCATCGGAGAGTCCGTTCCCAAAAGCCGCAGCATGAACATGGCGGACAGAGTCTGATCACGCAGTTACGGCTCAAGTTGCACAGTGCCCCGGGGCAAAAGACTCATGGGCAATGGGCCATGCACGCAGTTTGATCAAAGCATCTTCGATGTGATTCCGTACGAGGCCATATGGTTCGACTTGGACACGCCCGAGACTCTCTTTGACTACTTGATATACGCAGACATCAGACTCGTCCGGTTTGAGTACCTCAAGCAGCTTGTTGCGGATCGGAGGCTTTGGCCTCGAAGGCAGGAGGCTGAGTATGAGAAGATCGCACAGGCTTCCTGGCCTGGGACCAGAGATGCTCTTGTGACAATGGAGGAAGTGCAGCAACAGAGGCAACTCTCAAGAGCACCGAATCTGCATAGAGAAATGATGAAAGGCTTTGAGGAGGGCTGCCGCGAGGAGGGAGAGACAGACAATTTCATGGTGGACATGTTTGGCATGTCTTCCCGTGATCCAGCCCTTGCTCGCACGATCAGTGCCTCCTGGGAGGACGCTCTCGATTTTTTTGGGGGCGTGCAATCCCTTCGGAACCGAATTTCTCGGCAAGGGCTTCATCAGGTTCATCTCTTAACAGTTTCACATTGCTGGGAATCGAAGCAACATCCGGATCCATGGGGCAGCCAGCTGCAGAGGCTAGTCAATATTATTTCAGCATATCAGGAAGCCGTCTTCGAAGCGACAGGTGTAGAAAATGCCGAATGCTGGATTGTCATCGACTTTATATGTCTCCCACAATACCCACGCAACACTGTGCAGCAGCAGTGCTTTCAGCGTGCCATGAAGTCAATGCACATGTTGTATGCGCACAATGCCGTGGACCGCGTAGTTCGCTTGGAGGAGCCCACTTCTGACTTCGAAAAGCTGTTTGCGCCGAACTTCATCGACATTTACCATGAGGACGTTCATGTACAGCATCATCGCAAACCGACGAAGCCGACTCACCCTGTGCCAGAGAAGGCTGGGCGGTTTGGACCGCAGCCCTTCAGTGCGCTAGAATTGAACAGCACGCCTTACACCGCCAGAGGCTGGTGCATTGCTGAAACGCAGTGGATGAGTGCCAGCAACTGCATTCACGGCTATGCGCCGATGCTTCCAGCTACTTTTCAAAAACGTGTGCAAGAGACGGCTTTGAAGTTTACACACAGATCGGATGCGACGGCAGTGATGCAACTTCAAGAAATGGTATTTTGGAAAAAAGCAAAAGCTTGTAGAGAGCTGGACGTAGCATGGTTGCCCCACGACGAGTTCCTGCTTCTCACCGAGGCCCTGCCGCACTATGTGAACCTGAGAGAATTGAGGATCTTTCACTGCGACATTCGGTCAGAGCTCGCTGTGGCGCTGGTCAATGTGGTCAGAAGCCTCGGGGACTTGTCTTTGGTCCGCATGATTCAGTGCAGCATCAGTGACGAGGCCGCTGCAGTTTTCGCAGATTTCTTTTCGAATGTTGAGCAGCACAGGTCGAGCGTAGAAGGATGTTGTTGCGGCGTCCCTCACACGGCCATGCGACTGTCACTGCTTAATTGTCAGGTTGGAGGTGTAGGCCGGGCAGTTCTCGCAGAGGCAGGGCTTCAAATGCTAACGACGCCAGCATCCTCCTTCTGGCTTTGGCTTCGTTTTAGACATTGGGCATTGTTGACTTGCGCCTGTGACAGACGAAGCCTCAAGGCTCAAGAGGGTTTGGAATTTTTTAAAACAACTTTTAACAAAAATTTAAACAAAATTGAAGATATCCAGTCTGCTTTGATTAGAGATGTAGTTGTGCGTTGAACAGGCGCAACAGTCGCCTTTGCATCACCTGGCTTCGTGGTCGTCCTTTTTCACTGGAAAACTCGCTATGTGTGCATTTTCTGCATGAGACCGCTCAAAATATGCAGAGATCTCAAACGATGTCACTGGTCTGACGAGCATCTGTAACGTCTTGCGCGGGTGTTTCCCATGTACAGCATAGCTAAGCATTAGGCACAACGAAGTCTCGCTCCAATCAGGTAGCTTTCGCATGGCACCAGTTCACGGGGGCTGACAATTGGCACGGCGCATGTGGATCCAGCGCTGCACAGTTCCTAGAGGTCGTGGCAGGATAAACACATGAAGACAGCAGTGACAACAAAAGGAACCATAATGACTTTCAATCATCACCTGGTCTCCGCCATTGCGCTCTCCGCCATCATCACCATCGTCGTCTTCGTGGTCACGACCGTGATCAATCCACCGCTACCGCCATCGCCATCGCCGTCACCCTCACTGTCGTTATCGTCATCATCATGACCGTCATCAACACTTGCAGGTATGATGTTGGTGAGCTCCTTTGCCTGCTTTTGTGTATAGAGGCTTCGGATTGGATGTCTTGCGGCCGTGTGCTCGACATGACCCAGCCATACGTGAAGAAGACGTAGAGCCACCATTCGGTGGCATAGTCTCCGCACCCAGCCATACCCAGCCGCCGGAGCTCAGCTGCGAGCTGACCACCTGCTCATCCTGCATACGAAGACTGGCATGTTGGGTACCCTAATATTCGTAAGACTTAGCACGTCGGTCCAAAATGGCGTAGCTGTCATTGCATCATGGTTTCACATTATCTGGATGGTTAGGGGATTTCGTAAGTAAGGTTACAAGTACACTATTGGGGATTACAAGTAATTGTAGCATTCACCTTCCGTAGAAGCCTGGTTGCTAAGTGCTACGATCCTTTAAGTAGGCTCGGGGAGAACTGTTCTGCGCATTGGTTTGGGCCCGACAAGAGATCCAGAACCTTCGCCGGAGCCTTAGAACACCCCATCTAGTCCAGCCAGAAGCCCCTAAAACTTAGACCCACAACCTTAAACCCTCAACAAATGTAACCCTGACCCTAAGTCCTAACTCCCGAAACCCCTGAAATCTTCAAACCTTAAACCCGTAATTAAGCCTAAACCCTAAACTCCTTGAGTCCTCAGACCTGCATTCCCAGATTGGCTGGTTCTGGTTCTCGGCGGAGGCCCGGCTCGAACCTGGGATTCTCGGACGGTTCCCTCAAGGGTTACTCTAAGGGTTCCTTTAGGGTTTCCTTCAAGGGAATTTAGGGGTTCCTTTAAACCCTGAAGGGAACCTTATGGACCCCTTGAAGAAGCCCTTATGGGAACCCTTAGAGGAAGCATTGAGGGATCCTTTGAGGGTTCCTGCTGAGGGTTCCTTTGAGGGTTCTATGGATTTTGCTGTTTCTTTTCGCATGGGTTTCGGGATTGTTCAGAAAGAAGGGAGTGAGAGGGTCCTGTCTATCAGGATGCCTACGGTTTAGCGTTTAACGTTTGAAGTTCAGGGTTTAGGGTTTTACAAGTTTGGGGGTCAGGGTTTAGGCTGTAGGCCCCCTGATATGACGTTGCATAAGCGGCATCCTTTCTGTAAGGACGCCCAAATACGGATCCCGCCAAGGACCCTATTATAGAAGCCATTGCAAATCCCATGAAAAGCCTTCAAACACCCCGCAGAACCCTCAACCCTAATCCCTAAACCCCAAACCCTAAAGCTCTAAACCTTAAACCCAGAACCTACAAAACCCTGAAATCGCCAACCCTAAACCTTAAAGCCCTACACCCCAAACCCTCTTTGTTGACAGCTTTCGGCTCACTGGGCAGACTCGTGACTCGTTCAGAGATGCTTTGGGGTTTGGGGCGTTTAGGATGAAGGTATAGATAAGGTTTTAGGATGTTTTAGGTATTTAGGGCATTAGTGTTGAGGGCTTGGGCTCACGGGTGGCTTGGAGGCTGCAGTGTCAACAGCAACGATTTAGGGTTTAGGGAGTCTAGGGTATCAACAGTCAGAGTATGACTTTCACAAAGCCACGAAAGAAGAACATCAATCTCTGAAATGACAACGCGCATGCCCAACACAATGACAACACCAGCCGCCATCAGACGAGCTGGCTGTAGCAACACCTCCTATTGTAAAAGACCCTAACCTCTAAACCCTAAATGCCCTGAGGCTTAAACTTTGGATGCTACTTGCAGCCATGAACCCCCAATCCCAAAACTCTCCTGAAAAAACCCTAAACCTAGACCTTAGGCACCGAAAGGCTTAAAGCCACAAGCCCTCAACCTTAAACTGAAACCCTAAACCCCATGCCGTTCAGTTCAAGACTGGCAGCTTCGGAAGGTCATGGACATGGCTTGTGCGGACGATGCCACGGCCGCTGTGCTGAAGACTTCAAAACTAGGTTCGGGGCCGGTGGAGGATATATGGTCGAATGTAAGATTGTATATAACAGAGTATAATGTCTAAGATGACATATAATACGCTATACCATAGGGTACTATAGGATACTAGACTGTGCTATACCATATGCTGTAATATGAGTACAGCATGATATAGTATAAGATAGGACATCATGATACAGTATTTTGTAATCTGATATACTTTTATCGAACGTAACATGTAATATTCCATAATAATGTAATACTGTATCAAAGATATTTGTTTTAAAGTATGCAAACATAATAGGCCGGATGCCAGAGCTTCTGGAGCAACAGGTTTCGGGGTTTGCGGCTTGATTTCTTTGCCGAGCGCATGCACCATCGAAGACATAAACGGGTCTAGTGCTCAAGATCCCCTAAAGCCTAAATTCTAAACTCCTAGACTCCTAAACCCTAAAGCCTAAACCCTAAATCCTAAACTCCTAAAGCCTAAATCCTAAACTCCTAAAGCCTAAACCCTTAAACCCTAAACCCTAAACCCTAGACATGGAAAGCGCGGAATATTGAGCTGAAGACCGCAGCCCTGACCAAAACATCCGGAATCTCCTCGCCCTGGGGACTGAACTCGAACTTCGGAACCTAATGGGTTTAGGCGTTTAGGGTTGAGGGGGTTTAGGGTTTCGGGTTTAGGAGTTTAGGGTTGAGGGTTTAACTTCTGAACTAAAGTTTAGAGCCGAACCCAAAACCCGAGCCGGGAGACCGAACTCTACTATGTCCCAGACCTTTCGGAATCGAACTCAGGCTGTCCAAGTCCTGAGTTCTCCGAACCATGTCTGGCCCGGCTCGATCAGGGTTATCACGAAACGAGGGTTGTATGCTTCCTATGGTTTCTTTTGGGAGTTGGGCTCAGCGTTTAGGGCTCACAAAAACGGCTTACCCTGGGCCAATGTTCGACAGCCGAGGGTGCATTTCACATCCTCAAGGCAGGGCTGGGCTGTGTTCTTGCTGAGGGGCCTAATTCAAGCTACCGTATTAAGGAAACCCGATTATTTACTACAGATCCCTATTATGGTAACTTAAACCTTAAACCCTAAACCCTTTCAGTGTAGGCCGACTTTGGCTGGACAATTTCGCAGAAAGGGTCCATTGCACTTAAAAAAGAAACCCTGAAAGGAGGGCTGGGTCGGTGTTTCGTCCAGAGCCAGGGCAGCCTCTGAACTTCGGTGATTTTAGCGATCGTTTGGTGGTTTCGGTGTAGGGTTTCGGGGGGTTTTGGGGTAATTGGGGTTCACAGGTTTCGGGGTTTAGGGTTTAGGATTTAGGGTTCATGTCTAGGGTTCAGTGTCCCAGTTTTTTGCGTTTGTTTTCGAAACTCTTGTCCCTTGTTGTTTTGCCAGCGTTGGGGTCGGCGATTGGTCGCTAATCTTCCTCGGCAAAGGCCCCGGGTCCTTTGGACTGGAACCGTAAGGAATAGTATTGGTATTTCTTTGGACCCCTATACTCGGTTGAAGCAAGCTTGACGAGTTCAGGGTTTATGTAGAAAGGCATCCTGTGCAGTTTGTTTGCCAAGCACCAGTAAAATCACTGGTCTGGCACTAACCACCATTCCAGTGTGTGACACTTTACCAGCCTAAACCCTGAACCTTGCTCCCCAAACCCCCAAAGCGGAACGCTTACCCCTAAATCCTAAACCTTGAACCCTGAACCCAAAACCTAAGCCCAAAGTCCTAAATCCTAAACCTTGAACTAATGGCCCAGTACCCCTGAATTAAGGAATATAGCTTAAATCACAATATGAAGCCCCTTATAATTTAAGGTATATTGCTTAATTAAGGGGTATTGGGCTCTCTGGGAAACCCGAGACTGACCTTCATGTCCTGTCAGGCGCTGTCCTCTCCTGCCATCTTTCTGTTCATCCTGGAATCGGTGCGCCCAGTGGGGGGGGGGGTTTAGGATTCAGGATTTAGAGTTCAGGGTTTAGTTTGTTGGGATCAGGGTTTAGTTTAGGGTTCAGGGTTCAGGGCTTAGGGCTCAGGCTTTAGAGTTTAGAGTTTGGGATAGAACCCTCGACCCGAAACCCTCCGAAGCCCCGAGCCAAAGGGTTTTTGATGCTCGTAAGGCTGTTCCCTTCTAGTCTCTATACATAACTATGCTACGATAGACCCCAAAGCCCACGTTGAAATTACCAACGCCCCCCATATGAGATGATGGCTCTTAAGATACGGCTGAGGAGAGAGATGCTTCTTAGGTTGAGGGTTTGACCAGGTGGCATCTCCCTTGTTCGGAGTTCTTATGCCCTTAAAACTACCTCCCGGAGCCCTAGCGCCTCAACCAGCAAAGTAATGTTCTGAGTGAAACCAAGTCCAGAAAGTCGAAAACATTGAAGCCCAGTTGCCCCAAGGTCCGCCCTACGCCTCACACCAAACGCACTAATCCCTGACCCTGAGGCCAATAGCCCGGTTAAGCCAAAAACCGTATGAGCTTATACGGCCCCTGAGCGAAAAAGACGCTCTTGCCCGAAACCAGACACCTATTTTCGACCTGCAGCCTAACTCGCAGTGAACCTAAAACGACCCTAAACCCCAAACCTCTAAACCTTAAATCTTGAACCATCCTTTCCATGATCCCAGGACCGAAGCCAGTTGGGCTGGCAGGTCTTCGCTGGGCGCTTAGTCATTAGTCTTGCGACGTTGCAATTCATGGAGGGTTAAGGTTTGAGATATGGTTTAGGGTGTAGGATGTGGGGTTCACAGGGTTTAGGTTTTAGGGTTTGGAATAGGCTTGGCATGTCGCAAACTGTTTGGAATCACGTTGAGGGCTATGGTTTACGGTGTCGAGATATCGGAAGTGTTTGGAGTCACGTTGAGGGGTCCTTCAAATGTCACGTGTAAGACTGTAAGGGTTCCTTCGCAGGCCCCCGGGTCTTTCAACGTGTAGACTAGATGTCAGCTCGGATATGGAAGATCGAATTCTTACGAACATTGTTCCTTAGGGTTCCTTAATACAGTTGCATCATAATAGACCCCGCAAATCCAACTCTAGTTTTTAATGCCCTGAGATCATTGAATCATGCGTCGGGCCCACATCCTCGCTGAACCCAAACTTTCATGCGCAAGCCAGATTTTTCGCTAACGTGGTGTTTGCTAACTTGATTGAACGCCTGAACTCTTGAACCTTGCTCAGCCCGAACGCCATAAAGCCTTAGGCCCTGATTTCAAAACGGGACACTCTAAAGTCTTAAACCCGATAGTCCTGACCCTAACGCCGAACCCTGAAACCCTAACGTCCTAGCACCCTATACGCCGGCTTGGCTGCTGGGTTTTGTTATAGTATACAGATATACTGATATACACCAGAATCCGGTTCCTATTATACAGGCCCGTATATCACGAAGGACATTGCGCGTAAACCCCGAAGTCTTCTGAAAGCCCTGCAGCTCAAAGCCCCACCGGCCTAAAGCCTTAAACCCTCACCCCAAACCCTGAAGCCCTAAACCCGAAACCCTACTTGGAGGATCATGGGACTTAGTAAGTAGGGTTATAAGTAGCTTATATAATTGGGGTTATACGTAATTATAACTGTAGTAACTTTACTTATAACCCTACTTACCAGGTCCCATGATCCTTTAAGTAACGCCCTAAACTCTAAAACCCTCAACCACAAATCCCTAAACCCTTAAGCCTTAAATCCAAAACCCCAGTACTTGAGGTCACCTAAACCCTTACAGAAACCCTGGAGACCCTGCAAATGCCTTATGGAAACCCTATAAATGGCCTATATACCCTTTCAGGAGCCATTAAAAACCCCAAAACCCTAAACCCCAACCCTTCTAAACCCCAAGCCCTGAACCCTAAACTATTAAGCCCCAGAGTCCTGGAATCTCGGGGACCCCCTAGGCCGGCCTCTGCGCCTTGATACTCTTGATGGACCTCCTCTTTGATTGGCCGCGGCCTTTCTGGGTTCAGGGTTTAGGGGTTTTGGGGGTTAGGGTTTAGGGCTTTTGGGGTTTTGGGGTTTAGGGGTTTAGGGTTTAGGGGTTTAGGGGGTAGGGGTTTTGGGGTTTAGGGGTTCAGGAGTCTAGGGGTTTAGGGTTTAGGGGTTTAGGGTCTGGAGTTTAGGGTTTAGAGTCTGGGATTTCGGGATGGCCCACTTGGCGCTTTCGGGGGTTTCGGCGCTAGGAGTTTTAGGTGTGGGGCTTACGGCTGTTTCGGGCAGTTTGGGGTTTCAGGGTGCTGTTTGGACCTTAGGACATTTGGGAGTCGCCAACCTGATATGGAACCTGACGAATAGTCAATGACCTTCTATTCTAGGAGACGAAGCCCCCCCAAACCAAACAGTTTCTTCTGAAGTTCTTATAAGCTCCGATATTATACTCCTGAGCCCCAAGGCAAACTCCCAACACCGGAAGCCACACCCCTAACCCCAAAATCTTAAACTTGCTACACCTCTCAGACATTCAGAATTCAGTGCTGCTGCCCAACCCCTGCAATTGGACCCTGGTGGGTTCAGAGTTTGTCTTTGTTTGCAGGTTATCTCAAGGTAGCAGAGTATGGTTTGCATGTTTCGACGGTGCAAAGGAGTTCTGCCGCCTTTTGCAATGAGGAGTTGGGGTTGAGGGTCGGCTCCCCTTCCTTTCACGGTTGCGCTCACCGCGCACGAAGGCCTCCGACCACTCATGGAGCTGGGGCTACAGGATAATCTCAAAGACTCCAATATCCCTCAATGAGGTATATTCCTGAATTAGGGATATCGGTGTCTCTGGGATCCACTGGACTGAACATGGACCGCAGCTCGCTCCAGTGTTAGGCGTAATGTAGGAACCTGATTTAGAAACCCTGGCCCTGCAACCCAAATATATTAGGATCCATGTTCAGAACCTTCATGAAGGCCCAAGGTTTCTTAATCAGGTTCCTACATTAGGCTACCGGGTTTTACTGCTTAGGCGGATGAGGTTTGGGGCTTAGGGCTCCAAGCCTTGTCCCAGACCTCTTCTAGAAGCAAACGCAGTGGAGGCAGTAGCAAGCTGGCAGCAGCGAGCAAACAGGCAATCAATCGCGATGTGGCACTGAAATCTTGCTCTCATGTCTAGATGTAGTGCAATGACATTGTGAGCATTCTGACTCGTGCTTTCGAACATTTAAAAATCGCACCCGGATAGCATGGTAAAGCACGCAGTCAAGAGACTTTGTGGTATGGCTAAGTTTTCGACGCCCTAAACCCTAAAAATTAAGCCCTGAGACCCCTAAATTAAACCCTGAAACCTAAGCCCTCGACTCTATTTGCCCAGTTTCCGGCCGCTGAAATGAGGCGGGGCCAACTCTGCAAAGCGTGCAGGGTTTCGGGTTCAGCATTTAGAGCTTATGGTATAGCCTCCCGGAAAAAGCCCAGCAAACTCGCTGCCGGCAAACGTTTGAAATTCTTGATGGCACGCCCGAGGCATGAGGGTTGTTGGGGTTCCCGCAAGCCGGGTCCCACCTCTCTTGTCTGTTCGGCCAGGAAGCAGTCATCAGGAGACTCGTGCGATGTTGTTTGGCTACTCCGCTAGCCTTCAGACTAGACGGGTAGTCACATGATTGTCATTTGGTGTTTCGGGATCGCACGTTCAAGGTGACGGGTGTTGTGGGGTGCAGGTGCTTGAGAAGAAGTCGCGGCGATAGCCTTGCTTTAACAACCTATTCAGGTCCTGTGTTAAGGTATCTTGCGGTCGCCGAAGCCCGGCACGGGTTCCGGATGTAGTCTTTGGGGTCGCAAGATGTTGCTTGAGGCTTGAAGATCAACTGTTGGCCTTCCATGGCAGAACAAGGTCAACGCCTGTCTGCTTCTTATCCTGGGCTCTATCTCAGCCCGTAGGATTAGGAATCTGAGGAAGCCGCTGAAAGCGATGAAAAGGCGGTGCTCTGCGGTGGTGTGCCGCTTTCAGATGGCGGCGTAGATTGAGACTTATGACCCATGTCATGAGGCCCCTCAGTTCAAGCTTGCAGCTCTTCGCGGATATTATGCCCGCTCCTCTGTGAAGGATTGAACTTGGCGGGCCTCGGTTTCTTCCTTGTGTTTGTCTGGTTTTGCTGCAGGAGGTGTTGTTACGCCCAGCCTTGCAGATTTGCCTTGCCCTCAAGAGAAGAACTACTGAGTTCCCTGTCGTCCCTTTTGCTGAGAGCGTACCGGGTTCAGGGTTTCCGGTTTAGGGTTTGGGGTTCGGAGGGGTTCAGGGTCTGAGCTTCAGGGTTTGGGGGATTTACTGCATGATCTTCTTGTTCTACGTGCTCATCTCCAGGCCGCCCTGGGCCTTGCACGTGCGGAGCAGTACCGAGGATTCCCTTTGAGCTGAGCTCACATGGGTGGTTCTCAAAATCAGGGTCCCTTATTGGGTCCTTAATATAATGCGGCACTTATTATTCAGGGTGCCTAGAAGAGGGACCATCATGTTGACAACCACCCACATCGAAAACCGCTGAGTCGCGAGACCAGACTCGTGCGGTGTGTCATCAGTATCTCTCTGCAGCCATTCCAGCATCAGTCTCAAGCCCACAACCCAAAAACCTGCGCCCAAATCCCAAGGCTCCTAAGCCCTAAGACGTCCTATACTTGATCAAGCCTTCCTCAACCAACTCCTAAACCCTAAACCCTGAACCCTGAACCTTCCTCAATCACTCCCTCCCACCCTCACTCCAAGCTCGACCCGAGCCCAACGAAGCCCATGTTTCCACGAAGCCCTGCCCCAGAGGCTTTCAGAGCATCTGAAGGCCCTGAGCCCTTCCCTCCAACATCCCTTAATGAGGGAATATACTTTAAATCATGTTAGGGATCCTTCTATAGTTCAAGGTATATTCCCGAATTAAGGGATGTGGCAGTCTCTGGGCATGCCGTGGACCGGAATGGTGGCAAAGGCCAGGGGTTTGGATCACTTCGGTGTGGTGAGTTGCGGGTTTATTGGGTTGCTTCCGCACCCTAAACCCTAAACCCTAAACCGTTCATCGGCTCCTTCATGTCTCGAGTTCTTAAGATTTTTGCAGAAGGTTTGCAGAGGTGATGCCGATTCGAAGCCCATTGTTCCACCTCCGTTTTTGCACATAATCACTCAACGAGGGACAAGGGGGGCCAATCAGATTTCGCGCGCACTCTGTTGGGAATCCGCGCGGATCCTAAAACCAGGATTTGGGGATTGCTATGCTGATGCTGAGAGTGCTGGTGCTGGGGGAAGTGCTGTTGGATGTGATGGTGGTGGTGGTGATGACAGTGACAGGATGAGGATGAGGCCTCGTTTCGCCAAGAGCTACGGTCGCAGTTCCAAGTCTTCGGACAGAGCCAATGTACCGCACGGCACTGCACCCCTGACCGCTCCCTGTTCAAACGATTGTGTGTCACAGCATGTCGTAATGCTATCCCCAAAGCCCGAAACCCTAAACTCTAAACCCCAAACCCTGCGCCGGAAAAGCTTTAAACCCCATGAGCCCTGATCCTATACACCCTTATCCTCAGCCCCCAGATGCGTCTTGAGTCTTCCGGGCGTCTTTCTTTCCTCTCGGCTTCATTTACAATCGGAAGTTTGAGCACCCCGATCGGCCCCGATCGTAGGGCTAAGCCTTTCCCCGAACCCCTAAACCCCAAGAACGCGTTTGGCCCAGGCCGTCTGTGTGCTGGTCGTGCTTCCAACCGGCATCCCGGGCGTGGCCGGTGCCTGCAGCGCGCCTTGGCCAGAAAAGGATGCTAAAACCAGCCGGAGCCCAGCTCTAAAACCCAAGCCCGAAAGACGGAACCCTAAAACTAGAAAGTCTGAACCCTAAAAGTTCCTAAAACCTAAACCCTGAAGCTTTCTATAGAAAATCTGAACCCTAAAACCTACCCTAAACCCCGAAGCTCAAAACTGTAGGCTGCGGAGCTCCAGGCCCGTTGGCGTCTTTGCCTAAGCCCCACTCGGTGCCATATCCTTACTTGGAGGATCATGGGACTTAGTAAGCAGGGTTATAAGTACCTTAATTGGGGTTATAAGTAACTATAACTGTATTTACTTTACTTATAACCCTACTTACTAAGTCCCATAATCCTTTAAGTAGACCCTAAAAGACCCTAAACCCTAAAGCCCTAGTCGAACTCTTTTGGAACCTCGAAAGGGCGATTAAAGGAGCCCAAAGTCGTACTACCCAGACGAACCTGGGGCCGGGTTTAGGGTTTAGGGTTTAGGGTTTAGGGTTTAGGGTTTAGGGTTTAGGGTTTAGGGTTTAGGGTTTAGGGTTTAGGGTTTAGGGTTTAGGGTTTAGGGGCCACCGGTGCAAGCCGACGGGCGGCCCAACTCTGGAAGGCGAAGCGTCTTCTCGACGCCGCTGGTAGGCAGCTGGCCCTCAACGCCGGGGACGATCTGCTGAGGCACCTGCTTTGCTTGGAAATTATTTGAGTTCCCCTACGGTTGATGATATAAATTCTGCATTACCCATAGTAAGGAGTATACCATAATTCCCATAGTTTAGGGCCCTTAAGGTAATGCAGGATTTATATCATCAACAGTAGTATGGGTTGTATGGTGGAAGAGCGGGGTCGCAATAAGTTGGAGTGCTGTTCCGTCATCGTCCCTCATGCGATGCCACTATAATTACAATGCCCCAAACTCTGTTCCATGATTCCGTTTGCTAAATTTGGGTTTCAGGGTTTCAGATCTTTTGGGTTTTGCTTAGAGCTACGGTTTAGGAGTTTGGGGAAGCCAAACTAGATTTAAGTCTAGCACCGTAATCCTGCTTACAAGGACCCACGAGTTAAGGCACCCCGGATGAATCAAAGAAACCAGCATTAGAGGTAGCCAGAAATAGGCACTCTGGTATAGATTTTTTTCTCTCCTCCTTCCACCATCATCATCGTCATCGTCCTCCTTCTCCTCATCATCACCGCAGCCAGAAGTAGAAGAGTTGAAGCACCGCTGGCGGTCGGCACTGCAAATACCTTTCGTGGGTTTGCTGCAAGGCGGCCAAGTGTAGCAAGAGCAATTCCAATGTTCATGGCCGAGGTGAAAGTAACAGTCAGAAGAACAGCGAAAATTGCAGTCCAAGCGTGGTCGTTGTCATGGTCGTTCTTGCTGCGGTAGTCGTCATCTTGACCGTCGTCGCGGTCGTGGTCGCCACAGCGGCCGCCTTCGCTGTGGTCGCTGTCGCCCTCCTCATTGTCATCGTCGTCATCCATCGGCATTGCAGGATGTCTCTGCTAGACGCAGATACTGTTGACGAAGGCATTCATACAGTACACCTAGCCATCGGCATGCTCTCCTCTTCTCTCCTTTTCGACCAGTGCCAACATCAGCAGACGACGGCTTCTAGCACCTCTGGCACCTCTACTCCTACTCCCGCTGCAAGTGCAGGTTACGGGTCTTAGCTGTTTAAGCCCTAAACCCTAAATCCTCAACCCTGAACCCGCAACCCTGAACCCGCAACCCTGAACCCTGAATCCTGAACCTTGAACCCTAAACCCTCAACCCTGAACCCTAAACCCTAAACCCTAAACCCTAAACCCTAAACCCTAATCTTCAGGGATCTTCCCTGGCCGAGCACATGGCCATTGGAGGATGGCTGCTTCCAGAGGACAGGTTCGACGCACCAATCAGGTGTAGCTTCGAGGGGCTTAGGGTTTTGTTAAAGAGACCATGGTCTTCTTAGATAATTATGTTTTGTCTTTGTTCATGTAAAACCCAAGGGAATATTAAAAATATTGGTTGTATTATGGTTCTAAGGGGGTATAGGAGAACAGCTAGCACTTCTCCTGGTGCATGACCGTCACTCCACATCTTAGCTACAGGGTCTCGCTGCCATGGGCCCGAGGAAGTTGGTCATGTAGGAACCTGATTAAGAAACCCCGGGCCTATAACACCCCAAATAGTAGGGCTCATAGAAGGAGCCCTTAACAAAGGCCCAAGGTTTCTAAATCAGGTTCCCCCAAAACACTTATAGTACCCTTATAGTACGTTTAAAGGAACCGACATAGAACCCTAATAAAGGCCCAAGGTTTCTTAATCAGGTTCCTTCATTATTATAGTATCCTTATAGGGCCATTTTTGTAGCCTTTATGGACCCCTTCAAAGGAATCCTAATAAAGGCCCAATTTTTCTTAATCAGTTTCCTGCATTAGGTCAAGCCCTAGACTCGCTTGGTAGCGCCGAGCCCCAGCTGAGGGTAAGGAGAAGACTTCAGCCTCTGCAGCACCCACTGGTGAAGACGTTTAGTAAACAGGCCTTGCCGATCGAACTGGAAGTGTGTTAGGGTTTCGGGTTTAGGGTTTGGGGTGCGAGCTTCAGCTGGTTTTGAAAGCCTCGCCCGAAAACCTGGAAGCTGTTGTACAGGATGGACGAGTCTGACGATGAGCTCTTCTACAGCACCTTCCCTAAGAACTGGGCCCAGGTGAATGTGGCGGGCGAGTGACACTGCTGTCTCGTCTTCTGTACCAGCTTCGGGGATTTACTGTCCGAGAGTTTGCTAGTATCCGGTCTCACTATTGACAAAGACGTTTTTTGATAATACACATACATACCTGCATACATACATACATACATACCCCAAAACCAGCAACCCTAAACCCTTGACACCCAAAGCCTAAACCCCAAATCCCAAAACCTTAAACCCCTAAACCCAAGCGAACTGGGAGTTTCCGAAATTAGGGGTACCTTGTTTGGGGTCCCTTTAATCAGGCTTTTACTATTTGGGGTACTATGTTAGGGTCCCCTATTTTTGGAAACTCCCAACTCGAGGCGATCCGCGGCTTGTGACACACATCGACGACACCGCCATCGGCCTCTCGACGCAGGTAATGTGGAAGCCGGAATGATTCCTAGGGCATGATGCTATTTTACTAATGTTCCTCATGATTATCAGAAGAACCCTGTAATAGTGTAGTGTTGTTAACTATCAGTATAGTACTATTTTGAATGTTCGTTGTCATGACTGTAATCCTTTGTTTTTCTTTAGGGTTCCGTGCCGTCAGCATAATGCTATTCTTGATGGCGGCTCAGTATCTATTGCTCAGGGCTCCTGGTTATCAGAATAATCCGAAGGTTTGGGTTCCCTGCTACCAGCATGTTACCCAGAGAGCCCAATATCCTTTAATTAAGGAACATAGCTTAAATAATAATATGAAGCTCCTTATAATTTAAGGTATATTGCTTAGTTAAGGGGTATTGGAGCCCCCTAAACCCTAAACCCTATAGATCCCCTATAGATCCCTTTTAGATCCCTTAAAGGAAATCTAGGTATTCCGAAATTAAGGGGTATTGGGCTCTCTGGGTATAGTGGGCCACAACACCCTAAACCCTAAACCCAAAATCCTAAACCCTAAACCCTGAAACCCTAAACCCTAAACCCTAAAACCCTAAACCCCTAAACCCTAAACCCTGAACCCTAAAACCCTAAACCGCTATTTAAGCATGAAGGCACTTGAACACATGCGCCTACGTCCCAGGCGCCAGAGTCCTCCTATTGGGTTTAGGGTTTGGGGTTTGGGGCTGAGGGTTTAGGGTTAGGGGTTTAGGGTTAGGGGTTTAAGGTTTAGAAGGGTTGGGGTTAAGGGTTTGGGGTTTCGGGTTTAGGGTAGCGGCAAGATTTCTTCAAGTGCTCCACATCTAGCAGGGGTTCCTGGTCGTTTTCCCATAGGAGAACCTGTAAAAGGTTTCCTCTGCAGGTTCCCCTATTCCTCTGCAGGTTCCCCTATTCGCCCCGACCACTATCACTAGAGCCCGAAACCAGATGGAGGCCCCCAAAGAGCAAGCTCACACTTCTGAACCCTAAGATTTCAACGCCTATTTGGCCGTAGGGTCTTAAGGTGTAGGGTAGATCCTGAAGCATAAATCCGAGAGAATCGCGACATGCATCAGCTGGGCTCAGACGTAGTTCAGCTGCCGTGTGGATCCTTCTGTTCGACTTGACTTCGCAGGTTTCAGGATCCACGCGGGCCCAAAAACTTGTACAGAGGGCCATGGCATTTTTCTTTTTTGTGTTTGCCCTGCTCCAGTTCGGAGCCGCAAGTCAAATGGCTCAGAACGACGAGGCTGGGCAAATCTTCGCAATGCGGTTTGTTGGTGTGGGGTGTCTGTGCAGTCCGGTCACTCATCAACCTAGACCTCCAGCATCGTTTTCCCGTAGTGTCAGCCATAGTTGCCGCTACTCATCAAAGCAAGAACAGCCCACAGCAGCGGGAGCAGCCGCCACAAGAAGAGCAATGAGAAGAGTAACATGAGAAACGCTAAATTTCAGCACCACTACCCGGTGTTTCATTGATGCAGATTTCCATCAAGATGCCTGCTGGCGTCACCAGGCTTGCCAAGCGACGGGAGAGCAATCTTTGCTCCTACAAATGTCGCGAACGGCGGCTGGCGGAAATGTGAAGGCTCAGCAGGGTTTAGTGTTTCGGGTTTGCGGTTGAAGGTCTCTTCTGGTTCAGGGTTTCGTGTTTCGGGTTTTGGGCTGAAGGGATTCGGGTTCAGGGTTTAGGGACTTTCCGCTTTAGGGTGCAGGGATTCGGAGGGTCGGACAAAGCTCCGAATCCCTCAACCTTCAGCAGATCCCAGGAGGAGCTAAACAGGGCGACGTGCTCCTCGGACATCGAGGTTGCGGCAGCAGGCGGGTCTATAGTTTAGGGTTGAGGAAGAGAATATTCAAAAAATTGCGTTTTTATTCTGGTCCTAAGGGGGGGTAACACCCAAGAGAATATTAAGAATACTATTTTTTTGTGGTTCTAAGGAGGGGTATATGGTTTAGGGGTTGAAGGTTTAGGGTTGAGGGTTTGTTTTGGAACGAAGGGGAGAATTGCACGTGTGGTTCGCGTCTGAAGCGTCGGGCTGAGGAGCTCAAGCAACTTCTTGAGCCCTACACTCTACCCCGAAGCCCGACATTTCTGAACCCTAAGGGCTCTTCGAAAAGTTGTGCGTATAAAAGCACGAGACTCTAACCCCAAACCCAGAACTTGAAGGTTTTTCGGGACTCCGAGTCTCAGAGTCAAGCAAATACATCCGCCCGGCCCCGCATTGAAGGAGTCACTGCGTCATCAAGCGGCTCTAAACGTGGGAGAGGACGTGGCTGAGGCGTTTTCATATGTATCTGAACAGGCAGGGTTTGGAGGGTTGACATGCGCTGGTTTGAATTCTGGACACCGCTGCGTAGCCATCGGATCATCGTAGAGACCCGAATGCTGAATTCGGAGAGCACGCCGGCTAAACCCCGACACAGACACTCCTGCAGACGGTCGCGCTGATAGGTGACGTCGGAGTATGCCAAAATTGCCAATGATACAATCATCTTGGACGAGGACAGCTGTAAACAGTGTTTCTTGGGTAAATGTTCTGCCCCAGCACAGAGGCAACAACTGAAGCCTTCAGGAAGACGGAAGCTGGCTGACAAGACTAGAGAAGATCGGTGAAGCGGTGGTGCTAACTGCGGTGGACGAGATCCCTGTCGCTGCTGGGATGATGGAGGTGGCAGAGGTTCAGGGGTGACATTTGATTCGGGGGGCTCTCAGCCGAGAGCCCCAAATTCCCAAGCCTAGAGAGCATCCTTAGTTCATGTTTCCACACCCTACAACAGGCCCATGCAAGCCCCTGTAGAGCTATAAGAAGGAGTACACAACGTGGTTTTCTGATAAGAAGCCCCTAGACCCTGAACCCTAGACCCTTGTAGTTTCAGATCATCCCAGGTTGGCGGGGTACTGTCGAGCGTTCTCAGTTTGGTCTGGCCATCCACCGACACCGAGTATGATATCTGGGCGCTTATCATCGGCGAGGTCAAGGATCCTGGGTTCTCCGGATTTTGCGCTTTGGGGATTTATGGGATTTAGGATTTTAGGGTTCAGGGTTTAGGCGTCTCGGCTCGAGGCAAGGTAGCGTTCTAGCTTCTCCAACCGGGAGTTTTCTAGGCCGCTCTTGCCATACCAGACCCCAGCAGCACCGCTGCGCTGACTTCGCCCCTCGGTGGGGCCGGTCGTGGCTTGGGAAGCCACTCTTGCTGGAGGCGCTCTCCGGCGGCTCAACAGGGGCACCGCGCTCCTTAGCTACCTCCAACGCTGCCATTTAATTGGCCGTTGTCTGGCTGCTATCCCCGTGGTGGAACCTGCGGGGCTTTTCTTTGTTTATGTCTGCTGCCCGCAATTACAAGCCTATTGTGCCATTGATTGTATTTGGCGCTTGGCTGGTTTGGATCGGGCAGCACGAAGTGCCGGGGTCGGCGGCAACCAAGCCCACCCTGGCACAGGCGCCAACGCAAGGCTCGGGCTCGAGCGAGACTATCTGCCAGGAGAAGGGGTGCCATTGGTCGCGCAGCGAGGGCACTCCTAGCTGCCCACCACGGAAGTATGCCTCCCAAAGGCACCAATGCGGCTACAGCAGCCAAGGAGCCCAGCAAGGGGAGAGGCAAAGACCGCTCAGAGGCCCAGGTCACTCGCATCGATTTTGGCCTCCCTACTTCCATGGTGCAGACGTTGCAATCGATTTCGACGAAAGCAACGCAGGACCTTTGGGGACAAGGGTCTTTCTCGACGGAGGGTGCCACAGTGGAACAACTGGCACAGCGTACAGCCAACACCCTTGGCCGCCTTTCAAAGCGACTCAATGGCAACATGCGAGCCAAGAAGGATCTGCAAGATGCGCTGACGGCCTGGTTCTCCATGATCAGTCAACATCTGCTGGGCCTGACGCATCGTGTGGACGCCCTGTCTCGCAAGGTGGACGAGGACACCGTGGCTGCAGTCGAGGAGCTCTGACATGTATCTGCGGCGCAACCGTCTGTGACGACCAACGAGCAGCTGTCCCGAGCGGAACAGTCCTTGAAGTTCAGGCGCAGGAGGTGCATCGACTTGCTGCTGCCCTGAAGGCCTTCGCGACCACGACTCCCTTGCCTTCGGCTCTACATCCTGGTCCTGGCAGCTCCGTGGCTTTCACACCTGTTGGTGTATTTGGGGCCCCTCTGCAACTGACCACTGCCATGGCACAACAGGTTCCGCCGGGCCCTCCTACAACTTCTGGACCCTCACATTCTGGAGGTCTTTTGGGCGGTGGGTCGGAAGCCAGCTTCGGGACTCCAGGACCCCTGATGGGTCTTGGGCAAACGCAGCAGTGGTGGTGTCGAGCGGCCCTCCAAGAGCCCCCGGCGAGAGCCTGGGACCCCGTGGCCGAGGGATTCGACTGGCCGCACCGCGGAGGCTCCCCAACGAGTTCCAGTCACCGTGGTGGCCGACGAGGGCCCCGAGCTCCTCCCTGGTGCCTTGACGGCGTCTGCTGGGCCTTGGGTGATGGCTTGGACTGCCTTGCTTCGCTTCTGCGTAGACAGTGCCTGCATGCCGCTCACTATGGATGCACAGGCCCGGGAGGTTGCTCTGCATACTGCAGAGTCTACCTGGACTGCCTTGGTGCAGGCTGTTGGCGACCCCGACCAGGCAGACCTTCCGGAGCTTCACCAACTCCTGCAAACGGCGTTGCATTGCATCCGGAGGTGCGCAGATGTTTTGCCGCGAGTCCGGCAAGGGCTTCTAGTGGCGTGCTTGCTGACTACAGGTGGCCTCTTGGACCCCTTTTCGTTTGCACCCTCTACGGCCCAGGAGTGGCTATTTCCCAGTCTCCTACTGGAGGCAGAAGTGCAGCTGCGCGGCTTCATCGCCCGAGAAGCCTCTCAGGACCCACGAGTTCAAGTTCTACTGCGCATGCCTTCTCCGTTCCTTGGATCAACTCTGGACGGGGAACCGGACGAAGAGCTCGAATGACGCCTGGACACGGCCCCTCTTGTACGCGTCGCCACTCCGGCGCTGTCGCACTCAGCCCAGCCGTTTGTGCTCAGGAAGGCGGTGTTAAGTCGCCTCTTTCCGTGATCACATTCGGCCTTTTCCTGGCGTGATACTGTACATGGCCTTACGTAGGGTAGTCGTTGTCACTGAGCGGTTTGTGGCTGCTTATGGACCGAGGTTATCCTGGCACCGCTCCTGGCAGCTCAGCTGCACCCTGTCAGCCACAGCCTGGTGGGTTGCAGCCTTGGTCGGGCCACCGGTCTCCATGTCTGTCTGCGCCTGCGTCAGTGAACTTTTGGCCTTCCTCCCAGGAATCGCCCTGGCTTTGGGCTCTGCGTGCCATGGCTTTGTCGGCACTCGTGGCTGGCGCTCCCGTGTCGCTTCCCTGTGCCCTTCCCTGCTCCTGGGGTTTGATGCGTGGCTCGGTCCTTTCTGGGTGTCCTTTTCTGCTTCTTCGGTGTCTCCCTATCCTTCTGGAGTGGGGAGCACCTGGTCTTGCACCCAGCCTGGGATTTACTGCCCATGCCGCCGTGTTGGCAGAAGCCGTTGCAGGGGTCGCTCCTCCACTCACGTGTCCGGCCGCTATCGCTTTTGGATGGCCTTGTTCTTGGGCTATCTGTCGACTGTTGACGGCTCGACTCTGCAACTTGGAGCCCTCTTAGCTGCTTCCTGCACACCAGCGCCTGTCGCGGTGCAACTGCACGCGCATGGGTTCCACGAAGGACGGCCTGTTCTCAGCACTGGTCCTGTTTTGCCAACCCCCTCGATCGATGTGATGTGCGAGGTCTACCCAGTTGGCCGCACTGGCAACCTGCTTCTCCCCCGCACCGACCGCAACCGCAGGCACTTGGCGGTCTTCGTTGGCACACCACCGGGAGCACCTGTGCTCGAACCGTGCCCGGTTCCTTTGGTTGCACGGCCCCTTTTGCATGCCAGGTTATCGGCTTCCTTAGGGTTTCCGGCCAGCACCTTTTCGGTTTGCCCGGTTTTTGCCTGGGCTTCCAGGGGAGCAACTCTTGCTCTCGCCCGTTACCTGCACTTGGCGTCAGGTGTGGCTCCCGGTTGACCTTAGGCAGCTGAGGCCGTATTTGCATGCTGCTTTGCTCTCGCGATTCCACTTGCAGAGCCATTGCGCAACTCGCAATGACTGCTTGACTGCTCAGGATGTGCGTGCGGACCTGGACCACCTTCTGGCGAGGTGCCAATGGGGTTGGCCTACACTGGCATCCCAGCCTCTATTCCTGCAAGAGGTTGATACACTGCAGTTTCAGACCGGGCCTGCTTTGGAATCATTACAGAGTCCTGTTGGGGCCTCCCTTGACCCTCCCATCTCCCTCTTCTCCGCGATGCAGGTCAGCCTCCCCACCTACCCCGCGGGACCCGAGGTTTTCCAAGGCCGCTCCCATAATCAGGCTCCCAACGGCCTTGTGTACATTGAGGCCCCTGTATATTTCGCTGACGCCGCTACCTTTCGGCGCATCGTTGCCACACAAGCCTCGCCGCATGCCACTGGGGGCGCCATGCGCATCTGGCAGCCGTTACCATCTCTGCCGTTGGTTTAATTTATGGAGGTCCACTGTGTGGGTGATGAAGTGCCGTGCATCTTGGACTTCCGTCCAGTTGGTTGGCGCCTAACCACGGTTTGCGTCGCCCCGCCGGTGACTGCAATCTCCGCAATCAGTGCCGCATCCAGGCGCGAACGCAATTGCATCCCACCGGAATGGGTCGAGCAGTGTTCTAGGGGTGGCTTTGGGTTGTTGCATAGAGAACTGGTGGCGCTGCCTGAGCAGGTTCTCACTGGCAGCTTTCCTCTAGTCCTGATGTTTTTCCCACACGTCTTTCGTCAGGACTCCTCTTCCTCATCTGAAGATCAGGTTGGCGGTTGGGAGGAGCCCGGTACTACTGGTGCCACCGACACTGTCATCTCGATGCAGCACACCTTGCTTCCGTCACCGGCTCGGTCCCAATCGGCGGCTGCCATGCCGGCTTGCACTGGGGTGTCCCCAACCGACTTCCTTAACTCCACTGCTGCTCCTCCTACGGCTGCCGCATCCCGAGCTAGTGTGGAGCCTGCTGAAGAATCGGCTGGGGACCAGGAGGTCTCTCAAGCGAGACATGGTGGCCGTGGCGGCCTTGGCTCGTTATGCTGGGCTCGCAGGTGCATCCTTCTCGCGCTGCTCACTCTCATGCCCTCTCGCACAGTTCACCTGCACAGTGAGCCTGCCTCGCCTCGCGATGTGGTTGTCTCTGCTGCAAGAGCCACAGACCGACGGGTGGCCGCGCCGGCCGGCGTCCACACATCTACAGGAGGGGGATTTTGGCGATGGTCCCCTCTGGACATCGCTTCCCGTGCAGGAGCGGGGCTATCTGATCACCTGCCGGCTGTGGTCACCAGGCACCTCAATAAGGCTTGAATTCTCTGGTTCTGGCTCCGCGCGGGAGGCTGCTGCTGAGGTCTACCGCCACCCTCAGTCACTGGCTGTGCTCTTTGACGTAGGATCTCGGGTGATCTGCGCTGAACTCCCAGTTGACTACACTGCCGCACAGGTCTTGAGTGCTGCACAGCAGGCGGCATCTGCGGGGGACGTGCAGATCCTGAAGGGTTTTGCCCATCGTCTCAGACACGGCGATGTCGTCCGAGTCGCGGTCAACTCCGCTGCCAGCACCTTTGATGTTTCCGCCTTCGTTTTGCCTTCAGACTCAGAAACAGCTTCCCGCTGGCTGCAAGATTCGCGGCTCGTCTCCATTCTACATCCCAGCGACGGCGTACTCACTTTTGAGGTTCCGCGTTCAGCTGTTTTGGCAACCCCGCTGCTCCAGGCCTTGCTTGGCACCAGTGTTTTCGGGAAGCGCGTTTTCATTGAGGTGCCTGGTGCTGATTACCTGCCGCATGCCACCTTTGCTGCTGTGCGTCCGGGACAAGATTGTATCATCTATAGGCTCACTGATGTCTTTGACCCTTCCACGGTCGGGCTCTTCATGGCCTTTGCGGGTGTGTTCTCCTCCTTCCCCGCGTTTCTTGAGAGCCTCCTTCGGAACTCGGGCCCCGCTGCTTCTTTGCTGCGCGCTGTTCAGCCTTTCGGGTTGTCTGTGCTTTCTTGGGAGTCCTCCTCCTTGCCAGGCCGGGAGGATTGTCACTTCTGGGTTGTGCATGCACAGGCAGACTTTGGGCGAGCCCGCAGGCATCTGCTACAGCTGCACTGGCAGCCACCCTTGGTGCGACGTTCTCCGGACCTCCTCCCCCTTCCCCGAACTAAGGTTGTTCATAGTGTTGGGGTTCAAACTAGTGCCCCTTTTCTGGTTCCTAGTACCCAGGCTTCCGTCCTTCAAGCGCCTCCTTCTGCCTGCGGCGTAGGCGTTGTCCCAGACTCAGCTTCCGACCTGGTAAGTCTCTGTGGTGAGTCTCTGGTGCGATGCGTGGCACGTCAAGTGCTTGATCACTTGTATCCCGGGTTTCACAGCCTGGGCTCTCCGAGAAGGTAATAGTTTGTTGGGTATGTGCACTCCGGTCCCCTCGTGGGAAGCTGTGGCCAAAGCTCTTTCCATTTCGTTATGGGAACTTCCGCACACTTTCCTGTCTGATAATCAGCGGGTCTGGCCATATCCCAGCGACCTGTCCACTGTTGCGACCCGCTGCGTTAGCGTTGGCTATGACTCTCATGAAGGTGTCGCCCAGCTCTGGAAGCAATGCCAGCACAGTAGCCCCTGGGATGTGGTGCTTGGTCGGGGCCTTGGCCTCTACGGCCGGGGCTGTGCAGCTTGCCTTTCCCACAACTGACCTTCAGCCCAAGGCTCTGCCCGATGGATGCCTGCTGCCGCTTCGGGATTTTGCTAGGCCCTGTTCTATGTTCTGGACGCATGAGCTGAGCCGTCAGACCTACGGGTTTGCGGTGGCCTCGCCACACTTGGGAGCGTACATTGCTCGCACTTGCCCTACCCATGAAGTTCAAATGCACCTCTGGCTCCCGGGTCAAGGGCCCATCCACCTTCGGGTTGCTGCACAGCATCTTGGTGCCCATCTAGGAATCTAGGAGCTTACTTAGGGGGTTTTCTACCTGCCTGTGAATACGGCCTCCACGTCGCTTTTGATACCAACCCTCAGGTCCTTGATCTTGTCATTGCTCCTCCCAGTGTGGCTGCGTGGTGGATCGTGAGGGACACGATTGGTTGTGAATTGTTGCGACCGGTGGTGCAGCACTATGTATCGCACTGTTCCTTCTTCTTTTGTGCTATTGAGCCGGACGGAGTCGTCTACAGTGTGGAGCCGTCGGCGGAAGTGCGGTTCATGACTCCGCGCTCGTGCCTTTGTTACCAGGGTTCTTCCTGGTCTTGTAGGCCGGGTCGTCGATGGGATTCTGCAGGTTGTAGCTGCCAGAGCAGGCTCGCCATCACTTGCCGGGGGTCTCGTCCTTCTTTTGCTCAGTGGTCAAGCTGCGTCGATGCAACCATCCCAGGATTTGCCCTTAGTCCCAGCTGTGGAGCCGCCTGCTCCGCCCGCTGTCATGCGGATTTGGACTCTTAATGTCCGTCAGCCGGTTGATCTTCCTTGGCGCGCGGAAGGTTACCCCATGCACCAGGTGGCTGCGCGATCTCATGTGCCGGTTACATAACATCGATGATCCAGGCGAGTTCCGGTCCACATGCGGCCCTCGAGGCAGCGGTGTCCAGCATGTGCTTTTTGTCCCACCTATGCCTCCCACAGTCCCGCGCGCTCGGTTCTGGCTCTTGCATTGGGGCGATGCGGCTGTTGTCGCCTTTGGTCATAGCCCGTTCAGCTGGGATGTCGTCTCGGCGCACTTACACACACTCTTTCCGGGGGACAAGTCCCCGACCGTTGCCCAGCCATAGCCTATGCCGGTGCCTTTTACCCACCTGGCGCGGCTCTGCCTGACCTCCCGTCCGGAGCTATTATACAGCTTTTGATGAGTGCGTTGGCCCGTGTTCCCAGTGATGATGACCCTTGGCACCCCGAACCTTATGTAGTGGATGGCCCTTACTTTCAGCATGTCCCAAGCAAGGGCCCTGCTTTGGAGCCGGCTATTCTCATCGATGCAGGGGGCAATCGACGGCCGGAAGGTTTTGTCCCCACTACCTTAGACTGATCTGTCGGGCAACGGTACTGGCCTGGACCACGCCACGGTCTCCAGGGTTCATTCTCTGGCGCAACCTTGCCGAGCCAGACGCGGAGCCTGCTGGCAGTTCCGCGCAAGCATCGAGGACACCAGAGGCTACAGCGTCTGCTGCTGCTCTCCCCCCCCCACATGGACCTCCTGGATATCAGCAGCCCTTCCTGTGACCAGCGTGTTGCGGCTGGTCTCTGGGTCTCCCTTGTGCTTCCCACTCGAGCACCTAGCAGTAGGAAGCCGGCAGTCCTAACCTCTCAGGCGGTCCAAACGGATCCAGTTGTGATACTTGGAGCTAGTGACCGTATCTACCTGTCTGAGGGAGGTGATTGTGTTCACAACTGTGAAACCTGCCGAGGGCTTAGGCAAGCTGGACATGTAAAGTCAAAGAAGGTGTGCCAGTATTGCATCAGAGCCCGCAACACGTGAGTTGTTTTCGAGTTTGTGGCTTTCAACTAACGTTGAAGCCAAGGAGGAGTGTAGAATTCCGGAGGTTGAGTTGTACAGACGGATCACTCCTGATACCTGATGCAGTGCACGGTTCAAGACGTGGAGGGCTGCACACCTTTAGGAAACAGTCAAGGCATGAAGCTGTAGGCTAAATCAAGCCGTATACAGTGTACTGCATGCCGTGGTCCCCGAAAAAGGAATCGTGAGTCTTTGTGCGTGCGCTCATGGTCTGCTGAAGCCACGGAGTTTTCTTTCAGGAGATACAGGCTCCGGGTGCTGGTTAGAACCATGGGTGGAAGAGATGACCTTAATCCCAATCTTGAAGATATGCCTTCTGGTGAGTCTGGAACTGGGAATTTCAGCAGGGAGGCGACAACTCAAGATCAGCACAAATAATGCAGTTTTATACACAATATACTTATATATATATATATGTATATACATATGTATCCATCTGTAGTTGTCGCACCAGACGGATAATTGTATTGTATTTATATATGACAGCACATAAGTCATCATTAGTATATCATCGTTTACACGAAATAGTCTAGGCAGTACATCATATGTAGTACTTCATAAATGGTATACAGTGTAAAACATACGTTCTGGTATGTAGTACATAATGCGCACTCATTATGTCACACGTAATATGTAGCATGTAATATGCAATATTTCGTGCGTAATATATATATATATATATATATATATACACACACATATGTATGTATGTATGTATGTATGTATGCATGTATCTGTATATGTATTATGCATCTATATCTAGATGTATGTTATATGGATACATAGATAGATAGTCAGATAGATAGACAAAGATAGAGGGGTGATGCCGTCAGCATCAGGCATCGCCCCACATGCTCGAGTATTTGCAGCCAGCCGAAGGTGCTTTTGGCCTTAGCCTCGCTGCCGGTGCTGTGCATGTGTGCGTGTTTGTTCGACCACTCCCCCCCATGCCCTGTCTCCAGTGTCCCCAGCCGAGTACTTCGATGAAAGATCGTCGAGTGAAGAGTTTTGTTCCGCCGAAGTGGTGTCTTGCCAAATGTCCAGTTCCAACCCAAGCTGCCTGGCTTGATTCCAGCCCAGACGGCTAGACCGACCGTTTCCGTGGGCCGGAGAGCACCCGAGGTCGACACTCACTCACCTACTCACTCATTCATTATTCAGTCTATACATCTATCTGTATATACATATATATGATTATGTGTGTTGGTGCATGCGCAATAACCATAGTCGCATGGATATTGTATACTTAACTTACATCTACATTTGCAAACACGCGTGTGCATACGAATGTGCGAGTGTATTTATGTCTGCATGCATGCCCGTCACCCAAGCATTCCTGAGCTTTCGATGTCGACCCCTGAACCCTCAGAGGTTTAGGTTTCGGTGTGTAGGGGTTTGAGCTTAGGGCTTCCTAACCCCAAACCTTGAACCGTTCCATGCACTCCTACAGAAGGAGCAATATGACCAGCCCAAACGTGTTCTTTCCTGGCATGCGTCTCGTGCAAACGACCTTCTACGACTTCACACTCTCCGTGTCTGCAACCAGGCGAAAGTGAGATTTCAAGAGCCACTCCGAACATTCTATCCCGAAAGAGCGTCGGAACTATATCCGCGGAAGCATCAGGATTTTGGGTTTTTTTGGAGATGGGGGTCCAAGAGAGTACTTCAATGCTGGAATTGCCCTTCAGAGAGGCAGTATTGATCTTGCGAATGAAGGGTTCGGGATTTTCTGTTTGAGGGTTGTGTTCTTGTTTGAGCCCTCAGATGCCAAGGAGGGTGGCAATGTCGCCTTGAAAGATTGGTCGCATGGGCAGGATCTCTGGTCTACTCGGACATCCTGTGATGCAGCACCGAAGGAGATTCAGCTCAAGATGCAGGCGTGCAGTTTGACTGCGGAACCGTTGTGTTCCTTTTCTTGCACAAGCCACCACTAACTGCAGTATATCTTAGTTTAATTAAGGGCGGTGCGAGTGTTGCCGTTTCTCTCCGGAAACGTAAACCGCCTGGATCCAGAAAACAACATCCTTGAGGAGGATGGCAATCTTGTCCTCTATTGCGATGGGGCTGTTGCCTTCGCCACCGGCACAGCTGCTGGGTTTTTGTTAAGGACGTTAATGTAAGTGACCATATGAAGGATTTGTAACAAACAATATGGTTTCCTTTCTACGGTAACTTAAGTTAAATCCTTTAACACGAACCCAGGCTGACACTTCGCTGGAGGCGGGGAGCGAAGGCTCATCCCAGCACCCCAGACCAGCCGAAGCTGCAACTGATCCCAGAAAACCAGGCATTTTTTGCAGGTAGAAAATGCTTAAACCCTAAGCCTAAACGCCAAAATCCTAAACCCTAAACCCTGAGCCCCAAGCCCGGCTTGGAAGGCTTGGAGGTGGGCAGACACCTGTTGAGTACTAGAGGGGCCTCAATAATTGCCAATACCATCTTGGGGATTTTTTAGTGTAATGAATGTATAATGGAGCCCAAAACCCTATTCTAATTATTAAGGCCCCTAAATTAGGTGAGGCGCTGCTGGTTTGATAATTCAGGCTTGCAGCCTAGAGGGTTTACGAGGCGAGGTTTCGGGTTTGGAGTTTGAGGTTTAGCATTCAAGGTTTACACTTCAGGATGTACGGTTTTAGGGTTTTACGGTTTGGGGTTTAGGGTTCAAGGTTTAGGGGTTCAATCTTCGGGTGTTTTTGCTTTGCGTCCCTCAGGAAGAAGAAGGAGTGAATACTCTCCTGCTGGAGACGGGCGGCAACCTCAAGATCATCAACAAGAGGGGTGGGAACTTCGAAACAAAACCCTATCCCTGTCCCTAAACGTCAAAGCATAAAGCCGTTGACCCTCAACCTAAACCCCAAAATCTAAAGTCCTACACACTAGGTTTTTGAAGGAACGGATGCCGGGAAGCTTTCTGTCGCGAGCCAGTGGAGCGTCCTCCTACTTAGGGGGTTGGGGTTTTGTTTGGTTTAGGTTTTAAGGATCTTAGGATTAGGCTGTAGGACCTAGGGTTTGGAGATCGGTTCTCGGCCAAGCGATGATTAAGTTCCGTGAGGCTTCATTGCCCCACTGTAGCCTAGCCTCCAAATTCATCCCTGCAGGTGAGTCCATCTGGACTTCCGGAACTGAGGTGACTTACGACTACTTCCCGAAAAGCACTTGAGGTAAGCAGAAAACAAGCACCTGACGGTTCATGGGCAACGCAGAAGTTTCCTGTACAGTACGTCTGCTTGAGTTTCTTCCCGGTATCGCAACTGTGCAGTTGGTGCTCCCCATATAGCGGACACCACTGCGGCCTGACGCTTGTGGAAAAAAGTTTCTGTGCTTCCGTGCCACGTCACGGATTGTTGTGTCGGCCCCTTCGCTGTCATCATCAGCAGCATCATCAACACCAACATCGTCCTGAACCTTCACAAGGCATTGTTTGCCGGCAGTCCATTTGCTTCAGTCTTATGCTTACCATCGCTGCGTGTGATGCCTTCTTCTGGGGACAGGGGCCAGGATCATGGTGCTAAAGCGGCTGCACGTACTTCTGCTGCTGATTCTGATGGTGGTGGTGATGCTGGTGATGATGACAATGATGATGAACGTAACTGGTTGTTGTTGCTTGTTGTGGTTGTTCTTGCCGTTGTGGTGGTGGTCTTGGTGCTGCTCTGGGGTCGGTGGAGATGGCAATTTTGATTGCTGCGTACATGTCGACGGCCTCCGCGGCAAAAGCCAGCATCAGCATGTAGGATTCCCTGCCGAAAGCCCTTCTATGTCCCCCCATTAGCATCCTTATGCCCTTTCATGTTGGGTTGTCTTCCTAACGCCGAATGGAGCCCTAACCCTAAGACCCTCCGCATGCCTCTGAGGTGCCATTCGAAACTACTACCGGGGACAATTCTGGGCCGGCGCCGCGGTTTTGGATCTCTGCTCCTCTTGGATCAGTCACTTCCCGGAGGAGCCTGGGCTGAAAGCTTTTCAAAAACAACCCCAGCAAAAGCATGGCTGGTAAACCGCAAGCCTTATTACCTGAACCCTTAACCCCTAAACCCTTCGACCCGAAACCCTGAACCCCTGAACCTTAAACCCCTAAGCCCCTAAACCCTAAACCTTAAGCCGCCAAACCTTAAACCTTTAACCCTAAGCCCCAAACCTTAAACCCCAAGCCCCTAAAACTTAAACCCTAAGCCCTGAAGCCCTGAACCTTAAAGGCCGAAACCCTAAACCCCAAACCCCAAACCCTAAACCCTAAACCCTAATAGCCCGAACCTGAAAGCCCGAAACCATGGTTGCTTTGAGGATCTTCGCCTGGGTCGGGCCGTTGGCATCGGGCTGAACGCCGAGGCAGCGAGAGCCTGGGCTTTGGAGTACCATACTAAACCCTAAACCCTGGGAGTGCCATACTTTAATCCTTTCTTCGTAAAGGAACCATTCATGAAAGAAAAGTTTATACTTTTTTCTCCCGGGTTACTTAAAAGCCAAGAGCCGGCTGAACACCAACACCAACATCAACACCATCACCGTCACCATCACCATCACCATCGTCATAACCACCTTCATCATCAACATCATTACCTTGATTATCCTTAGTGCCACCGTGAGACCGGGGCCGCTGGTACCCATTCAATCCCCTTAACTCTCAGCCCGTACATACAAACCTTAAACCCTAAATCCCAAATCCCAAAACCCTAAACCCTAAACCCTAAACCCTACACCCTAAACCCTAAACCCTAAACCCTAAACCCAAATCCCAAAACTCTGAAATCCCATCAGCCCCGCAAACGCGACCCGACAGCAAAGAGGAGCTCTCGCGGAATCGGCAGCTCACAGAGTGGCTACGGCAGAATCTCAACAAGGCCAGGGTTTGGGGTTTGGGGTTTAGGGTTTAGGGTGTAGGGTTAAGGGAACTCCAACTGGGGCCTTGGGACGATCGGCCTCAATCGGGTTCGTTTTTCTACCCCCATAAAGACATTCAGCAAGGAACGATTCCTTCCAACGAAGGAAGATCACCCTAAACCCTGAGCCCCTTCCCCCAAACCCTAGACCCTAATCCCGAAGCCCGAAACCCTACATACCCTAAACCCCAAACTTAACCCCGAAGAATCTACATTTTTAAGGACTTATATAAAGACATCATAATAAGGAACCTTAAAAAGGCAGGTTATTCAGAGTTAAGGTAGACCCTAAACCCTAGTCTCTTGGCCAAGGAGCTCCCCAACCCCACATTCTTACGGCGGAACCTGGGGTTCTAGCCGTTGCTGTCTCTCACTTTCAGGGAAATAGGGTTTAGGGTTTAGGGCTTAGGGTTTGGAGTTCAGATTTAGGGTTTAGGGTTTTGGTGTTCAGGTTTAGGGTTTAGGGCAGTGTCTATGCTGTCTCAGGCCTTCAGGAAGATGGAGTCATGCGGCCCATGCAGAGAGGGGGACTAAGCTTGGCTTTCAGATTGGGGTGCTCAGACAAAATCATGGTACCCCAAACCCTTACCGTAACCCCGTCTAGGGTTTACGGTTCAGGGTCCGGATCCCTGAACCACAAGAGGAAGGAGAGACGGAGGAAGGGCAACCAGCAGCAGCCCTAGTCCTCAACCCCGAACAAGAAACCTCAAACCCGAGATTCTCTAAACCTTCACTCCGCTAACCCTCAAGGCCTAAATCCGAGACCCTCAACCCCGAAACCCTAAGCCTTAACCCCAGTTTAACTCGCGCAGGATCCCGTTCTTCACTTCGCTGACGAGACCTTCGACTTCGTTGTCAACGTGGCCTCTGGGATGACATAGGAGATTCCGAAAATTGGGGGTACCTTATTTTGGGGTCCTTATACTAAGCATCCTACTATTTAGGGCACTCTATTTGGTTCCTCAATTTTCGGAAACTCTCACAAAGACCTATAAGGGTTCAGGGCCTTTGAGGGTTTAGAGTTTAGGAGTTTAGGGCTTGGAGTTCAGGGCGTAGAGAGTAGTGTTTAGGGTTTGGCGCCTGGTTGTTTAGCAGGATCCATGAGAATTGTTAACGTAGGAACCTGATTAAGAAACCCTGGGCCTATAACCCCCAAAACACTAGGATTCTTATAAGGAACCCTAATAAAGGCCCAAGATTTCTCAATCAGGTTCCTACACTACAAAGGTTCTATGCAGGCTTAATGCTATCGCGAGAACATTATGGCCTCTTTACATGGACTATGGATGGATATTCTGTATAGAGACCAGTACGAAGAAGGTGTTGGGGCATCATGTATTGAAACTCTACGGGCGAAGATTGCTTTTTCAGACCCGCATATGCTTTGGGGGAAAAGGCCTTTAGGATTTAGAGTTTAGGGTTTAGGACCGGTGTAGTCCCTATGTGGGTTGTTCTCTACGCTAAGCTCCCTTTTAGGGTCCTTTTCATATGGGTGGCAAACTATTTTGGGGACCTAAAATGGGACCCGGTGTAGAGAGATTATTCATATGATGTAGATACGCGGAAACCAAACAGACCCCAACAAAGCTGTTGATTAGCTCTTGATGCACCATGAAAGTTTGAAACCTAAGCCCTAAACTCCAGCCTAAACCAGGGCATCGGAGGTTGCCTTCGGAGCACCCGAAATCTTAGACCCTCCACCCTCAGACCCCAAGATTTCTAATTTGTTTCAGGATGTAGGGTTTGGATGGAGTACTTCCAGGGCCTTCAGGGTTCCGATTCAGGGTTTGGGAGACGGTGCTAGAGAGTTTAGGTCATGAGGTTCGTGGCTTCGCAGTTGGTGTTTCGATTTCCAGCCCTTGGCGCAAACCCTAACATCCTAAACCATAAGCCCTAAGCTAAACCTGCGTCAAACAAGAGATCTTCCATGCGCTTCGGCAAATCCTGCCATCTCAGGTGAGTGTCGACTACCTCGTGCAGCCGCTGCAGGCTGGATGCCCACGGGGGTTTATACGGATTCAGGCTTTAAGGATTTAGGCTTTCGGCTTTGAGGAGGGACGCCCTAAGAATTAGGGCTGGGGCTCAAGGTTTAGTGCTCACTTTGGAGGATGAACATGCATGCGCTCCGCATGTTTGAGGCCCGGGCCCAAAAGAGGGTTGATCGCAGTCTCAGCCATGGGATTTGGGGATCAGGGTTTAGCGTTCCGGGCTGAGGGTTCTGAGGCGCAGATGACGACACAAGATAGCCATCAGCCGTTCGATATGGGAGTTTCCGAAAATAGGGGACCGCAATATAGTACCTTAAATATTAGGATCCGTGCTATAAGGACCCCAAAATAAGGTACCCCGTAATTTTCGGAAACTCCCAAATATGCGCCCAGCCATACGAGGGCCTCTCTGGAGCTTTAGCTTTTGGTTTCAGGATGTTTCAGGTGAGAGGACTGGAGGCATGTTCATGATGTTCGTAATCCTAAACCCTGCCCTTTTCGTGACAAAAGGACACCCGGACCCAGAAAACAGCACACACTTTATCCCTCTGCCTGCTATGAAGATCGCAGTCTGTAAGGATAGCATGGAAGCCTAAAGAACAATTAGCACGAATGTTGCTCAGGGTCTTTGTTTCAATCTCGAATGTTGCAAAGCATACACCAAGATGAAGGCTCTATGAGGTCATGACAAATCTGCCCCTGACTGCAGCTGTTATCCCGAGGGGAAGACTTTCCCAAGCAGGTAGAGTGTTGGGTTTTGGGCTTTCAGGGTTTGCGGTTTAGGGCTTGGGTTCACTTACAATTGAGGGTGCAGGGCTTATGTTTTTGAAAGGGTTTCGGGAACCCCAAACCCTAAACCTTAAATTGCTGGGGGGGAGACGAACGGATGACCGCCGGAGGTCTTCCAAGAGATCTGGCGTGTTCTTCGACCCGGGGGACTCGCGTCACTCGATGCGGAGCTTTTCGTGGTTAGGGCTTAAATTTAGGGTTACAGTCTCTAGGGTTAAGGTTTTGGGTGTAGGGTCTAGGGTTTCAGGTTCAAAGTTTAGGGTCAGGGTTTCGGGTTAAGGGTTCTGCCCGGCACCAGCAACAACCCCACATGAGCCCTAGACCCTGTATAACCTGCGAGCCGAAACCCTGAACCCCCGAACCCAGGAAGCCCATTATACCATACTAATACTGTAGTGCATTAAAGTATGGTTTACGACATTTTTATTCTACCAGATTCTATTCTGTTCTAGTACATAATAGTAAAACATGTTCCACCTTCATTCGGTGGGTTGAATGAGTAACTACATTCCTTCATTGTCCTCGTATAGATGTATGGAGAAGTCTGGGCAGCAAAGCGCTAGAAGTTGAAGGGGTGCATTTGCGCACCCTATACCCTAACGCTAAACCCGAAACCCCAAACCCCCAAACCCTAAACCCTAACCCTAAGCCCTCAACCCAAAACCCCTATAAATACCCTAAACCCTAAACCGGTGCGTTTGCGGGAACACTAACAGTCTAGGCTTTCGCGCCGCTTGTAGAATATTCCCTACGCTCCAGATAGCACGGGGGGGTAGTTGTGATGCTCTCCGAAATCAACCCAGAAGACGTTGCAGAGATGCTAAACCCTAAACCCTACACCCTAAACAGGCCCTCAACCCTAAAACCCCGGTGGTCGCAGAAGACGTCCCAGAGATGCTGACCAGAACATAAGGTGCAGTAAAACCGACCCGAAATGAAACCTGGAAGCCCCAAGCCGTAAGAACCCTGTTGCAGAGCCCCATGAATTCCTGGCCGTGTGCTTAGGATCATGAGCTTCAGCAATCGCTTCTTTGCGACGAAGGCTGTCTGCAAACCTGGGCTGAGGAGAATCTCATGTACGAGTGGCGTTAATGGGCCAAGCTCGAAACCGAAACGTCAAGGAGGGGGCTTGTGATTTGAAGTCTCTTGTGAAGTGTTGGAAGTTTCTGGGTGGTCGTCTCGCTGCTGATGACTGCAGATAAAGGTCGAGCTTCCCAAGCTTCGAAAGCACCAGTCATGAAGCGGAACCCACCTTCACCCCCTCTTCAACTCTGAATCCGCATTCCGTAAACTCTAAACTTCCTAAACCCTACTTAAAGGCTCATGGGACTTAGTAACTATGGTTATAAATAAGGTAACTACTTACAATTGGTTATATCCCCAGTTAGGGTACTTATAACTGTACTTACTAAGTCCCATGAACCCCCAAGTAAGCCCCAAGCTGGAGGCTATCAAGCTGTGGCTTGCGCGGGGCTCGGTGCTTCATGGGTCAAAGGTCTCGCAGCCCTTGTGGATTGCACCAGTCGCTGATGTTCGGTTCTACTCCAGTGTTTTCTTGAAACATCACCGTCATGTCGCAAATCAAGTGCACTCCCTCGAAACCTTGTTCCGACTTGGTAGCGGCTTCTGTCTCGAGTAAGGCTGCGATTGGCACTTTGGAATGTCTTCATCCGCAGAAACCGTACACCAATCCTTCCAACAGTTCTTATGGGAGCAACATGTATAAAATATATCCCGTACAGTGGAGTTTAGATGGGTTAGTACCACCGAAGAAGTGAAGCAGCATTCAAGCTGCGCTGCTGAGGAGATCGGGGAGCGTCAGCGCTGCCAGGCAAATTGTCGGGAGTTTAAATCGAAGAGCTGACGAACCAAAAACCTGGACCACTTAGCATCGCCCTTAGCCCTATGCTGGAACGGAGAAGCCCCATTCGAGGTAGACACTGGCATTCCAAGAGGGCTCGCCTCCGCACAGCAAGCCCGGCGTGAGTACCCCCTAAACCCTAAGCCCTAAACCCCAAATCCTAAACCCTAAACCGCCCAACCAGACAGGGAGGGGCGAGGCATCTCGGGAGCCCAACCTCAACGATAATCTGGCTCCAACAGTCCTAGCGATTTGTATCTGCGGAGACGCGGATTCCCTTCACCCCTTACATCCCAGAAACTCCAATAGGGGAGTTTCTGAAAATTAGGGTGCCTTAATCTGGGATCCTTGTAATAAGGATCCTACTATTTAGGGTGCTTATTAGAGTCCACCATTTTCGGAAGCTCCCATATTCCTTAATGAGGGGATATACCTCAAATTATGTTAGACATCCCACGTATGTTCCTCAATTAGGGCTATTGGAGTGTCTGAGATAAGGAATGCGAAGCCATAATGAGGCCCCCACCCTCTCCGTAATTCAAGGTATATTTCACTACTTGAGGGGTCTTGGGGTCCCTTCGTCCCACCTGCAGGAAGCAGAACCCTGCACTGCAGAGATCGGGGTCCAAATTAAGCCCGCTGAACCGAAACACTAAATCTAAGCCCTACCTTAACCCTGAATAACCTACCTTTTTAGGGTTCGTTATTATGCTTTCTCTATATAAGTCCTCAAAAATGTCGGTTCTTCGGGGTTAAGGTAAAACCCTAATCCCGAGACCCTAAACATGAACTCCTAAAGCCTAAGCACTACACCATAAGCCCCAAAGCCATCTTCCTGAGCTTGCAGGTGGTCTCATGGTATTTCAAGTTCGCCGGCTTCGAAGAGATCCATGCGCAGGCCCGCCGGGTCCGGTCCGGTTGTCGGAGTTTCAGGGGTTCAGGACCCTAAACGGTTTAGGGTTTAGGGTTTAGGGTGTAACCCTAAACCCTAAACTCTGAACCTTAAACTGAAGTTCGGGGCCCTAAGCCCCGAAACCCTGCTACCCTCGGTTTGGGGTTCGGCGTTTAGGGCCTAGGGACTCTCCGAGCCCAAGCCCCATACTCTTGCACCCCGAACCCCGAAACCCTACTACTCAAACTGTGATGCACGAAGCCCCGTAAGTTCGTAACGACTCCCGAATCCCCTTACACCTCCTAACCCCGAAGCCCCAACCCCAAAACCTGAACCCTAAAGCCCTGAAGCCCTAAAAACCCAACGCCCTGAAGCCCCGTAAAAACCCAACGCCCTAAACCCCAGACCTTAAAACTTAAACCCTAAACCCGGCTCGGCCTGGCTTTGCATGTTCCGTGGAATGCGGGATGAAGGAGTTCAACGCTGCCGGCACCAACTATCTACCATGGTGGAATGGGATGTTGATGACCTTCTACAACTTTGCGGGGACGAGGTGGATCAGGTGCAGCTTGTGAATGCAGAAAACCTTCAGCCACCACCAGAAGAATCGCAGGCACAGGGAGAAGATGGAAGGGATGCCGGACCAAACCAGAACCCAAAGTCAGAGAACACTCGTGAAGGTGAAGAGGCAGCTGAGGACTAGAGGGTCAAAGGCCTTCTGCAATGCAGATTCCGGACACCTATTTGTAGGCAGATGGAAAAAAGGCGTTCAAAAAAAGAACCCTGAACCCCCTACGACCCTAAGGCTCCAAACCCTAAAGGGGACCGAACTTTGTAGGAGCTGAGCATCGGCCGGGGCGATCCGCTCTACGTGGTGCAGGGCCGGAGGTGTGGGGATCTCTAGCTTTCAGGCTGCGCTTCTGGGTTTAGGGTTTTATGTTTTTGTTTTTTTTAAAGGGGTTTTAGGGTTTAAAGTTTTAATTTTAGGGGTTTAGGGTTTCGGGTTTAGGGTTCTATGGATTAGGGTTTATAGGGTTTAGGGAATGGGGGGTTTTAGGGTTTAGGAGTTTAGGTTCAGGGCTGTAGTAGCAGGTTAAGGGCTGTGGCCTTAAGGGCAATCTCGTTTTCGGAAGTCGTGCTTAGAATTGTCGCAGTGTCGCCGTAGTATACCCTAGTTAGAATAAGGAGCCCCCAAAACCTATTCTATTTAAGGCCTTTACATTAACCATCCGAAGTTCTTCCCGTGGAACCTCGTGGGCTCGGGACATCAAGAAGAGAAGCATAGCAGCCACATGGTGCAGCAACACGGACCGATAAGAAGCGCTTGTAGAACCCTCATAGCAACCCTTGTTGCACAAGTAGCCCCTATAGTAATCCGTAGAGCGACCACGTAGTACATCATAGTAGCAGTTGTAGCAGCATCCCGTATAGAACTCCTATCGCACCTTAGCAATACTCGTATCTCGTATGCAGGTACTGGACCCTGCTCATGTCTTGCAAGCCAGTTGAGAAGCGTGCAGTAGGTTTAGGGTTTAGGGTGTCGGGCGCCGGTTAAATTGAAAGAGGATGCACTGGAGGTTCTCCCGAAAACCCTAGCCCTAACCCGTTCCACCTCCCTGCTCGCGTGTTTGCGTTGTGTTGATGGATATGAAGTTCTCCCTCTAGAACCATTCGGGAGTTGAGGGTGGATATACTGTTTTGAGACTAACGGTTCAGTACGCTAGCCGACACTTTGGTGACTTTGCAATCCCGAACCCGGAGCCCTAAACCTTAAGCCGCAAGACCCTAAGACCCAAACCCTATAAGCCCCAAAACCACAAAACCCCGAAGCCCTAAACCACAAAGCCCGAAATCCCTGCAAGCCCGCAACTCCTAAAGTAGCCCTTATGGGCACCCTTATAGTAACCCCTATCGACCCCTTTGAAGGAATCCTAAAGGATGAACCCGCCGCCCCTATTCATCCATGCCAGGCCAGCGCAGCGCCGCAGCGAGCTGTGACGGAGACCCGAAGGGATCTTAGCGCTTTCTAGGGCCTCCTCGCCGCAGTTTCCAAAGATGCCGAAGGCCGGGCGAGCCCCGAAACCCTCTAAAGGAACCCTTAAAGAACCCTTCAAGGACCGGTTTAGGGTTTAGGGTTTAGGGGCCCTTAAAGGATCTGATAAAGGACCCCCCTAAACCACAAAATTAGTTTGAGAATTAGCTGCCGTCGTTGTGAGGTGTTAGCCTTGGCAGGGAAGCAGTGCAAGCGTGCAAGGTCTCAGGGAAAGATGGAGGAGCGTTTCGGGTTTGGGGTCTAGGGAGGATCAAGCAAGGACTTGTGAAGTGCACAATACCATGAACCCCTAGAAGCCCGGTTACTGACGCAGTGATGTGTTGTTCTTGCGGAAGCAGAGGTTGTAGCCCCAAGCCCTGAACCCTAGAACCCTCAAGTCGCCGTCTACCCTATTTAAGTATGAAGGCCCTTATACACATGCGCCTAGGCCCCAGAGTTTTCCTATTGGGTTTAGGGTTTGGGGTTTGGGGCTGAGGGTTTAGGGTTAGGGGCTTAGGGTTAGGGGTTTAGGGTTAGGGGTTTAAGGTTTAGAAGGGTTAGGGTTTGGGGTTTAGGGTTTCGGGTTTAGGGTAGAGGCAAGATTTCTTCAAGTGCTCCACATCTAGCAGGGGTTCCTGGTCGTTTTCCCATAAGAGAGCCTGTAAGGGTTTCCTCTGCAGGTTCACCTATTCGCCCCGACCACTATCAGATAGGGCCCGAAATGAGATGGAGGCCCCCAAAGGGAGCAAGCTCACACTTCTGAACCCTAAGATTTCAACGCCTATTTGGCCGTAGGGTCTTAAGGTGTAGGGTAGATCCTGAAGCACAAAGCCGAGAAAATCACGACATGCATCAGCTGGGCTCAGACGTAGTTCAGCTGCCGCGTGGATCCCTCTGTTCGACTAGACTTCGCGGGTTTCAGGATGTGCAAGGCTTCGGCGACGAAGTGCAGGGCTTATATACTGTTTAGGGTTGCGGGTCGAACACAGGCATTTCACACAATCAAGCAGATTTAGGGCGTTCAGCTCACCGATTCTATGCTTGGAAACCAGGAAGTCAACAGAAGGACAGGCTGTAGCGGGTTCCACGCGGCCCCAGGGGCTTGTACAGAGGGCCATGGCATGTTTCTTGGCTGTGTTTGCCCTGCTCCAGTTCCGAGCTGCAAGTCAGATGGCTCAGACCGAGGACACTGGGCAAATCTTCGCAATGCTGTTTGTTGGTGTAGGGTTTACGGTTTAGGGTATGGGAAGTGCAGGGTCTGTGCAGTTCGGTCACTCATCAACCTAGACCTCCGGCATCGTTTTCCCGTAGTGTCAGCCATAGTTGCCGCTGCTCATCAAACCAGGAATAGCCCACAGCAGCGGGAGCAACCGCCGCAAGAAGAGCAATGAGAAGAGTAACATGCGAAAGCTAAATTTCAACACCACTATCCGGTGTTGCATTGAATGCAAAGCGCAGACCTGTTTTCCATCAAGATGCCTGCTGCCGTCACCAGGCTTGCCTAGCGACGGGAGAGCAACCTTTGCTCCTACAAATGGGGCGAAAGGCGCCTGGCGGAAATGTGCGGGCTCAGAAGCCAAGATTTGGTGTTTGGCGTTTGGGGTTGAAGTGCTCTTCGGGTTCAGGGTCTCGTGTTTCGGGTTCAGGGCTGAAGAGATTCGGGTTCAGGGTTTAGGGATTTTCCGGTTTGGGCATAGGGATTCGGAGGGTCGGACGAAGCTCCGAATCCCTCAATCTTCAGCAGATTCCAGGTGGAGCTGAACATGGCGACTTCTTCCTGCGTGTGCTCCTCGAACATCGATATTGCGGCGCTGCAGGTACTGCAGGCGGGTGTAGGGTTCTATGGTCTCCTTACAAATCAGTTTTTAGTTTTTGTTCATATAACACCCAAGAGAATATTAAGAATACTATTTTTTTGTGGTTCTAAGGAGGGGTATATGGTTTAGGGGTTGAAGGTTTAGGGTTGAGGGTTTGTTTTGGAACGAAGGGGAGAATTGCACGTGTGGTTCGCGTCTGAAGCGTCGGGCTGAGGAGCTCAAGCAAAATCTTGAGCCCTACACTCTACCCCGAAGCTCGAAACCCTAAACCCTATAAACCCTAAGAGTTTTTCTCAAGGTTGTGCTTATAGAAGCACTTCCCTAAACCCTAGACCCAAAACTTGAAGAGTCTTTTCGGGGGGTTCCGAGTCTCAGAGTCAAGCAATTACGCCGTCAAGTCGTGCATTGAAGGAGTCGCTGCGTCATCGGGTATATACCCTTAATATAGCTATTATATACCCAGTATATAGCCCATTGTAGGGACCCAGGGGTCCCCAATAAGGGTCCCTCCTATTCCCCTAAACCCTCTAAACCCCCAAACCCTTAAACCTTAAACCCTATCCCTTATAGAATCCCTATAGATCCCTTTAAAGGTCCCCAGTAAGGGTCCCTCCTATTCCCCTTTGATAAGACCCCAATATCCCTTAATTTGGGAATATACCTTAGATCATATCAGGGATCCTGCCATAAATTTAAGGTATACTCCTGAATTCCTATAGGGGTCCCTCCTATTCCCCTTTGAAGGAGTCGCTGCGTCATCAAGCGCCTTCCAACGTGGGAGCGGACGTGGCTGCGGTGCTGTCATATGTATCTGGCCAGGCAGGGTTTGGAGGGTTGACGGTGTAGGGTTTAGGGTTTAGGGTTTGGGGTTTAGGGGTAGAGGGTATAGGGTTCAGGGTTTAGGGTTTAGGGGTTTAGGGGTTTACGGTTTAGGGGTATAGGGTTTAGGGGTTTAGGGTTTAGGGTTTAGGGTTCAGGGTTCAGGGTTTGGAGGGGTTGACATGCGCTATTAGAATTCTGGACACCGCTGCGTAGCCATCGTAGAGACCCGAATGCTGAATTCGCAGAAAATTCTGGCCTGTCCCTCTTTCTGCACGCCGGCTAAACCCCGACACAGACACTCCTGCAGACGGTCGCGCTGATAGGTGACGTCGGAGTATGCCAAAATTGCCAATGATACAATCATCTTGGACGAGGACAGCTGTAAACAGTGTTTCTTGGGTAAATGTTCTGCCCCAGCACAGAGGCAACAACTGAAGCCTTCAGGAAGACGGAAGCTGGCTGACAAGACTAGAGAAGATCGGTGAAGCGGTGGTGCTAACTGCGGTGGACGAGATCCCTGTCGCTGCTGGGATGATGGAGGTGGCAGAGGTTCAGGGGTGACATTTGATTCGGGGGGCTCTCAGCCGAGAGCCCCAAATTCCCAAGCCTAGAGAGCATCCTTAGTTCATGTTTCCACACCCTACAACAGGCCCATGCAAGCCCCTGTAGAGCTATAAGAAGGAGTACACAACGTGGTTTTCTGATAAGAAGCCCCTAGACCCTGAACCCTAGACCCTTGTAGTTTCAGATCATCCCAGGTTGGCGGGGTACTGTCGAGCGTTCTCAGTTTGGTCTGGCCATCCACCGACACCGAGTATGATATCTGGGCGCTTATCATCGGCGAGGTCAAGGATCCTGGGTTCTCCGGATTTTGCGCTTTGGGGATTTATGGGATTTAGGATTTTAGGGTTCAGGGTTTTGGGGTTTAGGGTTTTGTTTGTCCGGGGTTTTTGGGCTCTTGTTAAGCAATCGTTTCCTGTTATGGCCCAGTTATGGCAGCTGATATTAAGTTCCTTGAATCTCAACCAACCCCTAAGAAGTCCTTATGACACCGATAGCAACTTATGGCAACTTGAGAACAAGTTGCTTACCCCGAATATCCACCACGCATCAAGAAACCATGAAGATAGCCTCTAAAGCCCCTATAAACTCGACAGAGTCCGATAAAGACCATAAACCTCAGTGGAATCCGATGAAGCTTCGCAAAAAAGAGCAGGAAGCTACATGAAAGCCTTGTACAACACCAAAAATGCTCATAGCACCCCATGAAAAACATTTGTATCACCATAATAGACCAGAGTGCCCCATAAAACCCAGTGTGCAAGCTCTAAGCTCGAAGCCTAAACCCTAATGCCTAAACCCGAAAACCGTAAATCCGGCAAGAGTTCCGGGTTCCTTTAAGGGTTTCCTTAGTAGGGTTCCCTTAACAGGTTCCTTCAGGGATCCTTAAGGGGTTGATGCCCAGGAGTTGGTCGATGTGGCGATCCTGGAGAAGGAGCTGAATGAACGGCAGGGCGATTTCTTGGGTGGCGAGGCAGCGATTTTTTCTGAGTGCCGGAGGATTTCATTGGGGGGTTTAGTTACGTAGAGCTTTGGGACATTTTATGTTTTCTTCTTCTATTGGGCCTAATAGGACCCTATTTACGAGTATTCTTCAAAGCCTTTAAAGGGACAACCTAGTTAGGGGTTTGGGGCCTTGAGGGTTTAGGGGTCTTAAGGGTTTAGGGTTTAGGGAATAGGGTTTAAGAAGGGTTGTAGGCATCAAGCGAGTAGAGTTCAATATGGAGGTCTGAACGATTGATAGTACGCTCCGGGTTTAGGGCAGCTTTGGAAAATCGACTGAGGATTGAGACGGGATATGACCCGCTACACAAGGGCCAACACGGATACCGAGAAGGGCAACGACCTCACTGTGGCATTGGCCAAGGTCGAAGATTTGATACTGGGTATTACGAGCAGTGTAGTTCTTGGTGATAAAGGGGTTCTGTGAGGGTTCCTTTACGGCGTTCTGCAAGGGTTGGACAGGGTTTAGGGTTTCAGAGGCTCGAGGTTAAATGGGGGTCTGAATGAGCATGAATTTTCTCACCCTCTGTTGTAACCCCTGAAAAGTTGTATTACATTGCACCTCAACACAATATTCTAGATGTGATTCTGGGGGTCAGTCATGGATAAGGGGCTGATAGACACCTAGGGGGGTTTCTATAGATAGGCATCTTCTGCACTCTCCTTTATCGGACCCAAGACAGCCTGGTACAAGGCCTAAACCCTGAACCCAAAGGCTTTCAAGGGCCAGCCTAGGATTGCCCATCTCACCATCTCAACAAACAAGTACCAGCTGCTTCCGCTTACGATCGTTGCTGCAACCATCCACTGCTCGATCCTCAAGGAGAGGGGGCCAACGACACGTACCTAAACACAGGCTTTTGAGGTAATATCTGCACTGGAAGGTAGGACTCGACAGTTTATGCTTAGATGCCTTGTTTGGGCACCCTGAAGGAGAGGATCACGAATGGCAAAACTCTCTATGGTATCCAAGACCCGAGTTGGGACTATGCATTGCAAGCAGCTGTGTCGTACTACCAGACACCATGTGGCACAGTGAGCAACGCTCTTGAATTTTCCTTATGGTTCTCTTAAGCCTTAGTGGAATTATTGCTTAATACCACAACAGATTTCAAAAAAACTACCGAAAATACACCCAAACCCTACAAGCATTCCGTAATCAGGTCCTTCTTCAATTTCACCTATGGCCTGTGGAAAGACTGGAGAAAGACCAAAATCGAGACGTCGACTTCCCACAAAGGAAGTCGCCGGAGGTGCTGCACTGGCTGTTACATGACCATGACGGATGACTTGACCAACAATAAGCACCTGGCTTGCCAGGAGTATCATGTTTAGTTTGTTTCTGGTCTGGAGGTCCTCCCAAGATTGATTAGTAGGAAAAGGGAATCCTGAATCAAGGGGCCACAGGGGAACGCAGGCACAGCCTTTATTGGCTCAACGACGACGACATCTGTGACACTATTGCAGAGATGACTGTGTCCCGAGTCTTGAATGAGGCATGCGGCTACATGGCGAAGGCGCTGCAGCCGATCATGTACTTGCAGCGGTACATTCCCGGCATGGAGTCTGCCAAAGTTCAAGTCCTGCCTGCTGTGGAGCAGATTTCCGTGGGGCCATACGCGGCGGTGACCCAAGACACTGAGGACGATAGCCAGGTGCGGTACGATGAGGAGACAAATTGGCATCTGGGTTCCAATGTGTGTCATCCGCTCTCTGAAGAGTCTAAGCCAGTCTTTGATTGAATCTTAGCCGCATTGTTTCAAAATCGAAGGTATGCCAACGGAGACGGGAAGATCGGTGACATCACCACGACAAGTGTGTGGGGAAAGAACGTGATTGAGTCTCCTTTGCACAGTACCTTTTTCATTCCTGCTCCGGTCGGCTCACTGTAATCTTGAATTCGTAGCTGCCCTCGTTTGTGAAGTGGATCTTCGTAAAGGCATCGCAGGGTTTCTTTTACAAGCAAAGCCAGAACCGGGGTTTCTTGTACAAGCAACAACAGAACCGAAAGCAGGCGGGGCTGGGTCGTGCTGGCAAACCCCGGTCGTTTTTGCAACAAACCCTAACCCTCTAATGTAGGAAACTGATTAAGACACTCTGGGCCTATAACCCCCAATATAGTAGGATTCATACAAGGAGCCCTAATAAAGGCCCAAGGTTTCTTAATCAGGGTCCTATATCCAAACCTCTAAACCCTAAGAAGACCTGAACCCTAAGCCCTAAGGAGACCTGCCGGCTTGTGACCCTGCAGTCCTCTTGAACTATGCAGTCGCCTCGATACTGGAGTTTCCGAAGTTTGAACAGTATAATAGTATAATAGTATAGTTATATATATATATATATATACAGTACAATCTATAATCCAAAATAGAGTACTATGTAAAATGCGAACGGACCTCGATGCCTAGTCCAATTCGTGGGTGTCGCTATCAGAGCTATGATCACAATGTCATGAAATCTCATGTACATAGAGCAAGGCACCGTCAACGGACCTTGTCTCATTCTCGCCTGTGCATGGAACCGCTAGCCGGGCCATGCTGCAGTGCCAGTCTTATACGCCCCGCGCGACGCAACTTTGGCTTAATTGTGGGCTATGCTAAAGAGCATACACTTACTGCCGTGCTAGCAAGAGCTAGTAGCCTGTTATCGACCGAGAGGATCAGAGCCATTCCCGTACATAGACAAGTGGTCGCACATCTCTGACGAAGAAAGTGCGGACCGAGTTTGCTTGCAAAGGTTGAGTGGAGGGCGTGTGGTATCACTGGACGTCTGTCAAGGGCAGGCGTCAACAATATCTATTAGTTCGGTGAGGTGAGCGAACGCAAGACAGTGATCAATACCAAACCCTCACGCATAAAATGCATACTTGTAAGATAGGATCCGTATCAGACGGAGACTCCCTGAGTTTTTGACAGCCTCTTGAAGTGAGGATTCCTTTCGCCTGCAGTTCTCAGACGGAGGAGAGGCGCGGGGTGGTTCCTCCTCGGGTGGGCAGGAGAATTCCTACGATCTGTCGGAGACCTGGTGCTTGTAAAGGAACTTCATCTAAGCTACCATCACAAGGATCAATTCTGAAAATCGGGTGAACTTGCTATGGTAGCTTGCACCAAACTCCTTATCAAGAGCCCAGGACAAGTACATCACTGCCGTAACGATGTACTTCCGGAAACCCAGCACCGAATTCGCTCATTCGGGCGAAGTGGTGAAGATGTCTCTGGACTTTTCTGACGGCACCTCCACGGGGATACTAGGTGGGAGTTTCCGAAAATAGGGGACCCTAATATAGTACCCTAAATTAGTTGGATCCATAGTATGAGGACCCCATTATCCGGAAGCCCCAGATTTTCGGAAACTCCCAGGTGGCTATTACGACCAGGTCGCCGCCAATCCGGTGGGGATGACTGCCACTGTCGCGGATGATGCCTCATATAAAATGGTGGGCGCCAAGCTGGGACGCAGTATGGATGGCTACTTCGGCTCCTCTGTTCAACATCAGCTCCCTGATGTTTTTTTTCGGATCTGCTGTTGACGTGACAGAAGATTCGTAAACGAGAATATCATTCTGAAAAGGATAGAATGCATTGTGAAGAAGTATAAAGGCAATATTCCTTTATAGGATGAAAGGCTGAAAGGGTTGCGGGGGAATCAAGGCTATCTGGAAGCGACCTTCCAGTTCGTGGAGGTGGATCTGTGGCAGGTTGCGGAATCTGCAGCCATCAGTACCTGGGTCATGTTTAGACTTGGTTTCAGGATTTAGGGTTTTAGGGGTGTTTGGCCAGGCTTTGATACACGCCCTTATAGTCCCGCAGAACCCTCATCAACGCCACCGAGCCTATAAGAACCTCTGGAATTTTACGTATAGGACCCGAAGGCCGAATCATCTGCTCGAACAACCTGGGCTTGGGGTTTGTGGTTTACTCCCCTGGCTCTGACGAGCTTTAAATCAAGTGTTGTGGCAGCATGAGAACCCAGACCCCCGGGAGGATCTAGAAAGTAGATCCCCTAACATGGGGCCTTATACTACTCAGGGTACTTTATAGGAACCCCCATTAAGGGATCTACTTTTTGGATCCTTTCGGGGGTCTTGGAAGTTGGAGTTTCGCAGGCAACCTTACTACGGGAGACAGGCTGGAGAAGAACCAGCACTTCAGAGTCCCAACCGCCAGTACAAGCTGCTCGTGGAAGAGACAGGAAACGGGTTTTAGGGTTTAGGCTTTAGGATCTAGGGTTTAGGGTTTAGGGCACAGGGTTTAGGGCTTACGGTGCAGGAAATGTTGCCATCTACAACATCTACGACCGCAAGACGTGGGAAACGGACACCGGCGGCCAGTGCACAGATGACACACCGTTCCTGACGCTCCAGGAAGATGGTAATTTGGTGTTGTACTGTGGCACGCAGGCTATGTGGACGACCGAGACGGAGGACACTGCGCCTACAATACCTATCCAGTCTTCTAAAACTCAGCTCTTGTTCTCCTGAGCCGTGAGCCTTAAACCCTAAACCCTAGCTCGAGGATACCACTCGCCAGCACTGCCGGGTGGCGGCATTGGAAGTCACAGGCTATTTCTCTTTGTACAACGTGCCGGGGTGTCTGGTCCAGCTCGGGCACGATTCCTGTTGGATTCGGGAGGACATGCCAGAGCAAGATTTGTATGTAAGTGAATATGCATACGCAGAGATGTTTTCTCAAATGTGTGTGTGTGTGTGTGTGTGTACGATACATGCGCAACTGTATGTATGTATGCATGTATGTATGTATTTATGTCTAAGGCTCAGCAGCGACTGCGACTCAACAAACTGAGTCGGTAGCCCCTTCGGGGCTTGGTGCGGTGTGGTGCTTGGTTGGGTGTTTGTGTGGGGTGGTTTTTGTTGCTTGGGGGTCTCTTTGGACTTCAGGGGTGTCCTGCCCGCCATGGTATCGGCTACATCTGCGAAAGTCCGTCGACTTACACTGAGTGGCGAATTTTACTCCACCCTGCCGAGCAACAAGATCCACGGCCTGCACTTGTGCAACACGGCAGGCGTCAGACTTAGACCGGGACGTGCTTTTGGACATCTGTGTGCGCTCTTTTGCCTAGCATGTGTCAATCACCAGGGCAACGGGCCAATGCCAAGCACATCAGGTCAGCCCTGGCAGCTTGCTCAGACGTACTCTATTGCTGATTGCGACCGGCCCAGGCTCACCATTCCATCCGTTGCTCGGAGCTTGTTTCTCTGGCATGCGACCCAGGGGGCTTATACAGCAGCGGTCGATCACATGGAATCCTCCAATGTAAAGGTTACTCCTACAGACGGTGGCACCATGCCCATAGCCTGCCCGTTGCAAGTGCCGACAGTGGTACCTCGACCCGTCATGCTCAATACGCTGGATTGGCACGATGAAGCTTTCCTGCCTCAGCCGCGGCCTCACGACCGGTTGCCAGCTCTGATGCGACAGCCTCACATTGGCCCCCCTCCACCAAGGTTTGAGGCTCCCTCGCCTGGTGTGCTGGGCTCAGCTCCTGGTAATGCCAAGCCTTGGATCATGATACCAGCATCTCCGTTGCACCGCCCAAGGCTTGAGGTCTCCTCGTCGGGCGTTCCTCCCTTAGCACAAGGTCGATCTACTTCGCATGCTAATGATGCTAGATGGCTCCCCATGCATCCAGGTCCTTCTGACTCTGATTCCGCATTACCTGCTTGGACTCCCGTCCTCAGCTCAGCCTTTGCACTGCTACTTTGGACTAGTCCGACCTGCCATGTGTTTCGCTCCCTTGAGCCTGCTCTGCCGCATTCCATTGAGACACCTCTAGCACATTGGGCTCTGCGTAGGGACCTTTGCGGCCGACCCCACTCCCTTGAACCGAGTGCTGGGCAATGGCGAAGAGACGAGTGGCCGAAGCTGGAAGCAGTCGAGGTCGTGGCAAGGCTAAAGCGAAGGCTAAAGCAGCCCCCGCAGTGGAGGAATCATCTAGCGAGACCTCGTCTCCACCTTCCCCAGACTCTGAGCCCGAGCCAGCCAGCGGCTCCGGTGGACCAGCCGCGCCCTCCCTTCCCGCTGGACCTCCACCACCCACTCCCGTCAATCTGCCTACAAGGCTGGGTGGAACTTCCGCTTCCCACTTGCGACCTGCTGGTCCCCCGCCACCTGATCCAGCTACTTCGACAGGATCCATCCCTGCTTCCTTCACGACGGATCCAGGACGAGCCTTACGGGCCTCGGCGGAGATGGGAGTCTCAGTTGCGGATGCCGTGGCTAGGCCTTCCTCTACTGTGCCACGGGTCTCCACTGCTACGGCTCGCAGCATGTCACCCCAGCAGAACGCCCCAGTTATGGTGCCGATACCCCCGCCAGGGATCCAGTACATCGTGCGTGTCAGTGCCCTGGTGGAGAAGCCACGACCACCACCGCCGTGATCTAGCTGATCTCTCTTGGCAAGCGTTCTTGCAGTACATAGCAGCTGTGGAGGCTAGGGCCTTTCTCTCTTCCCGGGATACAGGGAGGTCGTTTTGCAGGGACCTCTACCTGCCGTCACCAACCCGACTTCATCCCGCTGCCTATGAAAAGAGCACTGGTCTACCCTGCAGGGACATTGCACTGTTGAGTACATGTCATCTGTGCTCTGAGTCTGCATCTTGTGCTGCTCTCAGGTCTTCCATTGGCTTACCACGTGCACAGCCCTTAACAGGGCGGACGATGTACACCCACTGGGCTCACGCCTCGCTTGCCTTCAATAGGTGCTGCAACCTCTTCCACCTGTGGCCAGTGTATCACGTCGGGGCCTCACAGCCCGTTTCATTGCAGCCAGAGCTTCTATCTCCAGCTGGAGCTACCTTATGTGCTGCCTGGCACTGTGCCTCATGCCAGCTCCATATTGACGCTAGGGCCCAAGCTCGACTGGAGGTGTTCCAGAAGCTATCCTGGATTGCTGTGAGCGGTAACTTTCTCTCTCTGCGCGTGCCATGGCCAACTCGGATCCTTCCTCCTCGGAACTCAATGATAGGGCTCCGCTCACGGACCTTGTGGAACCCCCGACCACAGCACCGGCCGGCCCTCCGACACCGGCACCCGTGGACGCCGGGTATCCATGTGCCACGCACACCTGAGACTGCGGTCATCGGTTCTACACCACCTGGTCCTGTACGGCGTGCCAGACACAGCTGGAGTGGCGACCGGCGTTCGCGCAGCCGCAGCCCTCTGCGCCCTCACTCCATGTTCTGGGAGGTTCCTCCTGCAACGTCAAGGCCTGTTCGGGGGCAAGTTCTTACTAGCTCCGAGGGCAGACAAGAGGTTACCCTGGAGATACCCATTGATGTCTCGATGCTGGAAACGGCGACTCCCAGCACGGTTCTGGCCATCACCATTCGGTTGCATCCGTATGACGGATCCTCCACATGGTAGCTGTAAACTTCTAGTCCCTTCTTCTTCCTGCAGGAGCAACAGCCGACTATACCGCATCCCTTTTGGTGGGCCGAGACTTCCTTTTCTCTACCCCATGCATTGGGTGCAAAAAGTGCCGCCAGTTATTGAGTGTCATGCTTGTGATGCACTCCTTGCTCGGTGTATGGCAACCTGCCACGTCCTGTCTCCTGATATGCTCTATCAGCCAGCCTCCGAGGTGGGCACGCCGTATCGAACGGGTCTTTGGAAGCCGGCACCTTGGTCTCTCACTGCCCTTAGCCAGTGCGGTTCCCCAATATATCAGCAGTCTGTGACATGGCGAGCACGGACATCTCTTTACGCTAGTCGTGTGGGCCTCAAAGCACCGTGCTTGCCGAAGTCAGCCCCAGTAGCTTCTGGTGCAACCTGTAGTTGCGGTTCATGGCCGAACAGCCGAGTGCGACCATGGCAGGGACCAACCGAGAGTCACGTGCCGATACTACAGCTCTCCCCGTGTTCATTGATCCTGACAAGGACACAGGGGCTGCAACTCGACAGGAGGATGTCGGCTCCGACTCCCCTACTGAGGGAGACCTCCTCTATGCGGCCCAAGTCGCGGAGCAGGCTTATCGACGCTGGCAAGATCAGCTCCGTTCTGATGCAGCGAGCCAGGTGTCAGCCCAAGGTACATTGCCACCTCCACGAACGAGTCGTAGCCGAAGCCCGATGCGCCCCGTATCGTCAACTGCCTCTAATCAGCAATCGCAGTGATCTCGCGAGCCTACAGCTAGAATGCGAGGTCTCACCTCCCTGCGGTGATGGGCCCATACACTTAGAACGGACTATGCACCCCTCCGTGCTGGTAAAAAGCAGGCCTGCCTCCGCGAGCACAGCCGATGCTCACGGATTATGGTCACCTCCCTTTGGCTCTGATCCCTCAGGTCCACTCCAAGAGCGGGGCCAGCACTGGCTATTACGGTGGCCTTACCTGCCACTATCGGTCGGATTCTCAAGATGCCGTCTGCTTCGTATGCCGCATACATGTTGCAGCCTGACCATACTCACTGAGCCACACTACCTTGTTGATGTTGGCTCAATGCTCCCGCGCTCCAGGTCTTCCTTTTCCGGCTCTCAATGGGGCCCATGGCAGGATCTTGCCCTGCCTGGTCATAGCCTTCCCACTTGCGCCCCACTGGTGCAGCGAAGTCCCAACTCCATGGACAGACAAGAGAGGAGGAGACGGCGACAAAGCAAGAGGCCCTGTCAACTGAATCGCCTCTACACGGACATCGAACTCGAGCCCGAAGTCGTGACGATCTCCCCGGACAGGGAGGCTCCAGCTGCTGCCACCACTGAGACATCTGTCGCAGTGGAAAGCTCACGCCATCCGAGCAGTGTATACGGGTTGCCAACTCAACCAGCTGGTGGAGAGTATTGGGTAGAGCCCTTTGGGCCGCCGAGTGCCGAAGCACAACTCACACCCAATGAGGTTCAGCGACTCAAATTCATCCGGTGGAAAACGCGACACCCTCCTCCCACGACGGTGTATCTGCGCCCATACTTACGGGAGTCTGCTGGCCCCTCCTCCTCTCATGAGACTTCATTCGCCGGACTTGGATGTGCAGCCATTATGACAAAAGCAACCGGACAGCCTTTGGATGCCAATCCATGCCCCGCTTCTATGAAGCCCAGCAACGCGCATGAAGAGACCACGACCCGACCTCGTCGCAGAGCCAAGCAGGCCAGCAGGCCGGCCAAGAAGCAGCATCAAGGAGTTGAGCTCTGCACAGATGGAGAGAGTGAATCCTCCCCATCCACTCTCTCTTCCTTTTCAGATGAACTCGGAGAGTTCCCAAGCGAAATGACGGTTGGCAGCTTAGTTCTTCGGTCAGTGAGACCACTGCCGCCGCCAACGACACTTGCTGCCTCGTCTATGGCAACGGGGATGGCACCGGTTGATGCCACCTTTACTGCTTCAACCCCAGCCACCGAGGCCTCCGGGGCATCTGGCTCCAAGACCGAGGACCCACTTGGTCGCACGCCTCTACCTCGACGACGGCCGGCACAAGTGGCTAACGAGGAGATTGCGGAGGGCATCACCCCGGCTGGGATTCCCTACCAACTGCCGAAACCAGTGCCTAAGAAGAGACCGGCCGCGGCAGGCCTGTCTTCCCATGGGCCTTCTGCACCACCATCGCCTCCGCAGACTTCAGTCTCCAAGGCGCCCTCTACACTGAACTCCGACTGTGCCGACCCACAGGAAGTCATCACCACCACGGCTCCAGAGACTCAGCCTCCTGTCCAGGACACCGTGGTCACCACGGTACCGCTGCCTACAACTTCTACTTCGGATGAAAGGAGGCAGACTCACCCTCCGGAGACGGTGAAGCGGACCAAGAAGACCACCACGAGTAAAGGCGATGCAACCACCCGTGGACCGACACAGCCACCGAAGAAGAAGCGGGGACCTAAATCCAAAATCGGTCCCAAGCCGCGCCCTGCACAGACAGCCGACGTGTACGACCCTGACTACAAGCCTGACCCGGCAAGTCGCCCAAAGCGACGAAGCAAGTGGCTGAACATCGGCCTAGATGAGACTCCTGTTGAGACCCCGAAGCGAGGCACAGCCACAGGGGATTCGATTTCGGCCAGTGCTGGGTCCATGCAGACCCAGACGTCGGCCTCATCTGTGCCTGACACAACCGACAGTGCTGTTGCGATGGAGGATTATATGGCGAGCCCCTGCACATACTTTTGTATATCCTCCCTTGCCCGCATGTGCTTCGGACGTCAATTGCGCGTTTCGAGAATTAAATCTCCCACTCGAACGCCAAGGTCAGCTCGCCGGCCACGCTCTCCTCAATATGCTGGCAAGCTTAGTTTGAGTCAGTGCTTCTTCCAACACCTTTGCCTCTTTTTGGAGTTGTGGTATTCTGCTCGGCTTCTTGGCAACCGATTATCTCAGGTTGGCTCGTACTTCGTGTCCCGTGGCCTCGGTGCGATGGCTGCCGCACCCTTAGCATGTCTGCACTCAGGGTGTAGACCACGATCCATTGTCTTGTTGTGTCTCTCCCTCCTTCATGGACCCATCGCACCAACGATATACACTACTTCAGTCGCTGAGCCCGGTCCCAAATCCGGGCATGGAGGTGCTAACGATTCTATCTTGAAAGTCACCGATATATGCCGACACCTTGTCCATCATGGGACTCTCAGGGATGAATTTTGTGACTCCTCCACTGAGCCGAGGGTTGAGTGCTGGAACCCACCGCACTCTGAACCTTCACTGTTGCTGTTCAAGCTGATCTCGTGTCACACTAACTGTCCAGATAACAGTGGAGGGAAGCTCGGGATAACCCAATCTGGTGCCGCTTCACGAAGCCGCCACTTTAGCTGCACTACCTCTGCTCTTCCTCAGTGTCCCAGGCAGCCTGTACCTGCACAGGCCTCGGTCGTAGCAACGACCCCTGCCTTAAGGACCTCTTTTTGCTCCAGCGAGGAGCCTTCCCGAATACCTGCTTGTCATCACCGTGCATCGGCATGCCTGTCAAGTCGAACTAGACCAAGCCAACAACTACCATTCCTTACTCGCATCTTTGGGCGGCTGGCTCTGGCATGCCACCTATGGACCACCCCTGCACATTCTGTTGCCGCTGCAAGCTCTCCCACACCCCGATCTTCCTTACCCACCCCACAGGGGAAGCGAGCCTATAATCGGGCAGTTCAACGAGCAACAGCCAGCCCACTGCAGGGCACGTTTTATAAGGGTCGATGGCACTCCTTGCATACGCTTCGCGCGCAGGCTCTACACCGCAGTCCTGCCCCAATGTCAGTATGCCCCCCCACTCAATCCGAGGCTCCTTCCTTTGTGGACCCTTGTCGCCTCCGGTGTGTCACGTATAACATTGGGGGACTCAGTCAGGATGCGTATGCGGAACTGATGCACTTTCTTGCGGAACAACACCCCACTGTCCGACCTCACGTGATTTTCTTGCAAGAAACGCATTGGAAAACACCTTCCGATTACTCTACTGACCAGTGGCACGTCGTATCCACACCGGCCGAACCTGCGGCATCCGGTGGTGTTGCCATATTGATCTCTGTCGATCTCTGCGATGCAAATTCCATCCTCACGGCCTCACCCATCTCAGGTCGGCTACTCCACGCCCGCGTCCAGCTAGGCTCTGCATGCCAGCTTGATCTGATCAACCTTTATCAGAAAGTTTGGGCCACAAGCTTGACCAGAGGCAAAGATCCGCAGACCAACGACTCGCGTCAACTTCGACGTACTGTTTGGCGATCCTGGCGCCAGCTCCTTGGAAGCCTCCCACGGCGGAGCCTTTGGATTGTAGCTGGGGATTTTAATACCAACCTACAACCCAATGCACGACTGGTTGGTGCTAGAGCTGCTCCCTTCATGAAGAGACCACAGCCAGACTCTAAAGAAATGATGGATGTCGTGCAAGACCTCAGGCTGTTACACCTCAATTCGTGGACCAGGCGAGCTAGGGCGACGTATCGGTCAACTCAGGGAAACACCCTCATTGATCATGTATTTTTGCGGCAAGACCAGAGTGACACTGAAGCTCGACAGGCTGGTCCCGTGGACTGGCCCCTCGCGCGTTGGCGAGGTGGCGGCAGGCATTGGCCAGTTCTCTTCAGCGTCCCGGTCCCTACAAGACATTACACTACAAGGCGAACTCAGCCCCAGTCTTCTATCGATAAAGCGGAGCTCCTCAGGGTCTGTCGCTCAGATGTGGACCCAAGGGCACAGGCCTTTCGACAGGATGTACGGAACTGGCTTGCTGCTAATCCCTGTCGCACCATCTCTGAAGTCAATCAGTACCTGCATGATGTGTCCACTCGACTCTTCCCCTCTACAAAGCCAACCGCCAAGACAGGTGCCTGGCAGCACCCCACCGTCTCTTTATCTGTTCGACAAATGTGGGCCGCCTACAAGGATTGGAAGCACCCCCCACCAGGCCGGCAACGACTCTTTTCTGCCTGGCGAGCCTATAGTCAGTTCAAGCGAGCACACCGCGAATTCAGGCGAGCCACGCGGGCTGCCAAGACGGCACAGATGCAGGCACTTACACAGAGTATGCAAGAGGCCACAGACAAAGGAGACGTTAGGGCACTCTTCCGTCTTGCCGCCAGTCTCTCTCCGCAGAAACGGCGCCCGCGCCTTCAACTGCGAGGGCCCCAGGGCGAGCTTTGGACGCCCCAGCAACAACTGGATTGCTTGAGACAACACTATGAGGCCCTGTATGCCTCTCCGGACACCACTGACACCACGATCTCCTCTACTGGTCCGCCTCTACCTACGACATCTCCCACCATTTCCTTCCCCGACTTTACTGTCACCGATGTTCTTGAAGGCTTGCTGAAGCTACCGCCGCATAAGGCTGCGCCTCCAGGCAAGGCGACAAGCAGTTCCTGGGTCTTATGTGCTCGAGAGCTCGCACCATGGCTACATCACAAAATTTCACATCTTGACCAGGTGCCATCCGACTGGCGCGATGCTTGGATGAGCTTGCTACCGAAGGTGACACATCCCATGAAACCCAAGGACCTGCGCCCACTCGGCATCACTGAAATTTCTGGACGTGTTGCTGCCGGCCTGGTCCAAAAAGAGCTGCGACCTTACTTGGTCGAACTCCTGGCAGCGGAACCGCAGTTCGCATATGCACCAGGAAGATCCACAGACGCTGCTTTGTCACGCGTCTTTGCACATTGTGAGAAGGTCATTGAAATGTGCACCCCTGCACCCTACAACATTCTTGACTCTCGCTTCGCGCCTGCAGCCAAGCCCTTGGCATCAGGAGGAGGCCTACAACTGAGCTTGGACCTATCGAACGCTTTTGATGTGTTACCTGGGCCTTGATTGATAGGGCATTACGGCTAGCCAAAGTCCCGACATCAGTCCGCGAGTTGGTGATCTGTTGGCACAAAGGTCTCACCTACCACCTGACGATACAGGGGATGAAGGCGAGAATCCCAGCAGGGCGCGGATTACGGCAGGGCTGCAGAATCTCTCCATTAGTGTGGAGCATGGCCACAATTGTGCTGCTGCATGACTTGGGTGACCGCATAGGAGATCACCATTGGGTCCGAGCTATGATCACCGCTTTCGCGGATGATATCCATGGTGGCGAGTTGATTACAACCACTGCACAACTTGACAAACTCCTTATCAATTTGGGACACCTGCTTGATGTGCTGATGGATGCTGAACTCAACATCAATACCCTGAAGTCAGCCTTCTTGTTGCGGTTCACCAAAGGTTTTGCTGCAACGTGGAAAAGACGTCATGTTCGGCAGACAAAGGAGGGCCTACTCCTGACTCTACGGACACCAGCAGGACGTCAATTCCACATTCCAGTGAAAGATGAGCACAAATACTTAGGCCTAATCATCTCCTATCAACAGCCAGCGGCAAGCTCCATCACACATCGTATACAAGCCGCCTGGACTGCATATGGACACCTTCGGCCACTTCTCACGTGTGCAAATGCCCCCAGATTGAGCCTCCGGCTCAAGCTCTGGGCAGCCTGTATACCCGCTGTTTTAACCTATGGCCTACATGTGTTGAATTTGACGGAAAAGCAAATCAATCAGCTACAGGCTGTCGCTACCAGACAGCTCCGTGCAGTCGCCAAAGCCCCCTCACATCTCACACATGAAACCACTGAGGCGCTCTACGAACGTCTCAAGGTTAAACCTATGCGCGACGTTCTGCAGCAGTCTCAAGCCAGGCTACTTGCCAACTTGCAGCAGCTACAATGTGGAGGAGCGATACAGCAAGACACCGTGAACTGGTTGCAACAGCACCATTTACTTGCTGACTCTACCACATACCCCGGATCCATTTCTGCACCTCCCATTGCACACACCTTCACGTGTCCCGATTGTTCAGCGGTCTTTGACAACTATCGACTATTCAGGATGCATCAGTCCACAGCTCATGGCCTCAAAGCCCCAACACGAAGGCATCAGGTTAGCTTCGATCGCTTGCAACATTCCACAGCGGGTCTTCCCATATGCCGGCTATGCCAGAAACGCTTTTCCAGGTGGACTGGTCTCCGTGCTCACATTGAACAAGGATGGTGCCCGAAGCTTGATCCGCAAATCAATCCTGCTAAGTCCCACACAGCCTCTGCCTCTGCTCCAACCACGAGGTCGGAGCCTTGCGAATCTCCTGTCCCTACAGGTCCGGCTAATGCCTTGCCCACTGCTCCGCAAGTGTCACAAGTGCACTCACCACCACGGTGCAGACTGTTGCACCGCCTGACGTCTCACCAGACATCGCACAGCCTACACCCCAGGCTTGCCTCGCTGGTGCATCGGTCCCAACCTCAGGCTTAACCCATCCACCTCAGCAGCGAGATGACACAGTCGCTGAGCTCGGACTGCATAAGCCTGGTTCGGGTACCCAGGCTGAGGCCCACAATCCACAATGGCAAAAGCGAGTTGGTCCGGCTGCCGTGGTCCCAATGGTGCAACGTGTCGAACTCATGCAGCGGATTCGCACCCGGGGATGGCAGGTCGTTATGCAGGATCCTGAGCTACGTGATGAGGTTCGTCACCACTGCCCTGAGTGCTCACAGTGGTGCTCTTCTCCTGCCGGTCTCAAAGTCCATTTGATGCACGAGCATCCACAATGGCTTGCCTCGCAAGATTTCATTCTCAAGAGGGCGAGACTGCTAAGAAGTACCCTTACGAAGCCCTGTCACTTTTGCTTGGCCACACGTTTCGATCTTCAACAACACTGGAAGCGATGTCCGGTCATAACTATTGCCTGTTATCTTGAACATAGGAGTCATGACCCTGCCAGCCACGGGCAACATGGCGGCAACACCCCCGCCACAGCCGGAGGCTTCGATCAATGCCAAAAATCAGGAGTTGGAGATGTTTGGCCACCTTTTCAACAGCTTCAGCAACACGGCAACGAGCGGCCAGGCTGCGCAGAAACGCCCACGACCCGAACAGAGGGATGCTGTCATGACTCCAGCGCCCGACGAAGCCTCCCTTCCTCGATCGACAGCCACACCGACATCCATCCCCAAGGGCAAAGGCAAGGTCAAGGGGCAGGGCAAGCACGCAGGCAAGAGCAAGGGCAAGGGCAAAGGCAAGAGCAAGGGTCCACAGTCCTCCACCGAGGTGACAAATCGCACGGATCCTTGGACTCTGGATACATGGACCGATCCGGACTCGTGGAGCATGAGCGGATGGTCCGTGCCGAGCCTGACCACAGCGGAGTCTTCAAGCACCCTGTTGATGCAGGTTGCCCGAATGACAATTACGGCACGAGCAGCAACTTCATATCCTCCAACAAGACACTCGACTCTTCCTGTATCTCAAACCGAACCAGGAGTACTCCGTGCTACCGATGATGCTGCAGCTCGCGACGGAATGGAGACAGACGATGGAAACCACTCCGACAAAGCTCACGATGTCACTACGGGAGATCATGATACGGGGTCTGCTCAGGGAGTGGAAAACCCGCCTTCAGGCCTTCCAGAAGAGCGAGGAGACCAAGATCACTGGACAACGCCTGCAGTGGTTGGACAGCCTGGGGCATTGGAACTACATGCATTGGTGCCCGATCAAGCAGGAACTAGTTCTGACGGAGCGCCAGGAATCCAGGTCCACCGAAGAGATCTTGACCATGATCCAGGAGATGGAGGAGCTGATCACGGGAGACTCTATCAAGAACTTCAAGTCCATGAGACAACTTCGCGAGTCATATCAAACGGACTGGGTGCAGTTCCTGGTGGAAGTTCAGCTACGCGGACCAGGCGACAAATTGTGGACTATTTTCAACGATCTCATCGGCAGTGCAGCGCTCCACCTTCTTGCCGCCCGGCTCCGGCGGAACCGCTATCGGTACTCGGGCCTAGCCCAGAGCATCCAGGCCCAGGTCTGGTGAGGTCTGCTCCTCAATGCTTCCTCCTTGGATTTCCTTTGCATTCCATCAGCCTTGCAAATCCGAGTGCTGCCACATGCTATATGAATAGTGCCTTGCATGCCATTCTTTATGTGCTAGCAGTCCTTCGACCGCGCGATCAGGCTGCTCTTGGACAATTGTGTCACCTCTGGGGCGCTATCCAGCGCCAACCTCAGAACTTTGATCCAAGTCACAACCTATCATGGGTGATGATGATGAGTCCATGGCCACGGTTATTTGTGCAAAATGATGCTGCCGAATTCCTTGCTCATATGCTGTGCAGACTGCGGCTACCCTCCGTCGAGGGGAGGTGGGAAGCCCGCCGAATGGATGCAGGCCACGGTCTGCAGCTGCACGATGAGGGAAGCCTGCATCATGCACTCCCCCTGCCAATTCAGGGGCATACCAGCTTGGCCGATTGTGTTCGGGCCTGGCATCAGCAGTCCAAGACTCATGCACTTGCTCCTTATCAAGCTGTCAATACTCTTGGAATACAGCTTCTCAGGTTTCGAACTCGTGCAATGCACACCCAGCGCCGACGACCTGTTGGCAAGGACCTTAGACCCATCACTGGCCTCCTTGATGACATCCAGATCCCACAATTCTGCAATACACACAATCTTGATGCCCATCCTCGTCGCTTTAAGGCTGCAGCTCTGATTTTGCATCGGGGAGCGACCGTTGATCAGGGGCACTACATATGTGTCTGGAAAAGCGCCGATACTCTGCTGCTTCTTGACGACTCATGCACAGCTCGAGCCTGCACAGCATCCGAGATTGCCGCTATTCCTGCAGAAACTTATTTGATTTGGTATGTTGCATGCCAGGATGGAGATGAGACTACGAGTAGAGTGTAGTGCACTAGCCATTGACACTTCTGTCATGGCTCATTGCCCATAAGAGGCATCGTATCGCAAAACGCGATATGCTCTGACACGCTCGGCGAAGACCTTTCTTCGTTGCGTCCGCAAGAAGATGTATTTATGTCTGCATGTATGTAGATGTGTATATGGACATACACACAGATGTCTAGCTATATGTATATATATGTATATATAGATATATACAGATCATATAGAGTATGTACAGAATGTAGTGTATATAGAGTACCTAGAGTATATATATATGTTATACTATCATTAAAGATGATATGATACGAGATAATTGCAGTCGTAGAGTATAGAAGAATGTAACATGGTACAAAAGGGCAGAAGGGACTGAGGCACCATATGTATGATACAGTGTAGTATGATATTGATCTGTACCTACTTTTAACGGTAGTAATGGTCATAATATCAACGTAGTAAAACCATCAGCACATAGCTAGATAAATAGTTGGCTATATACATGTACAAAGAAAGATGTATGTGAATTAATATAAAATATTCTTTAAGTACATGTACATGTATATTCATACATAAGTAGTCGTCATAATATATACATACAAATAATGCAGTTTTATACACAATATACTTATATATATATATATATATATGTATATACATATGTATCCATCTGTAGTTGTCGCACCAGACGGATAATTGTATTGTATTTATATATATATATATGACAGCACATAAGTCATCATTAGTATATCATCGTTTACACGAAATAGTCTAGGCAGTACATCATATGTAGTACTTCATAAATGGTATACAGTGTAAAACATACGTTCTGGTATGTAGTACATAATGCGCACTCATTATGTCACACGTAATATGTAGCATGTAATATGCAATATTTCGTGCGTAATATATATATATATATACATATGTATGTATGTATGTATGTATGCATGTATCTGTATATGTATTATGCATCTATATCTAGATGTATGTTATATGGATACATAGATAGATAGTCAGATAGATAGACAAAGATAGAGGGGTGATGCCGTCAGCATCAGGCATCGCCCCACATGTCAAAGGGACACTGCTCGAGTATTTGCAGCCAGCCGAAGGTGCTTTTGGCCTTAGCCTCGCTGCCGGTGCTGTGCATGTGTGCGTGTTTATTCGACCACTTCCCCCCATGCCCTGTCTCCAGTGTCCCCAGCCGAGTACTTCGATGAAAGATCATCGAGTGAAGAGTTTTGTTCCGCCGAAGTGGTGTCTTGCCAAATGTCCAGTTCCAACCCAAGCTGCCTGGCTTGATTCCAGCCCAGACGGCTAGACCGACCGTTTCCGTGGGCCGGAGAGCACCCGAGGTCGACACTCACTCACCTACTCACTCATTCATTATTCAGTCTATACATCTATCTGTATATACATATATATGATTATGTGTGTTGGTGCATGCGCAATAACCATAGTCGCATGGATATTGTATACTTAACTTACATTTACATTTGCAAACACGCGTGTGCATACGAATGTGCGAGTGTATTTATGTCTGCATGCCCGTCACCCAAGCATTCCTGAGCTTTCGATGTCGACCCCTGAACCCTCAGACGTTTAGGTTTCGGGGTGTAGGGGTTTGAGCTTAGGGCTTCCTAACCCCAAACCTTGAACCGTTCCATGCACTCCTACAGAAGGAGCAATATGACCAGCCCAAACGTGCTCTTTCCTGGCATGCGTCTCGTGCAAACGACCTTCTACGACTTCACACTCTCCGTGTCTGCAACCAGGCGAAAGTGAGATTTCAAGAGCCAATCCGAACATTCTATCCCGAAAGAGCGTCGGAACTATATCCGCGGAAGCATCAGGATTTTGGGTTTTTTTGGAGATGGGGGTCCAAGAGAGTACTTCAATGCTGGAAGTGCCCTTCAGAGAGGCAGTCTTGATCTTGCGAATGAAGGGTTCGGGATTTTCTGTTTGAGGGTTGTGTTCTTGTTTGAGCCCTCAGATGCCAAGGAGGGTGGCAATGTCGCCTTGAAAGATTGGTCGCATGGGCAGGATCTCTGGTCTACTGGGACATCCTGTGATGCAGCACCGAAGGAGATTCAGCTCAAGATGCAGGCGTGCAGTTTGACTGCGGAACCGTTGTGTTCCTTTTCTTGCACAAGCCACCACTAACTGCAGTATATCTTAGTTTAATTAAGGGCGGTGCGAGTGTTGCCGTTTCTCTCCGGAAACGTAAACCGCCTGGATCCAGAAAACAACATCCTTGAGGAGGATGGCAATCTTGTCCTCTATTGCGATGGGGCTGTTGCCTTCGCCACCGGCACAGCTGCTGGGTTTTTGTTAAGGACGTTAATGTAAGTGACCATATGAAGGATTTGTAACAAACAATATGGTTTCCTTTCTACGGTAACTTAAGTTAAATCCTTTAACACGAACCCAGGCTGACACTTCGCTGGAGGCGGGGAGCGAAGGCTCATCCCAGCACCCCAGACCAGCCGAAGCTGCAACTGATCCCAGAAAACCAGGCATTTTGCAGGTAGAAAATGCTTAAACCCTAAGCCTAAACGCCGAAATCCTAAATCCTAAACCCTGAGCCCCAAGCCCGGCTCGGAAGGCTTGGAGGTGGGCAGACACATATCATAATAAGGAACCCCAAAAAGGTAGGTTATTCGGGGTTAAGGTAGGGTTTACCCAAAGGCCCTGTTGAGTACTAGAGGGGCCTCAATAATTGCCAATACCATCTTGGGGATTTTTTAGTGTAATGAATGTATAATGGAGCCCAAAACCCTATTCTAATTATTAAGGCCCCTAAATTAGGTGAGGCGAGGTTTCGGGTTTGGAGTTTGAGGTTTAGCATTCAAGGTTTACACTTCAGGATGTACGGTTTTAGGGTTTTGCGGTTTGGGGTTTAGGGTTCAAGGTTGAGGGGTTCAATCTTCGGGTGTTTTTGCTTTGCGTCCCTCAGGAAGAAGAAGGAGTGAATACTCTCCTGCTGGAGACGCGCGGCAACCTCAAGATCATCAACAAGAGGGGTGGGAACTTCGAAACAAAACCCTAACCCTGTCCCTAAACGTCAAAGCATAAAGCCGTTGACCCTCAACCTAAACCCCAAAATCTAAAGTCCTACACACTAGGTTTTTGAAGGAACGGATGCCGGGAAGCTTTCTGTCGCGAGCCAGTGGAGCGTCCTCCTACTTAGGGGGTTGGGGTTTTGTTTGGTTTAGGTTTTAAGGATCTTAGGATTAGGCTGTAGGACCTAGGGTTTGGAGATCGGTTCTCGGCCAAGCGATGATTAAGTTCCGTGAGGCTTCATTGCCCCACTGTAGCCTAGCCTCCAAATTCATCCCTGCAGGTGAGTCCATCTGGACTTCCGGAACTGAGGTGACTTACGACTACTTCCCGAAAAGCACTTGAGGTAAGCAGAAAACAAGCACCTGACGGTTCATGGGCAACGCAGAAGTTTCCTGTACAGTACGTCTGCTAGAGTTTCTTCCCGGTATCGCAACTGTGCAGTTGGTGCTCCCCATATAGCGGACACCACTGTGCGGCCTGACGCTTGTGGAAAAAAGTTTCTGTGCTTCCGTGCCACGTCACGGATTGTTGTGTCGGCCCCTTCGCTGCCATCATCAGCAGCATCATCAACACCAACATCGTCCTGAACCTTCACAAGGTATTGTTTGCCGGCAGTCCAGTTGCTTCAGTCTTATGCTTACCATCGCTGCGTGTGATGCCTTCTTCTGGGGACAGGGGCCAGGATCATGGTGCTAAAGCGGCTGCACGTACTTCTGCTGCTGATTCTGATGGTGGTGGTGATGGTGGTGATGATGACAATGATGATGAACGTAACTGGTTGTTGTTGCTTGTTGTGGTTGTTCTTGCCGTTGTGGTGGTGGTCTTGGTGCTGCTCTGGGGTCGGTGGAGATGGCAATTTTGATTGCTGCGTACATGTCGACGGCCTCCGCGGCAAAAGCCAGCATCAGCATGTAAGATTCCCTGCCGAAAGCCCTTCTATGTCCCCCCATTAGCATCCTTATGCCCTTTCATGTTGGGTTGTCTTCCTAACGCCGAATGGAGCCCTAACCCTAAGACCCTCCGCATGCCTCTGAGGTGCCATTCGAAACTACTACCGGGGACAATTCTGGGCCGGCGCCGCGGTTTTGGATCTCTGCTCCTCTTGGATCAGTCACTTCCCGGAGGAGCCTGGGCTGAAAGCTTTTCAAAAACAACCCCAGCAAAAGCATGGCTGGTAAACCGCAAGCCTTATTACCTAAACCCTTAACCCCTAAACCCTTCGACCCGAAACCCTGAACCCCTGAACCTTAAACCTTTAACCCTAAGCCCCAAACCTTAAACCCCAAGCCCCTAAAACTTAAACCCTAAGCCCTGAAGCCCTGAACCTTAAAGGCCGAAACCCCAAACCCCAAACCCCAAACCCTAAACCCTAAACCCTAATAGCCCGAACCTGAAAGCCCGAAACCATGGTTGCTTTGAGGATCTTCGCCTGGGTCGGGCCGTTGGCATCGGGCTGAACGCCGAGGCAGCGAGAGCCTGGGCTTTGGAGTACCATACTAAACCCTAAACCCTGGGAGTGCCATACTTTAATCCTTTCTTCGTAAAGGAACCATTCATGAAAGAAAAGTTTATACTTTTTCTCCCGGGTTACTTAAAAGCCAAGAGCCGGCTGAACACCAACACCAACATCAACACCATCACCGTCACCATCACCATCACCATCGTCATAACCACCTTCATCATCAACATCATTACCTTGATTATCCTTAGTGCCACCGTGAGACCGGGGCCGCTGGTACCCATTCAATCCCCTTAACTCTCAGCCCGTACATACAAACCTTAAACCCTAAATCCCAAATCCCAAAACCCTAAACCCTAAACCCTAAACCCTAAACCCTACACCCTAAACCCTAAACCCTAAACCCTAAACCCTAAACCCAAATCCCAAAACTCTGAAATCCCATCAGCCCCGCAAACGCGACCCGACAGCAAAGAGGAGCTCTCGCGGAATCGGCAGCTCACAGAGTGGCTACGGCAGAATCTCAACAAGGCCAGGGTTTGGGGTTTGGGGTTTAGGGTTTAGGGTTTAGGGTGTAGGGTGTAGGGTTTAGGGTTTAGGGTGTAGGGTGTAGGGTGTAGGGTTAAGGGAACTCCAACTGGGGCCTTGGGACGATCGGCCTCAATCGGGTTCGTTTTTCTACCCCCATAAAGACATTCAGCAAGGAACGATTCCTTCCAACGAAGGAAGATCACCCTAAACCCTGAGCCCCTTCCCCCAAACCCTAGACCCTAATCCCGAAGCCCGAAACCCTACATACCCTAAACCCCAAACTTAACCCCGAAGAATCTACATTTTTAAGGACTTATATAAAGACATCATAATAAGGAACCTTAAAAAGGCAGGTTATTCAGAGTTAGGGTAGACCCTAAACCCTAGTCTCTTGGCCAAGGAGCTCCCCAACCCCACATTCTTACGGCGGAACCTGGGGTTCTAGCCGTTGCTGTCTCTCACTTTCAGGGAAATAGGGTTTAGGGTTTAGGGCTTAGGGTTTTGGTGTTCAGGTTTAGGGTTTAGGGTTTTGGTGTTAGGGTTTAGGGTTTAGGGCAGTGTCTATGCTGTCTCAGGCCTTCAGGAAGATGGAGTCATGCGGCCCATGCAGAGAGGGGGACTAAGCTTGGCTTTCAGATTGGGGTGCTCAGACAAAATCATGGTACCCCAAACCCTTACCGTAACCCCGTCTAGGGTTTACGGTTCAGCGTCCGGATCCCTGAACCACAAGAGGAAGGAGAGACGGAGGAAGGGCAACCAGCAGCAGCCCTAGTCCTCAACCCCGAACAAGAAACCTCAAACCCGAGATTCTCTAAACCTTCACTCCGCTAACCCTCAAGGCCTAAATCCGAGACCCTCAACCCCGAAACCCTAAGCCTTAACCCCAGTTTAGCTCGTGCAGGATCCCGTTCTTCACTTCGCTGACGAGACCTTCGACTTCGTTGTCAACGTGGCCTCTGGGATGACATAGTTAAAGGGATCCATAAGGGGCTTCTTAAAGGGATCTATAAGGGTTCTATAAAGGGTTTAGGGTTTAGAGGTTCTGAAAGTTAGGGGGGCACCTTATTTTGGGGTCCTTATACTAAGCATCCTACTATTTAGGGCACTCTATTTGGTTCCTCTATTTTCGGAAACTCCCACAAAGACCTGTAAGGGTTCAGGGCCTTTAAGGGTTTAGAGTTTAGGAGTTTAGGGCTTGGAGTTCAGGGCGTAGAGAGTAGTGTTTAGGGTTTGGCGCCTGGTTGTTTAGCAGGATCCATGGGAATTGTTAATGTAGGAACCTGATTAAGAAACCCTGGGCCTATAACCCCCAAAACACTAGGATTCTTATAAGGAACCCTAATAAAGGCCCAAGATTTCTCAATCAGGTTCCTACACTACAAAGGTTCTATGCAGGCTTAATGCTATCGCGGGAACATTATGGCCTCTTTACATGGACTATGGATGGATATTCTGTATAGAGACTAGTACGAAGAAGGTGTTGGGGCATCATGTATTGAAACTCTACGGGCGAAGATTGCTTTTTCAGACCCGCATATGCTTTGGGGGAAAAGGCCTTTAGGATTTAGAGTTTAGGGTTTAGGACCGGTGTAGTCCCTATGTGGGTTGTTCTCTACGCTAAGCTCCCTTTTAGGGTCCTTTTCATACGGGTGGCAAACTATTTTGGGGACCTAAAATGGGACCCGGTGTAGAGAGATTATTCATATGATGTAGATACGCGGAAACCAAACAGACCCCAACAAAGCTGTTGATTAGCTCTTGATGCACCATGAAAGTTTGAAACCTAAGCCCCTAAACTCCAGCCTAAACCAGGGCATCGGAGGTTGCCTTCGGAGCACCCGAAATCTTAGACCCTCCACCCTCAGACCCCAAGATTTCTAATTTGTTTCAGGATGTAGGGTTTGGATGGAGTACTTCCAGGGCCTTCAGGGTTCCGATTCAGGGTTTGGGAGACGGTGCTAGAGAGTTTGGGTCATGAGGTTCGTGGCTTCGCAGTTGGTGTTTCGATTTCCAGCCCTTGGCGCAAACCCTAACATCCTAAACCATAAGCCCTAAGCTAAACCTGCGTCAAACAAGAGGTCTTCCATGCGCTTCGGCAAATCCTGCCATCTCAGGTGAGTGTCGACTACCTCGTGCAGCCGCTGCAGGCTGGATGCCCACGGGGGTTTATACGGATTCAGGCTTTACGGATTTAGGCTTTCGGCTTTGAGGAGGGACGCCCTAAGCTTTAGGGGTGGGGCTCAAGGTTTAGTGCTCACTTTGGAGGATGAATGAGGCCCGGGCCCAAAAGAGGGTTGATCGCAGTCTCAGCCATGGGATTTGGGTGTTGGGGTTCAGGGTTTAGGGTTCCGGGCTGAGGGTTCTGAGGCGCAGATGACGGCACAAGATAGCCATCAGCCGTTCGATATGGGAGTTTCCGAAAATAGGGGACCCTAATATAGTACCCCAAATAACAGGATCCGTGCTATAAGGACCCCAATAGTAAGGTACCCCGTAATTTTCGGAAACTCCCAAACATGCGCCCAGCCACGCGAGTGCCTCTCTGGAGCTTTAGCTTTTGGTTTCAGGATGTTTCAGGTGAGAGGACTGGAAGGCATCCTCATGTCCATGATCGTAATCCTAAACCCTGCCCCCTTCGTAACAAAATGACACCCGGACGTACAAAACAGCACACAATTATATCCTTCTGGCTGCTATGAAGATCGCAGTCTGTAAGGATAACATGGAAGCCCAAAGAACAACTAGCACGAATGTTCCTCAGGGTCTTTGTTTCAATTTCGAATGTTGCAAAGCATACACCAAGATGAAGGCTCTATGAGGTCATCACAAATCTGCCCCTGACTGCAGCTGGTTCCCCGAGGGGAAGACTTTCCCAAGCAGGTAGGGTGTTGGGTTTTGGGCTTTCAGGGTTTGCGGTTTAGGGCTTGGGTTTACTTACAATTGAGGGTGCAGGGCTTATGTTTTTGAAAGGGTTTCGGGAACCCCAAACCCTAAACCTCAAACTGCTGGGGGGGAGACGAACGGATGACCGCCGGAGGTCTTCCAAGAGATCTGGCGTGTTCTTCGACCCGGGGGACTCGCGTCACCCGATGCGGAGCTTTTCGTGGTTAGGGCTTAAGTTTAGGGTTACAGTCTCTAGGGTTAAGGTTTTGGGTGTAGGGTTTAGGGTTTCAGGTTCAAAGTTTACGGTCAGGGTTTCGGGTTAAGGGTTCTGCCCGGCACCAGCAACAACCCCACATGAGCCCTAGACCCTGTATAACCTGCGAGCCGAAACCCATTGTACCATACTAATACTGTAGTGCATTAAAGTATGGTTTACGACATTCTTATTCTACCAGATTCTATTCTGTTCTAGTACATTATAGTAAAACATATTCCACCTTCATTCGGTGGGTTGAATGAGTAACTACACTCCTTCATTGTCCTCGTATAGATGTATGGAGAATTCTGGGCAGCAAAGCGCTAGAAGTTGAAGGGGTGCATTTGCGGACCCTAAACCCTAACGCTAAACCCCAAACCCCAAACCCCCAAACCCTAAATTTAGGGGCTGCGCCCAGGTGCGGGCAGCGCGAGCTGTTGTCAGAAACCCGCGGTATATAGATAAGTGCAACGTATAGGCCCGAAGTGCGCAACTTGTGGGTGATCGTAGGCTCTCAGCCCCCGTCGGCCCTGCATGTAGCCCGCACCCCCCGTCCGCCGGACCCCGCTGATGCTCATGATGCGCGCCCTTTGGCGGCTTCCGCAACCCACTCCAAAACTTGGGAGTTATGACTTCGCGCCTACGTCGCGCCGCCGGCGCCGGTTGCGGGCGCCCGAGGGCTCATGATGCTCGCCGGCTCGCCTCCTGGGGTCGTCCACGGCGGCCCCGAAACCCGCCACACCGCGGGGAATGGCTGCAAAACGCGTGCGCGTTCCGAGACGCCTTCGGGCCAGGCCCCGCGCGGCCCGAGGGAGAAACGAGGGTCCGATGATGCGGGGTCCGGGGCGGGGCGGCGGCACTGTCGGTCGTGGCTTCTGCTTCGCAGACGAAGCTCATTCGTTTGAGCCATAGCTCAGTCCATACAGGGCAGCGAAGCGCTGCCCGATTTAAGAGCCTCCGGCTCAAGCCGCCGACCCCGTGGGCGACAGACCAGAAGCCGAATGCACTTGTACAGGCAAAGTCGTTTGGTGTCCGCGAGGCCCGTAGGTTTAGTTCTAGAAGGAGACGCCAAGATGGGAAGTGCAAACAAAGCCTTACCGCAGGACCTAAACCCGAAACCTAAACCGTCCTGAAACCCTATGTTCAACACCTTTAGAACCGTTTAGGGTTAGGGTTTCAGGAATATCTTCTCAGTGGCTGGGTATCTTATCCCATAAAAGGTTAACCTTTTAATTGTGGTAGGATCATGTAGGATCAGAAGAGCCCCAAAGTAGGGACAAGGAGCACTTTGGAGCGGAGATGCCAAGGTTGAAGAGGAAGAAGGGGGCAAGGCGGGTGGGGGGGGGAAAGGGGGCGGAAGGCGGAGGGTGGGGGGCGGAGGGAAAAAGGGAGGTTAACACCTCCAAGCCCATCGAAACCCATCCAACACGCCGCCAGGGTCGGCGGACCCTAACCCTAAGCCCTCAACCCAAAACCCCTATAAATACCCTAAACCCTAAACCGGTGCGTTTGCGGGAACACTAACAGTCTAGGCTTTCGCGCCGCTTGTAGAATATTCCCTACGCTCCAGAAAGCACGGGGGGGTAGTTGTGATGCTCTCCGAAATCAACCCAGAAGACGTTGCAGAAATGCTAAACCCTAAACCCTACACCCTCAACCCGAAAACCCCGGCGTGTCCTTAGGATCATGAGCTTCAGCAATCGCTTCTTTGCGACGAAGGCTGTCTGCAAACCTGGGTAGGTCCTGGGGCGTTTGTTTTTGCCCCTGATTGGGCTGAGGAGAACCTTATGTACGAGTAGCGTTATTGGGCCAAGCTCGAAACCGAAACGTCAAGGAGGGGGCTTGCGATTTGAGGTCTCTTGTGAAGTGTTGGAAGTTTCTGGGTGGTCGTCTCGCTGCTGATGCCTGCAGATAAAGGTCGAGCTTCCCAAGCTTCGAAAGCACCAGTCATGACGCGGAACCCACCTTCACGCCCGAAGCACTCTTCACCTCTGAATCCGCCCTAAACTTCCCAAGCCCCAAGCTGGAGGCTATCAAGCTGTGGCTTGCGCGGGGCTCGGTGCTTCATGGGTCAAAGGTTTCGCAGCCCTTGTGGATTGCACCAGTCGCTGATGTTCGGTTCCACTCCAGTGTTTTCTTGAAACATCACCGCCGTGTCGCAAATCAAGTGCACTGCCTCGAAACCTTGTTTCGACTTGGTAGCGGCTTCTGTCTCGAGTGAGGCTGCGATTGGCACTTTGGAATGTCTTCATCCGCAGAAACCGTACACCAATCCTTCCAACAATTCTTATGGTAGCAACATATATAAAACATATCCCGTACAGTGGAGTTTAGATGGGTTAGTACCACCGAAGAAGTGAAGCAGCATTCAAGCTGCGCTGCTGAGGAGATCGGGGAGCGTCAGCGCTGCCAGGCAAACTGTCGGGAGTTTAAATCGAAGAGCTGACGAACCAAAGGTCTGGACCACTTAGCATCGCCCTTAGCCCTATGCTGGAACGGAGAAGCCCCATTCGAGGTAGACACTGGCATTCCAGCCGCAGCAAGGAGGGCTGGCCTCGGCATAGCAAACCCGGCATGAGTGCCCCCTAAACCCTAAGCCCTAGACCCCAAACCCTAAACCCTAAACCGCCCAACCAGACAGGGAGGGGCGAGGCTCGGGAGCCCAACCTTAACGATAATCTGGCTCCAACAGTCCTAGCGATTTGTATCTGCGGAGACGCTGATTCCCTTCACCCCTTACATCCCAGAAACGCCAATATGGGAGTTTCCGAAAATTAGGGTACCTTAATTTGGGCTCCTTATAATAAGGATCCTACTATTTAAGGTGCTAATTAGGGTCCCCTATTTTGGGAAACTCCCATATTCCTTAATGAGGGGATATACCTTAAATCATGTTAGACATCCCACGTATAGTCCTCAATTAAGCGCTATTGGAGTTGCTGAGATAAGGAATGCGAAGCCATAATGAGGCCCACACCATCTCCGTAGTTGAAGGCATATTTCACTACTTAAAGGCGTCTTGGGGTCACATTGTCCCACCTCCGACCCTAAATATGAACTCCTAAAGCCTCAGCACTACACCATAAAGCCAAAGCCATCTTCCTAAGCTTGCAGGTGGTTTCATGGTATTTCAAGTTTGCCGGCTTCGAAGAGATCCATGCGCAGGCCCGCCGGGTCCGGTGGTCGGAGTTTTAGGGGTTCAGGACCCTAAACCCTAAAGCCTAAACTCTGATTCTTAAACCGAAGTTCGGGGCCCGAAGCGCCGAAATCCTGCTACCCTCGGTTTGGAGTTCGGCGTTAAGGGCTTAGGGACTCTACGACCCCCACTCTTTCACCCCAAACCCCGAAACCCTACTACTCAAACCTTGAAGCCCCTAAGTTCGTAACGACTCCCGAATCCCCTTACACCTCCCAACCCCGAAGCCCCAAACCCCAAACCCCAAAACCTGAACCATAAAGCCCTGAAGCCCTAAAGCCCCAACGCCCTGAAGACCTAAAAACCCAACGCCCTAAACCCTAGACCCTAAACCCGGCTCGGCCTGGCTTTGCATGTTCCGTCGAATGTGGGATGAAGGAGTTCAACGCTGCCGGCACCAACTATCTACCATGGTGGAATGGGATGTTGATGACCTTCCACAGCTTTGCGGGGACGAGGCGGATCAGGTGCAGCTTGTGAATGCAGAAAACCTTCAGCCACCACCAGAAGAATCGCAGGAACACGGAGAAGATGGAAGGGATGCCGGACCAAACCACAACCCAAAGTCAGACAACACTTGTGAAGGTGAAGAGGCAGCTGAGGACTGGAGGGTCAAAGGCCTTCTGCAATGCATATTCCGGACACCTATTTGTAGGCAGATGGAAAAAAGGCGTTCAAAAAAAGAACCCTGAACCCCCTACGACCCTGAGGCTCCAAACCCTAAAGGGGACCGAACTTTGTAGGAGCTGAGCATCGGCCGGGGCGATCCGCTCTACGTGGTGCAGGGCCGGAGGCGTGGGGATCTCTAGCTTCAAGGCTGGGTTTCTGGGTTAGGGGTTTTCGGGGTTTTCGGGGTTTTAGGGGTTTTGAGTTTTAATTTTAGGGATTTAGGGTTTCGGGTTTAGGGTTCTATGGATTAGGGTTTATAGGGTTTAGGGATTGGGGGGTTTAGGGTTTAGGAGTTTAGGTTCAGGGCTGTAGTAGCAGGTTAAGGGCTGTGGCCTTCAGGGCAATCTCATTTTCGGAAGTCGTGCTTAGAATTGTCGCAGTGTCGCCGTAGTATACCCTAGTTAGAATAAGGAGCCCCCAAAACCTATTCTAATTAAGGCCCCTACATTAACCATCCGAAGTTCTTCCCGTGGAACCTCGTGGGCTCGGGACGTCAAGAAGAGAAGCATAGCAGCTACATGGTGCAGCAACGCGGACCGATAATAAGCACTTGTAGAACCCTCATAGCAACCCTTGTTGCACAAGTAGCCCCTATAGTAATCCGTAGAGCGACCACATAGTACATCATAGTAGCAGTTGTAGCAGCATCCCGTATAGAACTCCTATCGCACCTTAGCAGTACTCGTATCTCGTATACAGGTACTGGACCCTGCTCATGTCTTGCAAGCCACTTGAGGAGCGTGCAGTAGGTTTAGGGTTTACCGGTTAAATTGAAAGAGGATGCACTGGAGGTTCTTCCGAAAGCCCTAACCCGTTCCAGCTCCCTGCTCGCGTGTCTGCGTTGTGTTGATGGATATGAAGTTCTCCCTCTAGAATCTTTCGGGAGTTGAGGGTGGATATACTGTTTTGAGACTAACGGTTCAGCACGCTAGCCTACACTTTGGTGACTTTGCAGCCCCGAACCCGGAGCCCTAAACCTTCAGCCCCAAGACCCTAAGACCCACAAAACCCCGAAGCCCTAACCACAAAGCCCGAAAGCCCTAAATCCCTGCAAGCCCGCAACCCCTAAAGTAGCCCTTATGGGCACCCTTATAGTGACCCCTATCGACCCCTTTGAAGGAATCCTAAAGGATGAACCCGCCGCCCCTATTCATCCATGCCAGGCCAGCGCAGCGCCGCAGCGAGCTGTGACGGAGACCCGAAGGGATCTTAGCGCTTTCCCGGGCCTCCTCGCCGCAGTTTCCAAAGATGCCGAAGGCCGGGCGAGCCCCGAAACCCTCGTAAAGGAACCCTTAAAGAACCCTTCAAGGACCGGTTTAGGGTTTAGGGTTTAGGGGCCCTTAAAGGATCTTATAAAGGACCACCCCAACCACAAAATTGGTTGGAGAATCAGCTGCCGTCGTTGTGAGGGGTTAGCGTTTGCAGGGAAGCAGTGCAAGCGTGCAAGGTCTCAGGGAAAGATGGAGGAGCGTTTCGGGTTTGGGGTCTAGGGAGGATCAAACAAGGACTTGTGAAGTGCACAATACCATGAACCCCTGAGAAGCCCGGTTACTGACGCAGTGACGTATTGTTCTTGCGAAAGCAGAGTTTGTGCCCAAGCTCCAAACCCTGAACCCTAAAACCCTCAAGCCCCCCGTCTACCCTATTTAAGTATGAAGGCCCTTATACACATCCGCCTAGGCCCCAGAGTTTTCCTATTGGGTTTAGGGTTTGGGGTTCAGGGTGTGGGGTTTGGGGATTCGGGTTTAGGGTTAGGGGTTTAGGGTTAGGGGTTTAAGGTTTAGAATAGAAGGGTTGGGGTTAAGGGTTTGGGGTTTCGGGTTTAGGGTAGAGGCAAGATTTCTTCAAGTGTTCCACATCTAGCAGGGGTTCCTGGTCGTTTTCCCATAAGAGAACCTGTAAAAGGTTTCCTCTGCAGGTTGCCCTATTCCTCTGCAGGTTCCCCTATTCGCCCCGACCACTATCACTAGGGCCCGAAATGAGATGGAGGCCCCAAAGGGAGCAAGCTCACACTTCTGAACCCTAAGATTTCAACGCCTATTTGGCCGTAGGGTCTTAAGGTGTAGGGTAGATCCTGAAGCATAAAGCCGAGAAAATCACGACATGCATCAGCTGGGCTCAGACGTAGTTCAGCTGCCGCGTGGATCCCTCTGTTCGACTAGACTTCGCGGGTTTCAGGATGTGCAAGGCTTCGGCGACGAAGTGCAGGGCTTACGGTTTAGGGTTGCGGGTCGAACACAGGCATTTCACACAATCAAGCAGATTTAGGGCGTTCAGCTCACCGATTTTATGCTTGGAAACCCGGAAGTCAACAGAAGGACAAGCTGTAGAGGGTTCCACGCGGCCCCAGGGGCTTGTACAGAGGGCCATGGCATGTTTCTTGGCTGTGTTTGCCCTGCTCCAGTTCCGAGCTGCAAGTCAGATGGCTCAGACCGAGGACACTGGGCAAATCTTCGCAATGCTGTTTGTTGGTGTAGGGTTTACGGTTTAGGGTATGGGAAGTGCAGGGTCTGTGCAGTTCGGTCACTCTTCAACCTAGACCTCCGGCATCGTTTTCCCCTGTGTCAGCCATAGTTGCTGCTGCTCATCAAACCAGGAATAGCCCACAGCAGCGGGAGCAACCGCCGCAAGAAGAGCAATGAGAAGAGTAACATGCGAAATGCTAAATTTCAACACCACTATCCGGTGTTGCATTGAATGCAAAACGAAGACCTGTTTTCCATCAAGATGCCTGCTGCCGTCACCAGGCTTGCCTAGCGACGGGAGAGCAACCTTTGCTCCTACAAATGGGGCGAAAGGCGCCTGGCGGAAATGTGCGGGCTCAGAAGCCAGGATTTGGTGTTTAGCGTTTGGGGTTGAAGTGCTCTTCGGGTTCAGGGTCTCGTGTTTCGGGTTCATGGCTGAAGAGATTCGGGTTCAGGGTTTAGGGATTTTCCGGTTTGGGCATAGGGATTCGGAGGGTCGGACGAAGCTCCGAATCCCTCAATCTTCAGCAGATTCCAGGTGGAGCTGAACATGGCGACTTCTTCCTGCGTGTGCTCCTCGAACATCGATATTGCGGCGCTGCAGGTACTGCAGGCGGGTCTAGGGTTCTATGGCCTCCTCCTTAGAAATCAATTTTTTAGCGTTTGTTCATATAAAAACCCAAGAGAATATTAAGAATACCATTTTTTTATGGTTCTAAGGAGGGGTATATTGTTTAGGGGTTGAAGGTTTAGGGTTTAGGGTTTGCTTTGGGACGAAGGGGAGAATTGCATGTGTTGTTTGCGTCTGAAGCGTCCGGCTGAGGGCTCAACGCTCAACCAAAATCTTGAGCCCTACACTCTACCCCGAAGCCCGAAACCCTAAACCCTATAAACCCTAAGAGTTTTTCTAAAAGTTGTTTTGATAAAAGCACTTCCCTAAACCCTAGACCCAAGACTTGAAGGGTTTTTTCGGGGGGTTCCGAGTCTCAGAGTCAAGCAATTACGCAGTCAAGTCGTGCATTGAAACGAGTCGCTGCGTCATCGGGTATATACCCTTAATATAGCTATTCTACACCCATTATATACCCCATTATAGGGTCGGGGTCCCCAATAAGGGTCCCTCCTTTTCCCCTAAACCCTCTAAACCCCCGAACCCTTAAACCCTAAACCCTATACCCTTATAGAATCCCTATAGATCCCTTTAAAGGGTCCCCATTAAGGGTCCCTCCTATTCCCCTTTGATAAGACCCCAATATCCCTGAAACCTTAGATCATATTAGGGATCCTGCCATAAATTTAAGGTATACTCCTGAATTCCTATAGGGGTCCCTCCTATTCCCCTTTGAAGGAGTCACTTCGTCACCAAGCGCCTTCCAACGTGGGAGCGGACGTGGCTGCGGTGCTGTCATATGTATCTGGCCAGGCAGGGTTTGGAGGGTTCGGTTTAGGGTTTAGGGGTGCAGGGTTTAGGGTTTAGGGTTTAGGGGTATAGGGTATAGGGTTTAGGGTTTAGGGGTTTAGGGTTTAGGGTTTGGGGGTATAGGGTTTAGGGTTTAGGGTTTAGGGGTTTAGGGGTTTAGGGTTTAGGGTTTGGGGTTTAGAGTTTAGGGTTTAGGGTTTAGGGTTCAGGGTTTAGGGTTTGGAGGGTTGACATGCGCTATTAGAATTCTGGACACCGCTGCGTAGCCATCGTAGAGACCCGAATGCTGAATTCGCAGAAAATTCTGGCCTGTCCCTCTGTGTGCACGCCGGCTAAACCCCGACACAGACACTCCTGCAGACCGTCGCGCTGATAGGTGGAGTCGGAGTATGCCAAAATTGCAGACGATGAAATCATCATCGGAGAGGACAGTGTTTTTTGGGTAAATGTTCTGCCCAGCACAGAGGCAACAACTGAAGCCTTCAGGAAGATGGAAGCTGGCTGACAAGACTAGAGAAGATCGGTGAAGCGGTGGTGCTAACTGCGGTGGACGAGATCCCTGTCGCTGCTGGGATGATGGAGGTGGCAGAGGTTCAGGGGTGACATTTGATTCGGGGGGCTCTCAGCCGAGAGCCCCAAATTCCCCAGCCTAGAGAGCCTCCGGGTTCATGTTTCCACACCCTACAACAGGCCCATGCAAGCCCCTGTAGAGCTATAAGAAGGAGTACACAACGTGGTTTTCTGATAAGAAGCCCCTAGACCCTGAACCCTAGACCCTTGTAGTTTCAGATCATCCCAGGTTGGCGGGGTACTGTCGAGCGTTCTCAGTTTGGTCTGGCCATCCACCGACACCGAGTATGATATCTGGGCGCTTATCATCGGCGAGGTCAAGGATCCTGGGTTCTCCGGATTTTGCGCTTTGGGGATTTATGGGATTTAGGATTTTAGGGTTCAGGGTTTAGGCGTCTCGGCTCGAGGCAAGGTAGCGTTCTAGCTTCTCCAACCGGGAGTTTTCTAGGCCGCTCTTGCCATACCAGACCCCAGCAGCACCGCTGCGCTGACTTCGCCCCTCGGTGGGGCCGGTCGTGGCTTGGGAAGCCACTCTTGCTGGAGGCGCTCTCCGGCGGCTCAACAGGGGCACCGCGCTCCTTAGCTACCTCCAACGCTGCCATTTAATTGGCCGTTGTCTGGCTGCTATCCCCGTGGTGGAACCTGCGGGGCTTTTCTTTGTTTATGTCTGCTGCCCGCAATTACAAGCCTATTGTGCCATTGATTGTATTTGGCGCTTGGCTGGTTTGGATCGGGCAGCACGAAGTGCCGGGGTCGGCGGCAACCAAGCCCACCCTGGCACAGGCGCCAACGCAAGGCTCGGGCTCGAGCGAGACTATCTGCCAGGAGAAGGGGTGCCATTGGTCGCGCAGCGAGGGCACTCCTAGCTGCCCACCACGGAAGTATGCCTCCCAAAGGCACCAATGCGGCTACAGCAGCCAAGGAGCCCAGCAAGGGGAGAGGCAAAGACCGCTCAGAGGCCCAGGTCACTCGCATCGATTTTGGCCTCCCTACTTCCATGGTGCAGACGTTGCAATCGATTTCGACGAAAGCAACGCAGGACCTTTGGGGACAAGGGTCTTTCTCGACGGAGGGTGCCACAGTGGAACAACTGGCACAGCGTACAGCCAACACCCTTGGCCGCCTTTCAAAGCGACTCAATGGCAACATGCGAGCCAAGAAGGATCTGCAAGATGCGCTGACGGCCTGGTTCTCCATGATCAGTCAACATCTGCTGGGCCTGACGCATCGTGTGGACGCCCTGTCTCGCAAGGTGGACGAGGACACCGTGGCTGCAGTCGAGGAGCTCTGACATGTATCTGCGGCGCAACCGTCTGTGACGACCAACGAGCAGCTGTCCCGAGCGGAACAGTCCTTGAAGTTCAGGCGCAGGAGGTGCATCGACTTGCTGCTGCCCTGAAGGCCTTCGCGACCACGACTCCCTTGCCTTCGGCTCTACATCCTGGTCCTGGCAGCTCCGTGGCTTTCACACCTGTTGGTGTATTTGGGGCCCCTCTGCAACTGACCACTGCCATGGCACAACAGGTTCCGCCGGGCCCTCCTACAACTTCTGGACCCTCACATTCTGGAGGTCTTTTGGGCGGTGGGTCGGAAGCCAGCTTCGGGACTCCAGGACCCCTGATGGGTCTTGGGCAAACGCAGCAGTGGTGGTGTCGAGCGGCCCTCCAAGAGCCCCCGGCGAGAGCTGCCTGGGACCCCGTGGCCGAGGGATTCGACTGGCCGCACCGCGGAGGCTCCCCAACGAGTTCCAGTCACCGTGGTGGCCGACGAGGGCCCCGAGCTCCTCCCTGGTGCCTTGACGGCGTCTGCTGGGCCTTGGGTGATGGCTTGGACTGCCTTGCTTCGCTTCTGCGTAGACAGTGCCTGCATGCCGCTCACTATGGATGCACAGGCCCGGGAGGTTGCTCTGCATACTGCAGAGTCTACCTGGACTGCCTTGGTGCAGGCTGTTGGCGACCCCGACCAGGCAGACCTTCCGGAGCTTCACCAACTCCTGCAAACGGCGTTGCATTGCATCCGGAGGTGCGCAGATGTTTTGCCGCGAGTCCGGCAAGGGCTTCTAGTGGCGTGCTTGCTGACTACAGGTGGCCTCTTGGACCCCTTTTCGTTTGCACCCTCTACGGCCCAGGAGTGGCTATTTCCCAGTCTCCTACTGGAGGCAGAAGTGCAGCTGCGCGGCTTCATCGCCCGAGAAGCCTCTCAGGACCCACGAGTTCAAGTTCTACTGCGCATGCCTTCTCCGTTCCTTGGATCAACTCTGGACGGGGAACCGGACGAAGAGCTCGAATGACGCCTGGACACGGCCCCTCTTGTACGCGTCGCCACTCCGGCGCTGTCGCACTCAGCCCAGCCGTTTGTGCTCAGGAAGGCGGTGTTAAGTCGCCTCTTTCCGTGATCACATTCGGCCTTTTCCTGGCGTGATACTGTACATGGCCTTACGTAGGGTAGTCGTTGTCACTGAGCGGTTTGTGGCTGCTTATGGACCGAGGTTATCCTGGCACCGCTCCTGGCAGCTCAGCTGCACCCTGTCAGCCACAGCCTGGTGGGTTGCAGCCTTGGTCGGGCCACCGGTCTCCATGTCTGTCTGCGCCTGCGTCAGTGAACTTTTGGCCTTCCTCCCAGGAATCGCCCTGGCTTTGGGCTCTGCGTGCCATGGCTTTGTCGGCACTCGTGGCTGGCGCTCCCGTGTCGCTTCCCTGTGCCCTTCCCTGCTCCTGGGGTTTGATGCGTGGCTCGGTCCTTTCTGGGTGTCCTTTTCTGCTTCTTCGGTGTCTCCCTATCCTTCTGGAGTGGGGAGCACCTGGTCTTGCACCCAGCCTGGGATTTACTGCCCATGCCGCCGTGTTGGCAGAAGCCGTTGCAGGGGTCGCTCCTCCACTCACGTGTCCGGCCGCTATCGCTTTTGGATGGCCTTGTTCTTGGGCTATCTGTCGACTGTTGACGGCTCGACTCTGCAACTTGGAGCCCTCTTAGCTGCTTCCTGCACACCAGCGCCTGTCGCGGTGCAACTGCACGCGCATGGGTTCCACGAAGGACGGCCTGTTCTCAGCACTGGTCCTGTTTTGCCAACCCCCTCGATCGATGTGATGTGCGAGGTCTACCCAGTTGGCCGCACTGGCAACCTGCTTCTCCCCCGCACCGACCGCAACCGCAGGCACTTGGCGGTCTTCGTTGGCACACCACCGGGAGCACCTGTGCTCGAACCGTGCCCGGTTCCTTTCCTTGTGGATGAGTGGTTGCACGGGCCCCTTTTGCATGCCAGGTTATCGGCTTCCTTAGGGTTTCCGGCCAGCACCTTTTCGGTTTGCCCGGTTTTTGCCTGGGCTTCCAGGGGAGCAACTCTTGCTCTCGCCCGTTACCTGCACTTGGCGTCAGGTGTGGCTCCCGGTTGACCTTAGGCAGCTCGGAGGCCGTATTTGCATGCTGCTTTGCTCTCGCGATTCCACTTGCAGAGCCATTGCGCAACTCGCAATGACTGCTTGACTGCTCAGGATGTGCGTGCGGACCTGGACCACCTTCTGGCGAGGTGCCAATGGGGTTGGCCTACACTGGCATCCCAGCCTCTATTCCTGCAAGAGGTTGATACACTGCAGTTTCAGACCGGGCCTGCTTTGGAATCATTACAGAGTCCTGTTGGGGCCTCCCTTGACCCTCCCATCTCCCTCTTCTCCGCGATGCAGGTCAGCCTCCCCACCTACCCCGCGGGACCCGAGGTTTTCCAAGGCCGCTCCCATAATCAGGCTCCCAACGGCCTTGTGTACATTGAGGCCTCTGTATTCGCTGACGCCGCTACCTTTCGGCGCATCGTTGCCACACAAGCCTCGCCGCATGCCACTGGGGGCGCCATGCGCATCTGGCAGCCGTTACCATCTCTGCCGTTGGTTTAATTTATGGAGGTCCACTGTGTGGGTGATGAAGTGCCGTGCATCTTGGACTTCCGTCCAGTTGGTTGGCGCCTAACCACGGTTTGCGTCGCCCCGCCGGTGACTGCAATCTCCGCAATCAGTGCCGCATCCAGGCGCGAACGCAATTGCATCCCACCGGAATGGGTCGAGCAGTGTTCTAGGGGTGGCTTTGGGTTGTTGCATAGAGAACTGGTGGCGCTGCCTGAGCAGGTTCTCACTGGCAGCTTTCCTCTAGTCCTGATGTTTTTCCCACACGTCTTTCGTCAGGACTCCTCTTCCTCATCTGAAGATCAGGTTGGCGGTTGGGAGGAGCCCGGTACTACTGGTGCCACCGACACTGTCATCTCGATGCAGCACACCTTGCTTCCGTCACCGGCTCGGTCCCAATCGGCGGCTGCCATGCCGGCTTGCACTGGGGTGTCCCCAACCGACTTCCTTAACTCCACTGCTGCTCCTCCTACGGCTGCCGCATCCCGAGCTAGTGTGGAGCCTGCTGAAGAATCGGCTGGGGACCAGGAGGTCTCTCAAGCGAGACATGGTGGCCCCTGCTATCTTGGTCTTCTCTTCGTGGCGGCCCACAGTGGGGGCCTTGGCTCGTTATGCTGGGCTCGCAGGTGCATCCTTCTCGCGCTGCTCACTTTCATGCCCTCTCGCACAGTTCACCTGCACAGTGAGCCTGCCTCGCCTCGCGATGTGGTTGTCTCTGCTGCAAGAGCCACAGACCGACGGGTGGCCGCGCCGGCCGGCGTCCACACATCTACAGGAGGGGGATTTTGGCGATGGTCCCCTCTGGACATCGCTTCCCGTGCAGGAGCGGGGCTATCTGATCACCTGCCGGCTGTGGTCACCAGGCACCTCAATAAGGCTTGAATTCTCTGGTTCTGGCTCCGCGCGGGAGGCTGCTGCTGAGGTCTACCGCCACCCTCAGTCACTGGCTGTGCTCTTTGACGTAGGATCTCGGGTGATCTGCGCTGAACTCCCAGTTGACTACACTGCCGCACAGGTCTTGAGTGCTGCACAGCAGGCGGCATCTGCGGGGGACGTGCAGATCCTGAAGGGTTTTGCCCATCGTCTCAGACACGGCGATGTCGTCCGAGTCGCGGTCAACTCCGCTGCCAGCACCTTTGATGTTTCCGCCTTCGTTTTGCCTTCAGACTCAGAAACAGCTTCCCGCTGGCTGCAAGATTCGCGGCTCGTCTCCATTCTACATCCCAGCGACGGCGTACTCACTTTTGAGGTTCCGCGTTCAGCTGTTTTGGCAACCCCGCTGCTCCAGGCCTTGCTTGGCACCAGTGTTTTCGGGAAGCGCGTTTTCATTGAGGTGCCTGGTGCTGATTACCTGCCGCATGCCACCTTTGCTGCTGTGCGTCCGGGACAAGATTGTATCATCTATAGGCTCACTGATGTCTTTGACCCTTCCACGGTCGGGCTCTTCATGGCCTTTGCGGGTGTGTTCTCCTCCTTCCCCGCGTTTCTTGAGAGCCTCCTTCGGAACTCGGGCCCCGCTGCTTCTTTGCTGCGCGCTGTTCAGCCTTTCGGGTTGTCTGTGCTTTCTTGGGAGTCCTCCTCCTTGCCAGGATTGTCACTTCTGGGTTGTGCATGCACAGGCAGACTTTGGGCGAGCCCGCAGGCATCTGCTACAGCTGCACTGGCAGCCACCCTTGGTGCGACGTTCTCCGGACCTCCTCCCCCTTCCCCGAACTAAGGTTGTTCATAGTGTTGGGGTTCAAACTAGTGCCCCTTTTCTGGTTCCTAGTACCCAGGCTTCCGTCCTTCAAGCGCCTCCTTCTGCCTGCGGCGTAGGCGTTGTCCCAGACTCAGCTTCCGACCTGGTAAGTCTCTGTGGTGAGTCTCTGGTGCGATGCGTGGCACGTCAAGTGCTTGATCACTTGTATCCCGGGTTTCACAGCCTGGGCTCTCCGAGAAGGTAATAGTTTGTTGGGTATGTGCACTCCGGTCCCCTCGTGGGAAGCTGTGGCCAAAGCTCTTTCCATTTCGTTATGGGAACTTCCGCACACTTTCCTGTCTGATAATCAGCGGGTCTGGCCATATCCCAGCGACCTGTCCACTGTTGCGACCCGCTGCGTTAGCGTTGGCTATGACTCTCATGAAGGTGTCGCCCAGCTCTGGAAGCAATGCCAGCACAGTAGCCCCTGGGATGTGGTGCTTGGTCGGGGCCTTGGCCTCTACGGCCGGGGCTGTGCAGCTTGCCTTTCCCACAACTGACCTTCAGCCCAAGGCTCTGCCCGATGGATGCCTGCTGCCGCTTCGGGATTTTGCTAGGCCCTGTTCTATGTTCTGGACGCATGAGCTGAGCCGTCAGACCTACGGGTTTGCGGTGGCCTCGCCACACTTGGGAGCGTACATTGCTCGCACTTGCCCTACCCATGAAGTTCAAATGCACCTCTGGCTCCCGGGTCAAGGGCCCATCCACCTTCGGGTTGCTGCACAGCATCTTGGTGCCCATCTAGGAATCTAGGAGCTTACTTAGGGGGTTTTCTACCTGCCTGTGAATACGGCCTCCACGTCGCTTTTGATACCAACCCTCAGGTCCTTGATCTTGTCATTGCTCCTCCCAGTGTGGCTGCGTGGTGGATCGTGAGGGACACGATTGGTTGTGAATTGTTGCGACCGGTGGTGCAGCACTATGTATCGCACTGTTCCTTCTTCTTTTGTGCTATTGAGCCGGACGGAGTCGTCTACAGTGTGGAGCCGTCGGCGGAAGTGCGGTTCATGACTCCGCGCTCGTGCCTTTGTTACCAGGGTTCTTCCTGGTCTTGTAGGCCGGGTCGTCGATGGGATTCTGCAGGTTGTAGCTGCCAGAGCAGGCTCGCCATCACTTGCCGGGGGTCTCGTCCTTCTTTTGCTCAGTGGTCAAGCTGCGTCGATGCAACCATCCCAGGATTTGCCCTTAGTCCCAGCTGTGGAGCCGCCTGCTCCGCCCGCTGTCATGCGGATTTGGACTCTTAATGTCCGTCAGCCGGTTGATCTTCCTTGGCGCGCGGAAGGTTACCCCATGCACCAGGTGGCTGCGCGATCTCATGTGCCGGTTACATAACATCGATGATCCAGGCGAGTTCCGGTCCACATGCGGCCCTCGAGGCAGCGGTGTCCAGCATGTGCTTTTTGTCCCACCTATGCCTCCCACAGTCCCGCGCGCTCGGTTCTGGCTCTTGCATTGGGGCGATGCGGCTGTTGTCGCCTTTGGTCATAGCCCGTTCAGCTGGGATGTCGTCTCGGCGCACTTACACACACTCTTTCCGGGGGACAAGTCCCCGACCGTTGCCCAGCCATAGCCTATGCCGGTGCCTTTTACCCACCTGGCGCGGCTCTGCCTGACCTCCCGTCCGGAGCTATTATACAGCTTTTGATGAGTGCGTTGGCCCGTGTTCCCAGTGATGATGACCCTTGGCACCCCGAACCTTATGTAGTGGATGGCCCTTACTTTCAGCATGTCCCAAGCAAGGGCCCTGCTTTGGAGCCGGCTATTCTCATCGATGCAGGGGGCAATCGACGGCCGGAAGGTTTTGTCCCCACTACCTTAGACTGATCTGTCGGGCAACGGTACTGGCCTGGACCACGCCACGGTCTCCAGGGTTCATTCTCTGGCGCAACCTTGCCGAGCCAGACGCGGAGCCTGCTGGCAGTTCCGCGCAAGCATCGAGGACACCAGAGGCTACAGCGTCTGCTGCTGCTCTCCCCCCCCCACATGGACCTCCTGGATATCAGCAGCCCTTCCTGTGACCAGCGTGTTGCGGCTGGTCTCTGGGTCTCCCTTGTGCTTCCCACTCGAGCACCTAGCAGTAGGAAGCCGGCAGTCCTAACCTCTCAGGCGGTCCAAACGGATCCAGTTGTGATACTTGGAGCTAGTGACCGTATCTACCTGTCTGAGGGAGGTGATTGTGTTCACAACTGTGAAACCTGCCGAGGGCTTAGGCAAGCTGGACATGTAAAGTCAAAGAAGGTGTGCCAGTATTGCATCAGAGCCCGCAACACGTGAGTTGTTTTCGAGTTTGTGGCTTTCAACTAACGTTGAAGCCAAGGAGGAGTGTAGAATTCCGGAGGTTGAGTTGTACAGACGGATCACTCCTGATACCTGATGCAGTGCACGGTTCAAGACGTGGAGGGCTGCACACCTTTAGGAAACAGTCAAGGCATGAAGCTGTAGGCTAAATCAAGCCATATACAGTGTACTGCATGCCGTGGTCCCCGAAAAAGGAATCGTGAGTCTTTGTGCGTGCGCTCATGGTCTGCTGAAGCCACGGAGTTTTCTTTCAGGAGATACAGGCTCCGGGTGCTGGTTAGAACCATGGGTGGAAGAGATGACCTTAATCCCAATCTTGAAGATATGCCTTCTGGTGAGTCTGGAACTGGGAATTTCAGCAGGGAGGCGACAACTCAAGATCAGCACAAATAATGCAGTTTTATACACAATATACTTATATATATATATATGTATATACATATGTATCCATCTGTAGTTGTCGCACCAGACGGATAATTGTATTGTATTTATATATGACAGCACATAAGTCATCATTAGTATATCATCGTTTACACGAAATAGTCTAGGCAGTACATCATATGTAGTACTTCATAAATGGTATACAGTGTAAAACATACGTTCTGGTATGTAGTACATAATGCGCACTCATTATGTCACACGTAATATGTAGCATGTAATATGCAATATTTCGTGCGTAATATATATATATATATACACACATATGTATGTATGTATGTATGTATGTATGCATGTATCTGTATATGTATTATGCATCTATATCTAGATGTATGTTATATGGATACATAGATAGATAGTCAGATAGATAGACAAAGATAGAGGGGTGATGCCGTCAGCATCAGGCATCGCCCCACATGCTCGAGTATTTGCAGCCAGCCGAAGGTGCTTTTGGCCTTAGCCTCGCTGCCGGTGCTGTGCATGTGTGCGTGTTTGTTCGACCACTCCCCCCCATGCCCTGTCTCCAGTGTCCCCAGCCGAGTACTTCGATGAAAGATCGTCGAGTGAAGAGTTTTGTTCCGCCGAAGTGGTGTCTTGCCAAATGTCCAGTTCCAACCCAAGCTGCCTGGCTTGATTCCAGCCCAGACGGCTAGACCGACCGTTTCCGTGGGCCGGAGAGCACCCGAGGTCGACATTCACTCACCTACTCACTCATTCATTATTCAGTCTATACATCTATCTGTATATACATATATATGATTATGTGTGTTGGTGCATGCGCAATAACCATAGTCGCATGGATATTGTATACTTAACTTACATCTACATTTGCAAACACGCGTGTGCATACGAATGTGCGAGTGTATTTATGTCTGCATGCATGCCCGTCACCCAAGCATTCCTGAGCTTTCGATGTCGACCCCTGAACCCTCAGAGGTTTAGGTTTCGGTGTGTAGGGGTTTGAGCTTAGGGCTTCCTAACCCCAAACCTTGAACCGTTCCATGCACTCCTACAGAAGGAGCAATATGACCAGCCCAAACGTGTTCTTTCCTGGCATGCGTCTCGTGCAAACGACCTTCTACGACTTCACACTCTCCGTGTCTGCAACCAGGCGAAAGTGAGATTTCAAGAGCCACTCCGAACATTCTATCCCGAAAGAGCGTCGGAACTATATCCGCGGAAGCATCAGGATTTTGGGTTTTTTTGGAGATGGGGGTCCAAGAGAGTACTTCAATGCTGGAATTGCCCTTCAGAGAGGCAGTATTGATCTTGCGAATGAAGGGTTCGGGATTTTCTGTTTGAGGGTTGTGTTCTTGTTTGAGCCCTCAGATGCCAAGGAGGGTGGCAATGTCGCCTTGAAAGATTGGTCGCATGGGCAGGATCTCTGGTCTACTCGGACATCCTGTGATGCAGCACCGAAGGAGATTCAGCTCAAGATGCAGGCGTGCAGTTTGACTGCGGAACCGTTGTGTTCCTTTTCTTGCACAAGCCACCACTAACTGCAGTATATCTTAGTTTAATTAAGGGCGGTGCGAGTGTTGCCGTTTCTCTCCGGAAACGTAAACCGCCTGGATCCAGAAAACAACATCCTTGAGGAGGATGGCAATCTTGTCCTCCATTGCGATGGGGCTGTTGCCTTCGCCACCGGCACAGCTGCTGGGTTTTTGTTAAGGACGTTAATGTAAGTGACCATATGAAGGATTTGTAACAAACAATATGGTTTCCTTTCTACGGTAACTTAAGTTAAATCCTTTAACACGAACCCAGGCTGACACTTCGCTGGAGGCGGGGAGCGAAGGCTCATCCCAGCACCCCAGACCAGCCGAAGCTGCAACTGATCCCAGAAAACCAGGCATTTTGCAGGTAGAAAATGCTTAAACCCTAAGCCTAAACGCCAAAATCCTAAACCCTAAACCCTGAGCCCCAAGCCCGGCTTGGAAGGCTTGGAGGTGGGCAGACACCTGTTGAGTACTAGAGGGGCCTCAATAATTGCCAATACCATCTTGGGGATTTTTTAGTGTAATGAATGTATAATGGAGCCCAAAACCCTATTCTAATTATTAAGGCCCCTAAATTAGGTGAGGCGCTGCTGGTTTGATAATTCAGGCTTGCAGCCTAGAGGGTTTACGAGGCGAGGTTTCGGGTTTGGAGTTTGAGGTTTAGCATTCAAGGTTTACACTTCAGGATGTACGGTTTTAGGGTTTTACGGTTTGGGGTTTAGGGTTCAAGGTTTAGGGGTTCAATCTTCGGGTGTTTTTGCTTTGCGTCCCTCAGGAAGAAGAAGGAGTGAATACTCTCCTGCTGGAGACGGGCGGCAACCTCAAGATCATCAACAAGAGGGGTGGGAACTTCGAAACAAAACCCTATCCCTGTCCCTAAACGTCAAAGCATAAAGCCGTTGACCCTCAACCTAAACCCCAAAATCTAAAGTCCTACACACTAGGTTTTTGAAGGAACGGATGCCGGGAAGCTTTCTGTCGCGAGCCAGTGGAGCGTCCTCCTACTTAGGGGGTTGGGGTTTTGTTTGGTTTAGGTTTTAAGGATCTTAGGATTAGGCTGTAGGACCTAGGGTTTGGAGATCGGTTCTCGGCCAAGCGATGATTAAGTTCCGTGAGGCTTCATTGCCCCACTGTAGCCTAGCCTCCAAATTCATCCCTGCAGGTGAGTCCATCTGGACTTCCGGAACTGAGGTGACTTACGACTACTTCCCGAAAAGCACTTGAGGTAAGCAGAAAACAAGCACCTGACGGTTCATGGGCAACGCAGAAGTTTCCTGTACAGTACGTCTGCTTGAGTTTCTTCCCGGTATCGCAACTGTGCAGTTGGTGCTCCCCATATAGCGGACACCACTGCGGCCTGACGCTTGTGGAAAAAAGTTTCTGTGCTTCCGTGCCACGTCACGGATTGTTGTGTCGGCCCCTTCGCTGTCATCATCAGCAGCATCATCAACACCAACATCGTCCTGAACCTTCACAAGGCATTGTTTGCCGGCAGTCCATTTGCTTCAGTCTTATGCTTACCATCGCTGCGTGTGATGCCTTCTTCTGGGGACAGGGGCCAGGATCATGGTGCTAAAGCGGCTGCACGTACTTCTGCTGCTGATTCTGATGGTGGTGGTGATGCTGGTGATGATGACAATGATGATGAACGTAACTGGTTGTTGTTGCTTGTTGTGGTTGTTCTTGCCGTTGTGGTGGTGGTCTTGGTGCTGCTCTGGGGTCGGTGGAGATGGCAATTTTGATTGCTGCGTACATGTCGACGGCCTCCGCGGCAAAAGCCAGCATCAGCATGTAGGATTCCCTGCCGAAAGCCCTTCTATGTCCCCCCATTAGCATCCTTATGCCCTTTCATGTTGGGTTGTCTTCCTAACGCCGAATGGAGCCCTAACCCTAAGACCCTCCGCATGCCTCTGAGGTGCCATTCGAAACTACTACCGGGGACAATTCTGGGCCGGCGCCGCGGTTTTGGATCTCTGCTCCTCTTGGATCAGTCACTTCCCGGAGGAGCCTGGGCTGAAAGCTTTTCAAAAACAACCCCAGCAAAAGCATGGCTGGTAAACCGCAAGCCTTATTACCTAAACCCTTAACCCCTAAACCCTTCGACCCGAAACCCTGAACCCCTGAACCTTAAACCCCTAAGCCCCTAAACCCTAAACCTTAAGCCGCCAAACCTTAAACCTTTAACCCTAAGCCCCAAACCTTAAACCCCAAGCCCCTAAAACTTAAACCCTAAGCCCTGAAGCCCTGAACCGTAAAGGCCGAAACCCTAAACCCCAAACCCCAAACCCTAAACCCTAAACCCTAATAGCCCGAACCTGAAAGCCCGAAACCATGGTTGCTTTGAGGATCTTCGCCTGGGTCGGGCCGTTGGCATCGGGCTGAACGCCGAGGCAGCGAGAGCCTGGGCTTTGGAGTACCATACTAAACCCTAAACCCTGGGAGTGCCATACTTTAATCCTTTCTTCGTAAAGGAACCATTCATGAAAGAAAAGTTTATACTTTTTTCTCCCGGGTTACTTAAAAGCCAAGAGCCGGCTGAACACCAACACCAACATCAACACCATCACCGTCACCATCACCATCACCATCGTCATAACCACCTTCATCATCAACATCATTACCTTGATTATCCTTAGTGCCACCGTGAGACCGGGGCCGCTGGTACCCATTCAATCCCCTTAACTCTCAGCCCGTACATACAAACCTTAAACCCTAAATCCCAAATCCCAAAACCCTAAACCCTAAACCCTAAACCCTACACCCTAAACCCTAAACCCTAAACCCTAAACCCAAATCCCAAAACTCTGAAATCCCATCAGCCCCGCAAACGCGACCCGACAGCAAAGAGGAGCTCTCGCGGAATCGGCAGCTCACAGAGTGGCTACGGCAGAATCTCAACAAGGCCAGGGTTTGGGGTTTGGGGTTTAGGGTTTAGGGTGTAGGGTTAAGGGAACTCCAACTGGGGCCTTGGGACGATCGGCCTCAATCGGGTTCGTTTTTCTACCCCCATAAAGACATTCAGCAAGGAACGATTCCTTCCAACGAAGGAAGATCACCCTAAACCCTGAGCCCCTTCCCCCAAACCCTAGACCCTAATCCCGAAGCCCGAAACCCTACATACCCTAAACCCCAAACTTAACCCCGAAGAATCTACATTTTTAAGGACTTATATAAAGACATCATAATAAGGAACCTTAAAAAGGCAGGTTATTCAGAGTTAAGGTAGACCCTAAACCCTAGTCTCTTGGCCAAGGAGCTCCCCAACCCCACATTCTTACGGCGGAACCTGGGGTTCTAGCCGTTGCTGTCTCTCACTTTCAGGGAAATAGGGTTTAGGGTTTAGGGCTTAGGGTTTGGTGTTCAGATTTAGGGTTTAGGGTTTTGGTGTTCAGGTTTAGGGTTTAGGGTTTTGGTGTTCAGGTTTAGGGTTTAGGGTTTTGGTGTTCAGATTTAGGGTTTAGGGTTTTGGTGTTCAGGTTTAGGGTTTAGGGTTTTGGTGTTCAGGTTTAGGGTTTAGGGTTTTGGTGTTAGGGTTTAGGGTTTTGGTGTTAGGGTTTAGGGTTTAGGGTTTTGGTGTTAGGGTTTAGGGTTTAGGGTTTTGGTGTTAGGGTTTAGGGTTTAGGGTTTTGGTGTTAGGGTTTAGGGTTTAGGGTTTTGGTGTTAGGGTTTAGGGTTTAGGGTTTTGGTGTTAGGGTTTAGGGTTTAGGGTTTTGGTGTTCAGGTTTAGGGTTTAGGGTTTTGGTGTTAGGGTTTAGGGTTTAGGGTTTTGGTGTTAGGGTTTAGGGTTTAGGGCAGTGTCTATGCTGTCTCAGGCCTTCAGGAAGATGGAGTCATGCGGCCCATGCAGAGAGGGGGACTAAGCTTGGCTTTCAGATTGGGGTGCTCAGACAAAATCATGGTACCCCAAACCCTTACCGTAACCCCGTCTAGGGTTTACGGTTCAGGCTCCGGATCCCTGAACCACAAGAGGAAGGAGAGACGGAGGAAGGGCAACCAGCAGCAGCCCTAGTCCTAAACCCCGAACAAGAAACCTCAAACCCGAGATTCTCTAAACCTTCACTCCGCTAACCCTCAAGGCCTAAATCCGAGACCCTCAACCCCGAAACCCTAAGCCTTAACCCCAGTTTAGCTCGCGCAGGATCCCGTTCTTCACTTCGCTGACGAGACCTTCGACTTCGTTGTCAACGTGGCCTCTGGGATGACATAGGAGATTCCGAAAATTGGGGGTACCTTATTTTGGGGTCCTTATACTAAGCATCCTACTATTTAGGGCACTCTATTTGGTTCCTCAATTTTCGGAAACTCCCACAAAGACCTGTAAGGGTTCAGGGCCTTTGAGGGTTTAGAGTTTAGGAGTTTAGGGCTTGGAGTTCAGGGCGTAGAGAGTAGTGTTTAGGGTTTGGCGCCTGGTTGTTTAGCAGGATCCATGGGAATTGTTAATGTAGGAACCTGATTAAGAAACCCTGGGCCTATAACCCCCAAAACACTAGGATTCTTATAAGGAACCCTAATAAAGGCCCAAGATTTCTCAATCAGGTTCCTACACTACAAAGGTTCTATGCAGGCTTAATGCTATCGCGGGAACATTATGGCCTCTTTACATGGACTATGGATGGATATTCTGTATAGAGACTAGTACGAAGAAGGTGTTGGGGCATCATGTATTGAAACTCTACGGGCGAAGATTGCTTTTTCAGACCCGCATATGCTTTGGGGGAAAAGGCCTTTAGGATTTAGAGTTTAGGGTTTAGGACCGGTGTAGTCCCTATGTGGGTTGTTCTCTACGCTAAGCTCCCTTTTAGGGTCCTTTTCATACGGGTGGCAAACTATTTTGGGGACCTAAAATGGGACCCGGTGTAGAGAGATTATTCATATGATGTAGATACGCGGAAACCAAACAGACCCCAACAAAGCTGTTGATTAGCTCTTGATGCACCATGAAAGTTTGAAACCTAAGCCCTAAACTCCAGCCTAAACCAGGGCATCGGAGGTTGCCTTCGGAGCACCCGAAATCTTAGACCCTCCACCCTCAGACCCCAAGATTTCTAATTTGTTTCAGGATGTAGGGTTTGGATGGAGTACTTCCAGGGCCTTCAGGGTTCCGATTCAGGGTTTGGGAGACGGTGCTAGAGAGTTTAGGTCATGAGGTTCGTGGCTTCGCAGTTGGTGTTTCGATTTCCAGCCCTTGGCGCAAACCCTAACATCCTAAACCATAAGCCCTAAGCTAAACCTGCGTCAAACAAGAGGTCTTCTATGCGCTTCGACAAATCCTGCCATCTCAGCTAGGAGGATCATGGGACTTAGTACCGTAATTGGGGTTATAAGTAGTTAGAACTGTAGTTACCTTACTTATAACCCTACTTACTAAGTCCCATGATCCTTTAAGAGGTGAGTGTCGACTACCTCGTGCAGCCGCTGCAGGCTTTGAAATGCAGAGCTTTACAGTTCGGGATGTCCACGGGGGTCTATACGGGTGGTTGTCAAAACTGGGGTCCCCTTTGGGGTACCCTAAATATTAGGCGCCGTATTATAGTACCCCAAAAGGGACCATAATCTTGACAACCACCCAATACGGAGTCAGGCTTTATGGATTTAGGCTTTCGGCTTTGAGAAGGGACGCCCTAAGCTTTAGGGGTGGGGCTCAAGGTTTAGTGCTCACTTTGGAGGATGAATGAGGCCCGGGCCCAAAAGAGGGTTGATCGCAGTCTCAGCCATGGGACCGAGGTGTTCGGGTTCCGGGCTGAGGGTTCTGAGACGCGGATGACGACACAAGATAGCCATCAGCCGTTCGATATGGGAGTTTCCGAAAATAGGGGACCCTAATATAGTACCCCAAATAATAGGATCCGTGCTATAAGTACCCCAAAAATTATTTTGTACCCCGTAATTTTCGGAAACTCCCAAATATGCGCCCAGCCATACGAGGGCCTCTCTGGAGCTTTAGCTTTTGGTTTCAGGATGTTTCAGGTGAGAGGACTGGAAGCATCCTCATGTCCATGATGTTCGTAATCCTAAACCCTGCCCTTTTCGTGACAAAAGGACACCCGGACCCAGAACACAGCACACACTTTATCCCTCTGCCTGCTATGAAGATCGCAGTCTGTAAGGATAACATGGAAGCCTAAAGAACAATTAGCACGAATGTTGCTCAGGGTGATTGTTTCAATCTCGAATGTTGCAAAGCATACACCACGATGAAGGCTCTATGAGGTCATGACAAATCTGCCCCTGACTGCAGCTGTTATCCCGAGGGGAAGACTTTCCCAAGCAGGTAGAGTGTTGGGTTTTGGGCTTTCAGGGTTTGCGGTTTAGGGCTTGGGTTCACTTACAATTGAGGGTGCAGGGCTTATGTTTTTGAAAGGGTTTCGGGAACCCCAAACCCTAAACCTTAAACTGCTGGGGGGGAGACGAACGGATGACCGCCGGAGGTCTTCCAAGAGATCTGGCGTGTTCTTCGACCCGGGGCACTCGCGTCACTCGATGCGGAGCTTTTCGTGGTTAGGGCTTAAGTTTAGGGTTACAGTCTCTAGGGTTAAGGTTTTGGGTGTAGGGTTTAGGGTTTCAGGTTCAAAGTTTAGGGTCAGGGTTTCGGGTTAAGGGTTCTGCCCGGCACCAGCAACAACCCCACATGAGCCCTAGACCCTGTATAACCTGCGAGCCGAAACCCTGAACCCCCGAACCCAGGAAGCCCATTATACCATACTAATACTGTAGTGCATTAAAGTATGGTTTACGACATTTTTATTCTACCAGATTCTATTCTGTTCTAGTACATAATAGTAAAACATGTTCCACCTTCATTCGGTGGGTTGAATGAGTAACTACATTCCTTCATTGTCCTCGTATAGATGTATGGAGAAGTCTGGGCAGCAAAGCGCTAGAAGTTGAAGGGGTGCATTTGCGGACCCTAAACCCTAACGCTAAACCCGAAACCCCAAACCCCCAAACCCTAAACCCTAACCCTAAGCCCTCAACCCAAAACCCCTATAAATACCCTAAGCCCTAAACCGGTGCGTTTGCGGGAACACTAACAGTCTAGGCTTTCGCGCCGCTTGTAGAATATTCCCTACGCTCCAGATAGCACGGGGGGGTAGTTGTGATGCTCTCCGAAATCAACCCAGAAGACGTTGCAGAGATGCTAAACCCTAAACCCTACACCCTGAACAGGCCCTAAACCCTAAAACCCCGGTGGTCGCAGAAGACGTCCCAGAGATGCTGACCAGAACATAAGGTGCAGTAAAACCGACCCGAAATGAAACCTGGAAGCCCCAAGCCGTAAGAACCCTGTTGCAGAGCCCCATGAATTCCTGGCCGTGTGCTTAGGATCATGAGCTTCAGCAATCGCTTCTTTGCGACGAAGGCTGTCTGCAAACCTGGGCTGAGGAGAATCTTATGTACGAGTGGCGTTAATGGGCCAAGCTCGAAACCGAAACGTCAAGGAGGGGGCTTGTGATTTGAAGTCTCTTGTGAAGTGTTGGAAGTTTCTGGGTGGTCGTCTCGCTGCTGATGACTGCAGATAAAGGTCGAGCTTCCCAAGCTTCGAAAGCACCAGTCATGAAGCGGAACCCACCTTCACCCCCTCTTCAACTCTGAATCCGCATTCCGTAAACTCTAAACTTCCTAAACCCTACTTAAAGGCTCATGGGACTTAGTAACTATGGTTATAAATAAGGTAACTACTTACAATTGGTTATATCCCCAGTTAGGGTACTTATAACTGTACTTACTAAGTCCCATGAACCCCCAAGTAAGCCCCAAGCTGGAGGCTATCAAGCTGTGGCTTGCGCGGGGCGCGGTGCTTCATGGGTCAAAGGTCTCGCAGCCCTTGTGGATTGCACCAGTCGCTGATGTTCGGTTCTACTCCAGTGTTTTCTTGAAACATCACCGTCATGTCGCAAATCAAGTGCACTCCCTCGAAACCTTGTTCCGACTTGGTAGCGGCTTCTGTCTCGAGTAAGGCTGCGATTGGCACTTTGGAATGTCTTCATCCGCAGAAACCGTACACCAATCCTTCCAACAGTTCTTATGGGAGCAACATGTATAAAATATATCCCGTACAGTGGAGTTTAGATGGGTTAGTACCACCGAAGAAGTGAAGCAGCATTCAAGCTGCGCTGCTGAGGAGATCGGGGAGCGTCAGCGCTGCCAGGCAAATTGTCGGGAGTTTAAATCGAAGAGCTGACGAACCAAAAACCTGGACCACTTAGCATCGCCCTTAGCCCTATGCTGGAACGGAGAAGCCCCATTCGAGGTAGACACTGGCATTCCAAGAGGGCTCGCCTCCGCACAGCAAGCCCGGCGTGAGTACCCCCTAAACCCTAAGCCCTAAACCCCAAATCCTAAACCCTAAACCGCCCAACCAGACAGGGAGGGGCGAGGCATCTCGGGAGCCCAACCTCAACGATAATCTGGCTCCAACAGTCCTAGCGATTTGTATCTGCGGAGACGCGGATTCCCTTCACCCCTTACATCCCAGAAACTCCAATATGGGAGTTTCTGAAAATTAGGGTGCCTTAATCTGGGATCCTTGTAATAAGGATCCTACTATTTAGGGTGCTTATTAGAGTCCACCATTTTCGGAAGCTCCCATATTCCTTAATGAGGGGATATACCTCAAATTATGTTAGACATCCCACGTATGTTCCTCAATTAGGGCTATTGGAGTGTCTGAGATAAGGAATGCGAAGCCATAATGAGGCCCCCACCCTCTCCGTAATTCAAGGTATATTTCACTACTTGAGGGGTCTTGGGGTCCCTTCGTCCCACCTGCAGGAAGCAGAACCCTGCACTGCAGAGATCGGGGTCCAAATTAAGCCCGCTGAACCGAAACACTAAATCTAAGCCCTACCTTAACCCTGAATAACCTACCTTTTTAGGGTTCGTTATTATGCTTTCTCTATATAAGTCCTCAAAAATGTCGGTTCTTCGGGGTTAAGGTAAAACCCTAATCCCGAGACCCTAAACATGAACTCCTAAAGCCTAAGCACTACACCATAAGCCCCAAAGCCATCTTCCTGAGCTTGCAGGTGGTTTCATGGTATTTCAAGTTCGCCGGCTTCGAAGAGATCCATGCGCAGGCGCGCCGGGTCCGGTCCGGTTGTCGGAGTTTCAGGGGTTCAGGACCCTAAACGGTTTAGGGTTTAGGGTTTAGGGTGTAACCCTAAACCCTAAACTCTGAACCTTAAACCGAAGTTCGGGGCCCTAAGCCCCGAAACCCTGCTACCCTCGGTTTGGGGTTCGGCGTTTAGGGCCTAGGGACTCTCCGAGCTTGCACCCCAAACCCCGAAACCCTACTACTCAAACTGTGATGCACGAAGCCCCGTAAGTTCGTAACGACTCCCGAATCCCCTTACACCTCCTAACCCCGAAGCCCCAACCCCAAAACCTGAACCCTAAAGCCCTGAAGCCCTAAAAACCCAACGCCCTGAAGCCCCGTAAAAACCCAACGCCCTAAACCCCAGACCTTAAAACTTAAACCCTAAACCCGGCTCGGCCTGGCTTTGCATGTTCCGTGGAATGCGGGATGAAGGAGTTCAACGCTGCCGGCACCAACTATCTACCATGGTGGAATGGGATGTTGATGACCTTCTACAACTTTGCGGGGACGAGGCGGATCAGGTGCAGCTTGTGAATGCAGAAAACCTTCAGCCACCACCAGAAGACTTGCAGGAACAGGGAGGAGATGGAAGGGATGCCGGACCAAACCAGAACCCAAAGTCAGAGAACACTCGTGAAGGTGAAGAGGCAGCTGAGGACTAGAGGGTCAAAGGCTTTCTGCAATGCAGATTCCGGACACCTATTTGTAGGCACATGGAAAAAAAGGCGTTCAAAAAAAGGACCCTGAATCCCCTACGACCCTAAGGCTCCAAACCCTAAAGGGGACCGAACTTTGTAGGAGCTGAGCATCGGCCGGGGCGATCCGCTCTACGTGGTGCGGGGCCGAAGGCGTGGGGATCTCTAGCTTCAAGGCTAGGTTTCTGGGTTAGGGGTTTTCGGGGTTTTCGGGGATTTAGGGGTTTTCGGGGTTTTAGGGGTTTTACGGGTTTTCGGGGTTTTAGGGGATTTAGGGGTTTTCGGGGTTTTAGGGGTTTTAGGGGTTTTAGGGGTTTTAGGGGTTTTAGGGGTTTTGGGGGTTTTGGGGGTTTAGGGTTTCGGGTTCACGGTTTAGGGTTCTATGGATTAGGGCTTATAGGGTTTAGGGATTGGGGTTTTAGGGTTTAGGAGTTTAGGTTCAGGGCTGTAGTAGCAGGTTAAGGTCTGTGGCCTTAAGGGCAATCTCATTTTCGGAAGTTGTGCTTAGAATTGTCCCAGTGTCTCCGTAGTATACTCTAGTTAGAATAAGGAGCCCCCAAAACCTATTCTAATTAAGGCCTCTACATTAACCATCCGAAGTTCTTCCCGTGGAACCTCGTGGGCTCGGGACATCAAGAAGAGAAGCATAGCAGCTACATGGTGCAGCAACACGGACCGATAATAAGCACTTGTAGAACCCTCATAGCAACCCTTGTTGCACAAGTAGCCCCTATAGTAATCCGTAGAGCGACCACGTAGTACATCATAGCAGCAGTTGTAGCAGCATCCCGTATAGAACTCCTATCGCACCTTAGCAATACTCGTATCTCGTATGCAGGTACTGGACCCTGCTCATGTCTTGCAAGCCAGTTGAGAAGCGTGCAGTAGGTTTAGGGTTTAGGGTGTCGGGCGCCGGTTAAATTGAAAGAGGATGCACTGGAGGTTCTCCCGAAAACCCTAGCCCTAACCCGTTCCACCTCCCTGCTCGCGTGTTTGCGTTGTGTTGATGGATATGAAGTTCTCCCTCTAGAACCATTCGGGAGTTGAGGGTGGATATACTGTTTTGAGACTAACGGTTCAGTACGCTAGCCTACACTTTGGTGACTTTGCAACCCCGAACCCGGAGCCCTAAACCTTAAGCCCCAAGACCCTAAGACCCAAACCCTGTAAGCCCCAAAACCACAAAACCCCGAAGCCCTAAACCACAAAGCCCGAAATCCCTGCAAGCCCACAACTCCTAAAGTAGCCCTTATGGGCACCCTTATAGTAACCTTTATCGACCCCTTTGAAGGAATCCTAAAGGATGAACCCGCCGCCCCTATTCATCCATGCCAGGCCAGCGCAGCGCCGCAGCGAGCTGTGACGGAGACCCGAAGGGATCTTAGCGCTTTCTAGGGCCTCCTCGCCACAGTTTCCAAAGATGCCGAAGGCCGGGCGAGCCCCGAAACCCTCTTAAAGGAACCCTTAAAGAACCCTTCAAGGACCGGTTTAGGGTTTAGGGTTTAGGGGCCCTTAAAGGATCTGATAAAGGACCCCCCTAAACCACAAAATTAGTTTGAGAATCAGCTGCCGTCGTTGTGAGGTGTTAGCCTTGGCAGGGAAGCAGTGCAAGCGTGCAAGGTCTCAGGGAAAGATGGAGGAGCGTTTCGGGTTTGGGGTCTAGGGAGGATCAAGCAAGGACTTGTGAAGTGCACAATACCATGAACCCCTAGAAGCCCGGTTACTGACGCAGTGATGTGTTGTTCTTGCGGAAGCAGAGGTTGTAGCCCCAAGCCCTGAACCCTAGAACCCTCAAGTCGCCGTCTACCCTATTTAAGTATGAAGGCCCTTATACACATGCGCCTAGGCCCCAGAGTTTTCCTATTGGGTTTAGGGTTTGGGGTTCAGGGTGTGGGGTTTGGGGCTTCGGGTTTAGGGTTAGGGGCTTAGGGTTAGGGGTTTAAGGTTTAGAAGGTTGGGGTTTAGGGTTTGGGGTTTAGGGTTTAGGGTAGAGGCAAGATTTCTTCAAGGGCTCCACATCTAGCAGGGGTTCCTGGTCGTTTTCCCATAAGAGAACCTGTAAGGGTTTTCTCTGCAGGTTCCCCTATTCGCCCCGACCACTATCACTAGAGCCCGAAGCCAGATGGAAGTTGCAAGAGAGCAAGCTCAAACTTCTGAACCCTAAGATTTCAACGCCTATTTGGCCGTAAGGTCTTAAGGTGTAGGGTAGATCCTGAAGCACAAAGCCGAGAAAATCACGACATGCATCAGCTGGGCTCAGACGTAGTTCAGCTGCCGCGTGGATCCCTCTGTTCGACTAGACTTCGCGGGTTTCAGGATGTGCAAGGCTTCGGCGACGAAGTGCAGGGCTTACGGTTTAGGGTTGCGGGTCGAACACAGGCATTTCACACAATCAAGCAGATTTAGGGCGTTCAGCTCACCGATTTTATGCTTGGAAACCCGGAAGTCAACAGAAGGACAAGCTGTAGCGGGTTCCACGCGGCCCCAGGGGCTTGTACAGAGGGCCATGGCATGTTTCTTGGCTGTGTTTGCCCTGCTCCAGTTCCGAGCTGCAAGTCAGATGGCTCAGACCGAGGACACTGGGCAAATCTTCGCAATGCTGTTTGTTGGTGTAGGGTTTACGATTTAGGGTATGGGAAGTGCAGGGTCTGTGCAGTTCGGTCACTCATCAACCTAGACCTCCGGCATCGTTTTCCCGTAGTGTCAGCCATAGTTGCCGCTGCTCATCAAACCAGGAATAGCCCACAGCAGCGGGAGCAACCGCCGCAAGAAGAGCAATGAGAAGAGTAACATGCGAAAAGCTAAATTTCAACACCACTATCCGGTGTTGCATTGAATGCAAAACGCAGACCTGTTTTCCATCAAGATGCCTGCTGCCGTCACCAGGCTTGCCTAGCGACGGGAGAGCAACCTTTGCTCCTACAAATGGGGCGAAAGGCGCCTGGCGGAAATGTGCGGGCTCAGAAGCCAGGATTTGGTGTTTGGCGTTTGGGGTTGAAGTGCTCTTCGGGTTCAGGGTCTCGTGTTTCGGGTTCAGGGCTGAAGAGATTCGGGTTCAGGGTTTAGGGACTTTCCGGTTTGGGCATAGGGATTCGGAGGGTCGGACGAAGCTCCGAATCCCTCAATCTTCAGCAGATTCCAGGTGGAGCTGAACATGGCGACTTCTTCCTGCGTGTGCTCCTCGAACATCGATATTGCGGCGCTGCAGGTACTGCAGGCGGGTGTAGGGTTCTATGGTCTCCTTACAAATCAGTTTTTAGTTTTTGTTCATATAACACCCAAGAGAATATTAAGAATACTATTTTTTTGTGGTTCTAAGGAGGGGTATATGGTTTAGGGGTTGAAGGTTTAGGGTTTAGGGTTTGCTTTGGGGCGAAGGGGAGAATTGCACGTGTTGTTTGCGTCTGAAGCGTCCGGCTGAGGGCTCAACGCTCAACCAAAATCTTGAGCCCTACACTCTACCCCGAAGCTCGAAACCCTAAACCCTATAAACCCTAAGAGTTTTTCTCAAGGTTGTGCTTATAGAAGCACTTCCCTAAACCCTAGACCCAAAACTTGAAGAGTCTTTTCGGGGGGTTCCGAGTCTCAGAGTCAAGCAATTACGCCGTCAAGTCGTGCATTGAAGGAGTCGCTGCGTCATCGGGTATATACCCTTAATATAGCTATTATATACCCAGTATATAGCCCATTGTAGGGACCCAGGGGTCCCCAATAAGGGTCCCTCCTATTCCCCTAAACCCTCTAAACCCCCAAACCCCTAAACCCTAAACCCTATACCCTTATAGAATCCCTATAGATCCCTTTAAAGGTCCCCAGTAAGGGTCCCTCCTATTCCCCTTTGATAAGACCCCAATATCCCTTAGTTTGGGAATATACCTTAGATCATATCAGGGATCCTGCCATAAATTTAAGGTATACTCCTGAATTCCTATAGGGGTCCCTCCTATTCCCCTTTGAAGGAGTCGCTGCGTCATCAAGCGCCTTCCAACGTGGGAGCGGACGTGGCTGCGGTGCTGTCATATGTATCTGGCCAGGCAGGGTTTGGAGGGTTGAGGGTTTAGGGTTTAGGGTTTGGGGTTTAGGGGTAGAGGGTATAGGGTTCAGGGTTTAGGGTTTAGGGGTTTAGGGGTTTACGGTTTAGGGGTATAGGGTTTAGGGTTTAGGGGTTTAGGGTTTAGGGTTCAGGGTTCAGGGTTTGGAGGGGTTGACATGCGCTATTAGAATTCTGGACACCGCTGCGTAGCCATCGTAGAGACCCGAATGCTGAATTCGCAGAAAATTCTGGCCTGTCCCTCTTTCTGCACGCCGGCTAAACCCCGACACAGACACTCCTGCAGACGGTCGCGCTGATAGGTGACGTCGGAGTATGCCAAAATTGCCAATGATACAATCATCTTGGACGAGGACAGCTGTAAACAGTGTTTCTTGGGTAAATGTTCTGCCCCAGCACAGAGGCAACAACTGAAGCCTTCAGGAAGATGGAAGCTGGCTGACAAGACTAGAAAAGATCGGTGAAGCGGTGGTGCTAACTGCGGTGGACGAGATCCCTGTCGCTGCTGGGATGATGAAGGTGGCAGAGGTTCAGGGGTGACATTTGATTCGGGGGGCTCGCAGCCGAGAGCCCCAAATTCCCAAGCCTAGAGAGCCTCCGGGTTCATGTTTCCACACCCTACAACAGGCCCATGCAAGCCCCTGTAGAGCTATAAGAAGGAGTACACAACGTGGTTTTCTGATAAGAAGCCCCTAGACCCTGAACCCTAGACCCTTGTAGTTTCAGATCATCCCAGGTTGGCGGGGTACTGTCGAGCGTTCTCAGTTTGGTCTGGCCATCCACCGACACCGAGTATGATATCTGGGCGCTTATCATCGGCGAGGTCAAGGATCCTGGGTTCTCCGGATTTTGCGCTTTGGGGGTTTATGGGATTTAGGATTTTAGGGTTCAGGGTTTTGGGGTTTAGGGTTTTGTTTGTCCGGGGTTTTTGGGCTCTTGTTAGGCAATCGTTTCCTGTTATGGCCCAGTTATGGCAGCTGATATTAAGTTCCTTGAATCTCAACCAACCCCTAAGAAGTCCTTATGACACCGATAGCAACTTATGGCAACTTGAGAACAAGTTGCTTACCCCGAATATCCACCACGCATCAAGAAACCATGAAGATAGCCTCTAAAGCCCCTATAAACTCGACAGAGTCCGATAAAGACCATAAACCTCAGTGGAATCCGATGAAGCTTCGCAAAAAAGAGCAGGAAGCTACATGAAAGCCTTGTACAACACCAAAAATGCTCATAGCACCCCATGAAAAACATTTGTATCACCATAATAGACCAGAGCACCCCATAAAACCCAGTGTGCAAGCTCTAAGCTCGAAGCCTAAACCCTAATGCCTAAACCCGAAAACCGTAAATCCGGCAAGAGTTCCGGGTTCCTTTAAGGGTTTCCTTAGTAGGGTTCCCTTAACAGGTTCCTTCAGGGATCCTTAAGGGGTTGATGCCCAGGAGTTGGTCGATGTGGCGATCCTGGAGAAGGAGCTGAATGAACGGCAGGGCGATTTCTTGGGTGGCGAGGCAGCGATTTTTTCTGAGTGCCGGAGGATTTCATTGGGGGGTTTAGTTACGTAGAGCTTTGGGACATTTTATGTTTTCTTCTTCTACTGGGTATTACGAGCAGTGTAGTTCTTGGTGATGAAGGGGTTCTGTGAGGGTTCCTTTACGGCGTTCTGCAAGGGTTGGACAGGGTTTAGGGTTTCAGATACTCGAGGTTAAATGGGGGTCTGAATGAGCATGAATTTTCTCACCCTCTGTTGTAACCCCTGAAAAGTTGTATTACATTGCACCCCAACACAATATTCTCGATGTGATTCTGGGGGTGAGTCATGGATAAGGGGCTGATAGACACCTAGGGGGGTTTCTATAGATAGGCATCTTCTGCACTCTCCTTTATCGGACCCAAGACAGCCTGGTACAAGGCCTAAACCCTAAACCCAAAGGCTTTCAAGGGCCAGCCTAGGATTGCCCACCTCACCATCTCAACAAACAAGTACCAGCTGCTTCCGCTTACGATCGTTGCTGCAACCATCCACTGCTCGATCCTCAAGGAGAGGGGGCCAACGACACGTACCTAACCACAGGCTTTTGAGGTAATATCTGCACTGGAAGGTAGGACTCGACAGTTTATGCTTAGATGCCTTGTTTGGGCACCCTGAAGGAGAGGATCACGAGTGGCAAAACTCTCTATGGGATCCAAGACCCGAGTTGGGACTATGCACTGCAAGCAGCTGTGTCGTACTACCAGACACCATGTGGCACAGTGAGCAACGCTCTTGAATTTTCCTTTATGGTTCTCTTAAGCCTTGGTAGAATTGTTCCCAAAGACCACAACAGATTTCAAAACGCCCGAAAATACACCCAAACCCTACAAGCATTCCGTAATCAGGTCCTTCTTCGACTTCACCTATGGCCTGTGGAAAGACTGGAGGAAGACCAAAATCGAGACTTCGCCTTCTGAGTCTGGAAGACGTCGCCGGAGGGAGAACCAAGGCTGCTACAGTACCGTGAAGGATGACCTCACCAACACTGAGCACCTGGGCTTAGGGTTTTGGGTGTAGGGGTCAGGGTTTAGCGTCTAGGGTTTCCTGGCTGGCCAGGAGTATCATGTTTTGTTTGTTTCTGGTCTGGAGTTCCGCCCAAGATTGATTAGTGGGAAAGGGAATCCTGAATCAAGGGTCCACTGGGGAATGCAGGTACAGCCTTTATTGGAACCTCGACGACAGCATCTGCAACACTATTGCAAACATGACTCAGACCCGAGTCTTGAATGAGGCATGCGGCTACATGGCCAAGGCGCTGCAGCCGATCATGTACCTGCAGCGGTACATTCCTGGCATGGAGTCTGCCGAAGTTCAGGTCCTGCCTGCTGTGGAGCAGATTACCGTCGGGCCATACGCGGCAGTGACGCAGGACACTGACGGTACCCAGCTGCGGTACGACAAGGACAACATGTGGCATCTGGGTTCCAGTGTGCGTCATCCGCTTTCCGAAGATTCTTAGCCAGTCTTTGATTGAATCTTAGCCTTATTTCAAGATCGAAGGCATGAAAGCAAAGACGAGAAGATCGGCGATATCACCACGGCAAGTGTTTGGGCCTACGACGTGGTTGAGCCTCCTTTGAAGAGTACCTTTTTCATTCCTGCTCCGGTAGGCTCACTGTAATCTTGAATTCGTAGCTGCCCTCGTTTGTGAAGTGGATCTTCGTAAAGGCCGCGCTGGGTTTCTTTTACAAGCAAAGCCAGAACCGGGGTTTCTTTTACAAGCAACAGAACCGAAAGCACGCGGGGCCGGGTCGTGCTGGCTCGTGGCAAACCCCGGTCGTTTTGGCAACAAACCCTAAACCTCTAATGTAGGAACCTGACTAAGAAACCCTGGGCCTATACTCCCAATATAGTAGGATTCATATAAGGAACCCTAGTAAAGACCCAAGGTTTCTTAATCAGGTTCCTTCATTAAACCCCTGAGCCCTAACGAGACCTGCCTGCTTGTGACCATGGAGTCCTCTTGAACTGTGCAGTCGCCCCGAAACTGGAGTTTCCACAGGTGAATAGTATATACATATGTGTGTATATATATATACATATATATATATACATATATATATACATATATATATATATATATATATATATATATATGAGAGAGAGAGAGAGAGAGCAGCCTTTAGGGTCTATTTGACGCATAGTTTTAAGTATTATAAATACGTAGAATTGAAATAACTGAAATAATTGAGACAGGTAACAAAAGCTTATTTCAATTATTTCAATTATTCGGCTTCCGAAATAATTCAAATACTTGAGAATTCCGTTCCTTTGGCTGTTGGGGGGGGGGGCAGATCCCCCCATTTCAATAATTGAAATAGGGCCGATTTCAACTATTTCAATTATTCGGGACCCGAAATAATTGAAATAGGCCCGATTTCAATTGTTTCAATTATTTCAAACATTGAAATGGTGGGGGATCTGCACCCACAACATCCAAAGGAATGGGATTGCAATTGTTTTAATTATTTGGGTTCCGAAATAAATGAAATTTATTGAAGTCCCGTTCCTTTGGCTGTTGGGGGGGGGGGGGCAGATTCCACCCATTTCAATATTTCAATTACTTCATTTTTTCAATTATTCGGTACTCGAAATAATTGAAACAATTGAAACAGGCCCGATTTCAATTGTTTCAATGGCTGTGGATCTACACCCCCAACATCCAAAGGAACTTTTCAATTATTTCAATTATTCGGGACCCGAAATCATCGAAATCATTTAAATAGGCCAGATTCCAATTGTTTCAATTATTGAAATGGGGCGATACCTGGCTCGGGCGAGAGTGGGGAGGAGCTGGGAGCTAAGGGCTAGGGGTGGGGGAGGTGGGTTGGGTTGGGTTTTCCCTCCCCCTACCCTTCCCCCCTCCCTTCCATCCCTTCCCTCCTTCCCTCCCTCTCCTCCCCTCCCTCCCTGCTTCCCTGTCCTGTCTCCTCCTGCCCTCTGACCCCTTTCCACCAGCCTCCTCCTTGCCTCCCTGCCCCTTCCTCTGTCCCCACCCCCACTGCCCCCTCCACTCACCCCTTCTCCCTGTTCCTGAGGTTTTTCAACAACCCAGATCCAAAACTCACAAATCGCAAGGGCTGTCCCCCTAAAGTTTTTGTTCCTGAAACTAGACTCCAAGTCACAGATCGCAAGGGGTGTCCCCCTAAGGTTTTTCAACAATTCAGATCTAAGAATCACAAATCGCAAGGGGTGTCCCCTAAGGTTTTTCAACCATTCAGATCCAAAACTCACAAATCGCAAGGTGCATCACCCTAAAGTTTTTCCTGAACAACGTCACAAATCGCAAGGGATGTCCCCCTCAAATTTTTCACAATTCAGATCCAAGAATCACCAATCGCATGGGGTGTCCCCCTAAGGTTTTTCAACAGTCCAGATCCAAACCTCACAACTCGCAAGGGGTGTCCCGCTAAAGTTTTTTCCTGAAGCTAGACTCCAAAGTCACAAATCGCAAGGGGTGTCCCCCTAAGGATTTTCAACAATTCAGATCCAAGAATCACCAATCGCAAGGGGTGTCCCCCTAAGGTTTTTCAACAGTCCAGATCCAAGCCTCACAACTCGCAAGGGGTGTCCCGCTAAAGTTTTTTCCTGAAGCTAGACTCCAAAATCACAAATCGCAAGGGGTGTCCCCCTAAGGATTTTCAACAATTCAGATCCAAGAATCACCAATCGCAAGGGGTGTCCCCCTAAGGTTTTTCAACAGTCCAGATCCAAGCCTCACAACTCGCAAGGGGTGTCCCGCTAAAGTTTTTTCCTGAAGCTAGACTCCAAAATCACAAATCGCAAGGGGTGTCCCCCTAAGGATTTTCAACAATTCAGATCCAAGAATCACCAATCGCAAGGGGTGTCCCCCTAAGGTTTTTCAACAGTCCAGATCCAAGCCTCACAACTCGCAAGGGGTGTCCCGCTAAAGTTTTTTCCTGAAGCTAGACTCCAAAATCACAAATCGCAAGGGGTGTCCCCCTAAGGATTTTCAACAATTCAGATCCAAGAATCACAAATCGCAAGGGGTGTCCCCCTAAGGCGTTTAAACCACTCAGATCCAAAACTCACAAATCACAAGGGGTGACCCCCAAACGTTTTTTTCCTGAAACTAGACTGCAAGGTCACAAATCGCAAGGGTGTCCCCCTAAGGTTTTCAACAAATCAGATCCAAGAATCGCAAATCGCAAGGGGTGTCCCCCTCAGGTTTTTCAGCAATTCAGATCCCAAACTCACAAATCGCAAGGGGTGGCCCCCTAGAGTTTTTCCTGCGACTCCCAAATCACAAACGCAAGCGTGTCCCCCTAAGGTTTTTCAACAAGTCAGATCCAAGAATCACTCATCACAAGGGGTGTCCCCCTAAAGATGTGTTTTCCTGAAACTAGAATCCAAAATCACAAATCGCAAGGGTTTTCCCTAAGGTTTTCAACATCTCAGGTGTCAAGATCACAGATCGCAAGGGGCGTCCCCATAAAGTTCCTTCGCGAAACTACATTCCAAAACCACAAATCGTTTTTCAACAAGTCAGATGCCAAGATCACAGATCGCCAGGGGTGTCCCCATAAAGTTTCTTCGCGAAACTACATTCCAAAGGGTGTCCGCCTAAAGGTTTTTGCATACAATAGATCCAAAAAAACACAAAGCGCAAGGGGTGTCCCCCTAAGGTTTCTCAACCATTCAGATCCAAAACTCACAAATCGCAAGGGATGTCACCCTAAAATGTTTCAACAATTCAGATTCAAGAATCACCAATCGCAAGGGGTGTCCCCCTAAGGATTTTCAACAATTCAGATCCAGGAATCACAAATCGCAAGGGGTGGCTCCCTAGAGTTTTTCCTGCGACTCCCAAATCACAAATCGCAAGGGGTGTCCCCCTAAGGTTTTTCAACAAGTCAGATCCAAGATATTTTCTTGAAACTAGAATCCAAAATCACAAATCGCAAGGGTGTCCCCCTAAGGATTTTCAACATCTCAGCTGCCAAGATCACAGATCGCAAGGGGTGTCCCCATAAAGCTTCTTCGCGAAACTACATTCCAAAATCACAAATCGCAAGGGGTGTCCCCCTAAGGTTTTTCAACAAGTCAGATGCCAAGAATCACCAATCGCAAGGGGTGTCCCCATAAAGTTTCTTCGCGAAACTACATTCCGGAATCACAAATCGCAAGGGGTGCCCGCTTGTTTTTTCGACAAATCAAATCCCAAAATCATACATAGCAAGGGTCTGAAGTTTCAAACATGGGGCTATACAACTTATTTTTATAAGGTCTCTATATAGGTGTAGGGTTTATATAAGAAATCTATAGGGGTTTCGTCTAAGGGCTCCATATAGAGGATCTTGCAGGATTCTCCACAAGGTCAACATGATAAATCGCAAGGGTGTCCCCGTACTGTAAGGTTTTGTAAAAAACCAGAACCCAAAATCACAGATCGCAAGGGGTGTCCGCCTAAAGGTTTTTGCATACAATAGGTTCAAACAAACACAAATCGCAAGGGGTGTCCCCCTTAATCTTATAGATTCCGTTCCGAAACCGTGTGGGTTCCCAACATAGCGACCTTATGAAAAACCGTGAAGAATCCCTTGTATGGAAGCTTTATAGAAAGGCCTTACAGATTCCTCGCAGATATCATATAGATCGTTATAGATCCCATATATGACGACCTTATGGAAAGCCCTTATACAGCTCTTCTGATATGGAGCCCTTACAAAGAACCCTCATAAATTCTTTCTTAAAACCTCATGAATTTTCTATAAAAACCTTATAAGGATCCCGTATAGATCCCTTATGTGGAGCCCTTGTGGAGAACCCTGATAGATTCATTGTAGAAACCTTGCAGAGTCCCATCGTAGAACCTTATGGAAGCTCCCTTTCGATCACTTATATGGAGCCCTCATAGACAGCTTTTATAGATTCTTATGGAAACCTTCTAGATCCCCTATGTAAAGAACTTATAGAAACCCCGTATAGATCCACAAATGGAGTTCTTCATAGAAACCTTTGAAAGATCCCTATAATGGAGCCTTCATAGACAACCTTTATATATTCCTTATAGAAAATTATAGATCCCCCATATAGAAACCACGTAGAAGCCCCGTATATATCCTTGTACCTTATAGATTCCTTATAAAGAACGGGTTGGAGTCCTCACGAGTCCAAGTTCCAGGATATCATTTACACTTCTCGATTGTGCCTTCCTGAGGCCTCCAGGTCTTCTCCAAAGGTCTTTCCTCTGGCCCATGAACCCTCGGGACGCTTCTACCTTTTCCGACGCACAACCACAACGTAAGAGGTACACCTGAGCTGTACATCTATTCAGACTGCGTGTAACTCTTAAATGTGGAAGTTCTCTGAAATCACTAGTGAAAGTCTGACCCAAGGCATACATTCCGAAACCAAGGCAACGCCCACCAGAACGAAGACATTGCATCGAAGTCAAAGGAAAGGGGAAGGAGTGACTTCCTACAAAACCTTGTAAATCCTCTATGTAGAGACCTTATATAAACAGTAGACCCCCCATAGAGAGACTTTCTAGAAGCCTATGATGGATCCTTCATATGGAGCCCTTATAGTAAACCCTTTTATATTCCTTATAGGAACCTTACATATCCATTACAAAGAGGCCCTTTAGAAACTCCTTGTACATCCATCATATGAGGCCCTTATAGAAAGTTCTATAGACTCCATACAGAAACTTTGTAGGTCCCCTAAATATAGAGACCTTATAAAAACACCTGAAGATATCTTATTTTAGTTCTTGTAGAAAATCCAGATCTTCGTGGTCGATGTCGATGCCGGAGAATTTGAATACTTGGTTTTTCTCCAACATGCCATGAAAATATTACATCTTTAAGCTTCTTTGTGCCATGTCCATGCACTGACATATGCAAGACAATATACATGTCAGGCCGGCTGTTCTACAGTAGAAGCCCAAAAGTTGGAAACCCAATAGCCTCAATCCTTAAAAGTGATGTCTAGGGAGTCCCAGCACTATTTGTCCTTAACCCGGTTTCCAACTTTTTGGGGTTTGCTGTCTGTTATGGAGAAGTGGTAACTGTGGTGCACTGTGTCATTAGCTTCACGGATTGGTCTGGTGGTTGTTTAGACAGAGAGCCCTTGTCGTCATTGACGCCTTGCCTCTGGGTAAGGTAGAACTTCGTACTTGAGGACCATATCTGACGTACACATGTGCAAACTAGCAATCACAACCTTCTGTGTTACAACCTTCATATACATCCGAGACCAAATGCAAATTGTTGTGTATCATATTGACAGAGGACAGCATTTCATGATGTATGGATGCCATCTCCAGTCAGTCTATGACATGAGTTTGCGAATGCCAGCAATTTGCTTGTGCATTACTTTCCTCATACATCGAGGGATAGTGCGCAACCAGTGGCGTAGTTGTGTTCATAGACAATTACGACCGATACCAAGTATGAAGAGATGCATAGCAACATCCTGCATGCGAGCGTGACGTGATGCATGGACGTGCTTGAAATTTGACAATTGTGCATTTGGTTCTATGTTTGAAGCTGTGCGAACTTTCTGGGTTTTGGTTTGTGTAATGCGTGACATGGATATGTATCATTTAGCTAAGCATTTGGTATTGTACATATGAAAACATAGTTGAAATAGACCCTAAAGGCGTCGGGCTCATATATATATATATATATAGCACAACCTATAATCCCAAATAGAGTAGTATGTGAAATACATACTTATAAGATAGGATCCGTATCAAAAGGAGACTCCCTGAGTTTTGACAGCCCCTTGACGTGAGGATTCCTTTCGCCTGCAGTTCTCAGACGGAGGAGAGGAGCGGGGTGGTTCTTCCACAGGTGGGCAGGAATATTCCTACGGTCTGTCGGAGACTTGGTGCTTGTAAAGGCACTTCGTCTAAGCTACCATCATATGGATCAATTCTGAGAATCGGGTGAACTTGTTATGGTAGCTTACACCAAACTCCTTAACAAGAGCCCAGGACAAGTACATCACTGCCGTAACGATGTACTTCGGGAATCCCAGCTTCTCGTATGCATCGGGCGAGGTGATCAAGATGTCTCTGAGCTTCTCTGACGGCACCTCCACAGGGATACCAGGTGGGAGTTTCCGAAAATCGGGGACCGTAATATAGCACCCTAAATTCGTAGGATCCATATTGTAAGGACCCCCAAATCAGGAAGCCCCCTAATTTTCGAAAATTCCCAGGTGGCCACAACCCCTCCGTCTGGGCCAATCCCATAGGGATGACTGCCACTGTCGCGGATGATGCCTCATATAAAATGGTGGGCGCCAGGCTGGGACGCAGTACGGGTCACTACTTCGGCTCCTTTGTTCAACAGCAGCTCCCTGATGCTCCTTTTTCGGATCTGCTGTTTAAGTCACAGGAGATTCGTAAAAGAGAATACTATTCTGAAAAAGATAGAATGCATTGTGAGGAGGTATAAAGGCAATATTCCTTTATAGGATGAAAGGGTTGCGGGGGAATCAAGGCTATCTGGAAGCGACCTTCCAGTTCGTGGCGGTGGATCTGTGGCAGGCTGCGGAATCTGCAGCCACCAGTACCTGGGTCATGTTTAGACTTCAGGGTTCAGGGTTCAGGGTTTCGGGTTTTAGGGTTCAGGGTTCAGGGTTTAGGGTTTAGGGTTCAGGGTTTCGGGTTTTAGGGGTGTTTGGCCAGGCTTTGATACACGCCCTTGTAGAGTCCCGCAGAACCCTCATCAACGCCACGGAGCCTATAAGAACCTCTGGAATTTTACGTATAGGACCCGAAGGCCGAATCATCTGCTCGAACAACCTGGGCTTAGGGTTTGTGGTTTACTCCCCAGGCTCTGACGAGCTTTAAATCAAGTGTTGTGGCAGCATGAGAACCCAGACCCCCCGGGAGGATCTAGAAAGTAGATCCCCTAACATGGGGCCTTATACTACTCAGGGTACTTTATAGGAACCCCCATTAAGGGATCTACTTTTTGGATCCTTTCGGGAGTCTGGGAAGTTGGAGTGTCGCAGGCAACCTTACTACGGGAGACAGGCTGGAGAAGAACCAGGCACTTCAGTGTCCCAACCGCCAGTACAAGCTGCTCGTGGAAGAGACAGGAAACGGGTTTTAGGGTTTAGGCTTTAGGATCTAGGGTTTAGGGTTTAGGGCACAGGGTTTAGGGCGTAGGGTGCAGGAAATGTTGCCATCTACAACATCTACGACCGCAAGACGTGGGAAACGGACACCGGCGGCCAGTGCACAGATGACACACCGTTCCTGACGCTCCAGGAAGATGGCAATTTGGTGCTGTACTGTGGCACGCAGGCTATGTGGACGACCGAGACGGAGGACACTGCGCCTACAATACCTATCCAGTCTTCTAAAACTCAGCTCTTGTTCTCCTAAGCCGTGAGCCCTAAACCCTAAACCCTAGCTCGAGGATTCCACTCGCCAGCACTGCCGGGTGGCGGCATTGGAAGTCACAGGCTATTTCTCTTTGTACAACGTGCCGGATCTGACTGGTGTCTGGTCCAGCTCGGGCACGATTCCTGTTGGATTCGGGAGGACATGCCAGAGCAAGATTTGTATGTAAGTGAATATGCATACGCAGAGATGTTTTCTCAAATGTGTGTGTGTGTGTGTGTACGATACATGCGCAACTGTATGTATGTATGCATGTATGTATATATTTATGTCTGCATGTATGTAGATGTGTATACGGACATAAACACAGATGTCTAGCTAGGTATATATATATGTATAGATATATACAGATCATATAGAGTATGTACAGTATGTAGTGTATATAGAGTACCTAGAGTATATATATATATATATATATATGTTATACTACCATTTAAGATGATATGATACGAGATAATTGATAATATCAGTCGTAGAGTATAGAAGAACGTAACATGGTACAAAAGGGCAGAAGGGCTTGAGGCACCATATTGCTGTGTGATACAGTTTAGTATGATATTGATTTGTACCTACTTTTAACCGTAGGAATGGTCATGATATCAACGTAGTAAAACCATCAGCACATAACTAGATAAATAGTTGGCTATATACATGCACAAAGAACGATGTATGTGAATTAATATAAAATATTCTTTAAGTACATGTACATGTATATTCATACATAAGTAGTCGTCATAAAATATACATACAAGTAATGCAGTTTTATACACAATATACTTATATATATATATATATATATATATATATATATATATTTACATATGTATCCATCTGTAGTTGTCGCACCAGACGGATAATTGTATTGTATTTTTATATGACAGCACATAAGTCATCATTAGTATATGATCGTTGGCACGAAATATAGTCTAGGCAGTACATCATATGTAGTACTTCATAAATGGTATACAGTGTAAAACATACGTTCTGGTATGTAGTACATAATGCGCACTATGTCACACGTAATATGTAGCATGTAATATGCAATATGTCGTGCGTAATATATATATATATATATATATATATGTATCTGTACATGCATTATGCATCTAGATGTATATTATATGGATACATAGATAGATAATTAGTCAGATAGATAGACACAGATAGAGGGGTGATGCCGTCAGCATCAGGCATCGCCCCACATGTCAAAGGGACACTGCTCCAGTATTTGCAGCCAGCCGAAGGTGCTTTTGGCCTTAGCCTCGCTGCCGGTGCTGTGCATGTTTGCGTGTTTGTTCGACCACTCCCCCCCATGCCCTGTCTCCAGTGTCCCCAGCCGAGTACTTCGATGAAAGATCATCGAGTGAAGAGTTTGGTTCCGCCGAAGTGGTGTCTTGCCAAATGTCCAGTTCCAACCCAAGCTGCCTGGCTTGATTCCAGCCCAGACGGCTAGACCGACCGTTTCCGTGGGCCGGAGAGCACCCGCGAGGTCGACACTCACTCACCTACTCACTCATTCATTATTCAGTCTATACATCTATCTGTATATACATATATATGATTATGGGTGTTGGTGCATGCGCAATAACCATAGCCGCATGGATATTGTATACTTAACTTACATCTACATTTGCAAACACGCGTGTGCATACGAATGTGCGAGTGTATGTATGTCTGCATGCCCGTCACCCAAGCATTCCTGAGCTTTCGATGTCGACCCCTGAACCCTCAGACGTTTAGGTTTCGGGGTGTAGGGGTTTGAGCTTAGGGCTTCCTAACCCCAAACCTTGAACCGTTCCATGCACTCCTACAGAAGGAGCAATATGACCAGCCCAAACGTGCTCTTTCCTGGCATGCGTCTCGTGCAAACGACCTTCTACGACTTCACACTCTCCGTGTCTGCAACCAGGCGAAAGTGAGATTTCAAGAGCCAATCCGAACATTCTATCCCGAAAGAGCGTCGGAACTATATCCGCGGAAGCATCAGGATTTTGGGTTTTTTTGGAGATGGGGGTCCAAGAGAGTACTTCAATGCTGGAATTGCCGTTCAGAGAGGCAGTATTGATCTTGCGAATGAAGGGTTCGGGTTTTTCTGTTTGAGGGTTGTGTTCTTGTTTGAGCCCTCAGATGCCAAGGAGGGTGGCAATGTCGCCTTGAAAGATTGGTCGCATGGGCAGGATCTCTGGTCTACTGGGACATCCTGTGATGCAGCACCGAAGGAGATTCAGCTCAAGATGCAGGCGTGCAGTTTGACTGCGGAACCGTTGTGTTCCTTTTCTTGCACAAGCCACCACTAACTGCAGTATATCTTAGTTTAATTAAGGGCGGTGCGAGTGTTGCCGTTTCTCTCCGGAAACGTAAACCGCCTGGATCCAGAAAACAACATCCTTGAGGAGGATGGCAATCTTGTCCTCTATTGCGATGGGGCTGTTGCCTTCGCCACCGGCACAGCTGCTGGGTTTTTGCTAAGGACGTTAATCTAAGTGACCATATGAAGGATTTGTAACAAACAATATGATTTCCTTTCTACGGTAACTTAAGTTAAATCCTTTAACACGAACCCAGGCTGACACTTCGCTGGAGGCGGGGAGCGAAGGCTCATCCCAGCACCCCAGACCAGCCGAAGCTGCAACTGATCCCAGAAAACCAGGCATTTTGCAGGTAGAAAATGCTTAAACCCTAAGCCTAAACGCCAAAATCCTAAACCCTAAACCCTGAGCCCCAAGCCCGGCTCGGAAGGCTTGGAGGTGGGCAGACACCTGTTGAGTACTAGAGGGGCCTCAATAATTGCCAATACCATCTTGGGGATTTTTTAGTGTAATGAATGTATAATGGAGCCCAAAACCCTATTCTAATTATTAAGGCCCCTATATTAGGTGAGGCGCTGCTGGTTTGATAATTCAGGCTTGCAGCCTAGAGGGTTTACGAGGCGAGGTTTCGGGTTTGGAGTTTGAGGTTTAGCATTCAAGGTTTACACTTCAGGATGTACGGTTTTAGGGTTTTACGGTTTGGGGTTTAGGGTTCAAGGTTTAGGGGTTCAATCTTCGGGTGTTTTTGCTTTGCGTCCCTCAGGAAGAAGAAGGAGTGAATACTCTCCTGCTGGAGACGGGCGGCAACCTCAAGATCATCAACAAGAGGGGTGGGAACTTCGAAACAAAACCCTAACCCTGTCCCTAAACGTCAAAGCATAAAGCCGTTGACCCTCAACCTAAACCCCAAAATCTAAAGTCCTACACACTAGGTTTTTGAAGGAACGGATGCCGGGAAGCTTTCTGTCGCGAGCCAGTGGAGCGTCCTCCTACTTATGGGGTTGGGGTTTTGTTTGGTTTAGGTTTTAAGGATCTTAGGATTAGGCTGTAGGACCTAGGGTTTGGAGATCGGTTCTCGGCCAAGCGATGATTAAGTTCCGTGAGGCTTCATTGCCCCACTGTAGCCTAGCCTCCAAATTCATCCCTGCAGGTGAGTCCATCTGGACTTCCGGAACTGAGGTGACTTACGACTACTTCCCGAAAAGCACTTGAGGTAAGCAGAAAACAAGCACCTGACGGTTCATGGGCAACGCAGAAGTTTCCTGTGCAGTACGTCTGCTTGAGTTTCTTCCCGGTATCGCAACTGTGCAGTTGGTGCTCCCCATATAGCGGACACCACTGTGCGGCCTGACGCTTGTGGAAAAAAGTTTCTGTGCTTCCGTGCCACGTCACGGTTTGTTGTGTCGCTGTCATCATCAGCAGCATCATCAACACCAACATCGTCCTGAACCTTCACAAGGTATTGTTTGCCGGCAGTCCAGTTGCTTCAGTCTTATGCTTACCATCGCTGCGTGTGATGCCTTCTTCTGGGGACAGGGGCCAGGATCATGGTGCTAAAGCGGCTGCACGTACTTCTGCTGCTGATTCTGATGGTGGTGGTGATGGTGGTGATGGTGACAATGATGATGAACGTAACTGGTTGTTGTTGCTTGTTGTGGTTGTTCTTGCCGTTGTGGTGGTGGTCTTGGTGCTGCTCTGGGGTCGGTGGAGATGGCAATTTTGATTGCTGCGTACATGTCGACGGCCTCCGCGGCAAAAGCCAGCATCAGCATGTAAGATTCCCTGCCGAAAGCCCTTCTATGTCCCCCCATTAGCATCCTTATGCCCTTTCATGTTGGGTTGTCTTCCTAACGCCGAATGGAGCCCTAACCCTAAGACCCTCCGCATGCCTCTGAGGTGCCATTCGAAACTACTACCGGGGACAATTCTGGGCCGGCGCCGCGGTTTTGGATCTCTGCTCCTCTTGGATCAGTCACTTCCCGGAGGAGCCTGGGCTGAAAGCTTTTCAAAAACAACCCCAGCAAAAGCATGGCTGGTAAACCGCAAGCCTTATTACCTAAACCCTTAACCCCTAAACCCTTCGACCCTAAACCCTGAACCCCTGAACCTCAAACCCCTAAGCCCCTAAACCCTAAACCTTAAGCCGCCAAACCTTAAACCTTTAACCCTAAGCCCCAAACCTTAAACCCCAAGCCCCTAAAACTTAAACCCTAAGCCCTGAAGCCCTGAACCTTAAAGGCCGAAGCCCTAAACCCCAAACCCCAAACCCTAAACCCTAAACCCTAATAGCCCGAACCTGAAAGCCCGAAACCATGGTTGCTTTGAGGATCTTCGCCTGGGTCGGGCCGTTGGCATCGGGCTGAACGCCGAGGCAGCGAGAGCCTGGGCTTTGGAGTACCATACTAAACCCTAAACCCTGGGAGTGCCATACTTTAATCCTTTCTTCGTAAAGGAACCATTCATGAAAGAAAAGTTTATACTTTTTTCTCCCGGGTTACTTAAAAGCCAAGCGCCGGCTGAACACCAACACCAACATCAACACCATCACCGTCAAGCTCACCATCCCTTCATCATCAACATCATGACCTTGATTATCCTTAATGCCACCGTGAGACCGGGGCCGCTGGTACCCAAACGAGAGCTGCAGGCCAAGGAATTCAAACCCCTTAACTCTCAGCCCGTACATACAAACCTTAAGCCCTAAATCCCAAAACCCTAAACCCTAAACCCTAATCCCAAAACTGAAATCCCATCAGCCCCGCAAACGCGACCCGACAGCAAAGAGGAGCTCTCGCGGAATCGGCAGCTCACAGAGTGGCTACGGCAGAATCTGAACAAGGCCAGGGTTTAGGGTTTAGGGTGTAGGGTTTAGGGTGTAGGGTGGAGGGTTTAGGGTTTAGGGTTTAGGGTGTAGGGCGTAGGGTTAAGGGAACTCCAACTGGGGCCTTGGGACGATCGGCCTCAATCGGTTTCGTTTTTCTATCCCCAAAAATACATTCATCAAGGAACAATGCCTTCCAACTAAGGAAGATCACCCTAAACCCTGAGCCCCTTCCCCCAAACCCTAGACCCTAATCCCGAAGCCCGAAACCCTACATACCCTAAACCCCAAGCTTAACCCCGAAGAATCTAGATTTTTAAGGACTTATATAAAGACATCATAATAAGGAACCTGAAAAAGGCAGGTTTTTCAGCGTTAAGGTAGACCCTAAACCCGAATCTCTTGGCCAAGGAGCTCCCCAACCCCACATTCTTACGGCGGAACCTGGGGTTCTAGCCGTTGCTGTCTCTCACTTTCAGGGAAATAGGGTTTAGGGTTTAGGGCTTAGGGTTTGGTGTGCAGATTTAGGGTTTAGGGTTTTGGTGTTAGGGTTTAGGGTTTAGGGCAGTGAGGGGGACTAAGCTTGGCTTTCAGATTGGGGTGTTCAGACAAAATCATGGGACCCCAAACCCTTACCGTAACCCCGTCTACCTGAACCACAAGCGGAAGGAGAGAGGGAGGAAGGGCAGGGAAACGTGCGTCAGAAACACCAGCAGCAGCCCTAATCCTCAACCCCGAACAAGAAACCTCAAACCCGAGATTCTCTAAAATTTTGCTCCGCTAACCCTCAACCCCCAAACCCTAAACCCTCAACCCCGAAACCCTAAGCCTTAACCCCAGTTACGCTCGCGCAGGATCCCGTTCTTCACTTCGCTGACGAGACCTTCGACTTCGTTGTCAATGTGGCCTCTGGGATGACATAGTTAACGGGATCCATAAGGGGCTTCTTAAAGGGGTCTATAAGAGTTCTATAAAGGGTTTAGGGTTTAGAGGTTCCGAAGGTTAGGGGGGCACCTTATTTTGGGGTCCTTATACAAAGCATCCTACTATTTAGGGCACTCTATTACGTAGGTTCCTCTATTTTCGGAAACTCCCACAAAGACCTGTAAGGGTTCAGGGCCTCTGAGGGTTTAGAGTTTAGGAGTTTAGGGCTTGGAGTTCAGGGCCTAGGGTTTGGCGCCTGGTTGTTTAGCAGGATCCATGAGAATTGTTAACGTAGGAACCTGATTAAGAAACCCTGGGCCTATAACCCCCAAAATCCTAGGATTCTTGTAAGGAACCCTCATCAATGGCCCAAGATTTCTCAATCAGGTTCCTACACTGCAAAGGTTCTATGCAGGCTTAAACATTATGGCCTCTTTACATGGGACTATGGATGGATATTCCGTATAGAGACTAGTACGAAGAAGGTGTTGGTGCATCATGCATTGAAACTCTATGGGCGAAGATTGCTTTTTCAGACCCGCATATTCTTTGGGGGAAAAGGGCTTTAGGATGTAGAGTTTAGGGTTTAGGACCGGTATAGTCCCTATGTGGGTTGTTCTCTACGCTAAGCTCCCTTTTAGGGTCCTTTTCATACGGTTGGCAAACTATTTTGGGGACCTAGAATGGGACCCGATGTAGAGAGATTATTCCTATGATGTGGATAGAAATCAAACAGACCCCAACAAAGCTGTTGATTAGCTCTTGATGCACCATGAAAGTTTGAAACCTAAACCCTAAACTACAGCCTAAACCAGGGCATCGGAGGTTGCTTTCGGAGCACCCGAAATCTTAGACCCTCCACCCCCAGACCCCAAGATTTCTAATTTGTTTCAGGATGTAGGTTTAGGCTTTAGGGTCTTAGGGTTCCGATTCAGGGTTTGGAAGACGGTGCTAGAGAGTTTAAGTTTAGGTCATGAGGTTCGTGGCTTCGCAGTCGGTGTTTCGATTTCCAGCCCTTGGCGCAAACCCTAACATCCTAAACCATAAGCCCTAAGCTAAACCTGCGTCAAACAAGAGGTCTTCCATGCGCTTCGGCAAATCCTGCCATCCCAGGTGAGTGTCGACTACCTCGTGCAGCCGCTGCAGGCTGGATGCCCACGGGGGTTTATACGGATTCAGGCTTTAAGGATTTAGGCTTTCGGCTTTGAGGAGGGACGCCCTATTAGGGCTGGGGCTCAAGGTTTAGTGCTCACTTTGGAGGATGAACATGCATGCGCTCCGCATGTTTGAGGCCCGGGCCCAAAAGAGGGTTGATCGCAGTCTCAGCCATGGGATTTGGGGACCGAGGTGTTAGGGTTCAGGGTTTAGCGTTCCGGGCTGAGGGTTCTGAGGCGCGGATGACGACACAAGATAGCCATCAGCCGTTCGATATGGGAGTTTCCGAAAATAGGGGACCCTAATATAGTACCCCAAATAATAGGATCCTTATTATAAGGACCCCAATAGTAAGGTACCCCGTAATTTTCGGAAACTCCCAAATATGCGCCCAGCCATACGAGGGCCCCTCTGGAGCTTTAGCTTTTGGTTTCAGGATGTTTCAGGTGAGAGGACTGGAAGGCATCCTCATGTCCATGATCGTAATCCTAAACCCTGCCCCCTTCGTAACAAAATGACACCCGGACGTAGAAAACAGCACACAATTATATCCTTCTGGCTGCTATGAAGATCGCAGTCTGTAAGGATAACATGGAAGCCCAAAGAACAACTAGCACGAATGTTCCTCAGGGTCTTTGTTTCAATTTCGAATGTTGCAAAGCATACACCAAGATGAAGGCTCTATGAGGTCATCACAAATCTGCCCCTGACTGCAGCTGGTTCCCCGAGGGGAAGACTTTCCCAAGCAGGTAGGGTGTTGGGTTTTGGGCTTTCAGGGTTTGCGGTTTAGGGCTTGGGTTCACTTACAATTGAGGGTGCAGGGCTTATGTTTTTGAAAGGGTTTCGGGAACCCCAAACCCTAAACCTCAAACTGCTGGGGGGGAGACGAACGGATGACCGCCGGAGGTCTTCCAAGAGATCTGGCGTGTTCTTCGACCCGGGGGACTCGCGTCACCCGATGCGGAGCTTTTCGTGGTTAGGGCTTAAGTTTAGGGTTACAGTCTCTAGGGTTAAGGTTTTGGGTGTAGGGTTTAGGGTTTCAGGTTCAAAGTTTACGGTCAGGGTTTCGGGTTAAGGGTTCTGCCCGGCACCAGCAACAACCCCACATGAGCCCTAGACCCTGTATAACCTGCGAGCCGAAACCCTGAACCCCCGAACCCAGCAAGCCCATTGTACCATACTAATACTGTAGTGCATTAAAGTATGGTTTACGACATTCTTATTCTACCAGATTCTATTCTGTTCTAGTACATTATAGTAAAACATATTCCACCTTCATTCGGTGGGTTGAATGAGTAACTACACTCCTTCATTGTCCTCGTATAGATGTATGGAGAATTCTGGGCAGCAAAGCGCTAGAAGTTGAAGGGGTGCATTTGCGGACCCTAAACCCTAACGCTAAACCCCAAACCCCAAACCCCCAAACCCTAAACCCTAACCCTAAGCCCTCAACCCAAAACCCCTATAAATACCCTAAACCCTAAACCGGTGCGTTTGCGGGAACACTAACAGTCTAGGCTTTCGCGCCGCTTGTAGAATATTCCCTACGCTCCAGAAAGCACAGGGGGGTAGTTGTGATGCTCTCCGAAATCAACCCAGAAGACGTTGCAGAGATGCTAAATCCTAAACCCTACACCCTCAACCCGAAAACCCCGGCGTGTCCTTAGGATCATGAGCTTCAGCAATCGCTTCTTTGCGACGAAGGCTGTCTGCAAACCTGGGTAGGTCCTGGGGCGTTTGATTTTGCCCCTGATTGGGCTGAGGAGAACCTTATGTACGAGTAGCGTTATTGGGCCAAGCTCGAAACCGAAACGTCAAGGAGGGGGCTTGCGATTTGAGGTCTCTTGTGAAGTGTTGGAAGTTTCTGGGTGGTCGTCTCGCTGCTGATGCCTGCAGACAAAGGTCGAGCTTCCCAAGCTTCGAAAGCACCAGTCATGACGCGGAACCCACCTTCACCCCCGAAGCACTCTTCACCTCTGAATCCGCCCTAAACTTCCCAAGCCCCAAGCTGGAGGCTATCAAGCTGTGGCTCGCGCGGGGCTCGGTGCTTCATGGGTCAAAGGTTTCGCAGCCCTTGTGGCTGCACCAGTCGCTGATGTTCGGTTCCACTCCAGTGTTTGCTTGGAATATCACCGCCGTGTCGCAAATCAAGTGCACTACAGTTCTTATGGGAGGAACATGTATAAAATATATCCCGTACAGTGGAGTTTAGATGGGTTAGTACCACCGAAGAAGTGAAGCAGCATTCAAGCTGCGCTGCTGAGGAGATCGGGGAGCGTCAGCGCTGCCAGGCAAATTGTCGGGAGTTTAAATCGAAGAGCTGAAGAACCAAAAACCTGGACCACTTAGCATCGCCCTTAGCCCTATGCTGGAACGGAGAAGCCCCATTCGAGGTAGACACTGGCATTCCAAGAGGGCTCGCCTCCGCACAGCAAGCCCGGCGTGAGTACCCCCTAAACCCTAAGCCCTAAACCCCAAATCCTAAACCCTAAACCGCCCAACCAGACAGGGAGGGGCGAGGCATCTCGGGAGCCCAACCTCAACGATAATCTGGCTCCAACAGTCCTAGCGATTTGTATCTGCGGAGACGCGGATTCCCTTCACCCCTTACATCCCAGAAACTCCAATATGGGAGTTTCTGAAAATTAGGGTGCCTTAATCTGGGATCCTTGTAATAAGGATCCTACTATTTAGGGTGCTTATTAGAGTCCCCCATTTTCGGAAGCTCCCATATTCCTTAATGAGGGGATATACCTCAAATTATGTTAGACATCCCACGTATGTTCCTCAATTGGGGCTATTGGAGTGTCTGAGATAAGGAATGCGAAGCCATAATGAGGCCCCCACCCTCTCCGTAATTCAAGGTATATTTCACTACTTGAGGGGTCTTGGGGTCCCTTCGTCCCACCTGCAGGAAGCAGAACCCTGCACTGCAGAGCTCGGGGTCCAAATTAAGCCCACTGAACCGAAACACTAAATCTAAGCCCTACCTTAACCCTGAAAAACCTACCTTTTTAGGGTTCGTTATTATGCTTTCTCTATATAAGTCCTCAAAAATGTCGGTTCTTCGGGGTTAAGGTAAAACCCTAATCCCGAGACCCTAAACATGAACTCCTAAAGCCTAAGCACTACACCATAAGCCCCAAAGCCATCTTCCTGAGCTTGCAGGTGGTCTCATGGTATTTCAAGTTTGCCGGCTTCGAAGAGATCCATGCGCAGGCCCGCCGGGTCCGGTCCGGTTGTCGGAGTTTCAGGGGTTCAGGACCCTAAACGGTTTAGGGTTTAGGGTTTAGGGTGTAACCCTAAACCCTAAACTCTGAACCTTAAACCGAAGTTCGGGGCCCTAAGCCCCGAAACCCTGCTACCCTCGGTTTGGGGTTCGGCGTTTAGGGCTTCGGGACTCTACGACCTCAAGCCCCATACTCTTGCACCCCGAACCCCGAAACCCTACTACTCAAACTGTGATGCACGAAGCCCCGTAAGTTCGTAACGACTCCCGAATCCCCTTACACCTCCTAACCCCGAAGCCCCAACCCCAAAACCTGAACCCTAAAGCCCTGAAGCCCTAAAAACCCAACGCCCTGAAGCCCCGTAAAAACCCAACGCCCTAAACCCCAGACCCTAAAACTTAAACCCTAAACCCGGTTCGGCCTGGCTTTGCATGTTCCGTGGAATGCGGGATGAAGGAGTTCAACGCTGCCGGCACCAACTATCTACCATGGTGGAATGGGATGTTGATGACCTTCTACAACTTTGCGGGGACGAGGCGGATCAGGTGCAGCTTGTGAATGCAGAAAACCTTCAGCCACCACCAGAAGACTTGCAGGAACAGGGAGAAGATGGAAGGGATGCCGGACCAAACCAGAACCCAAAGTCAGAGAACACTCGTGAAGGTGAAGAGGCAGCTGAGGACTAGAGGGTCAAAGGCCTTCTGCAATGCAGATTCCGGACACCTATTTGTAGGCACATGGAAAAAAGGCGTTCAAAAAAAGGACCCTGAATCCCCTACGACCCTAAGGCTCCAAACCCTAAAGGGGACCGAACTTTGTAGGAGCTGAGCATCGGCCGGGGCGATCCGCTCTACGTGGTGCGGGGCCGAAGGCGTGGGGATCTCTAGCTTCAAGGCTAGGTTTCTGGGTTAGGGGTTTTCGGGGTTTTCGGGGATTTAGGGGTTTTCGGGGTTTTAGGGGTTTTCGGGGTTTTAGGGGATTTAGGGGTTTTAGGGGTTTTAGGGGTTTTCGGGGTTTTAGGGGTTTTAGGGGTTTTCGGGGTTTTAGGGGTTTTCGGGGTTTTAGGGGTTTTAGGGGTTTTAGGGGTTTCAGGGGTTTTGGGGGTTTTGGGGGTTTTCGGGGTTTTAGGGGTTTTAGGGGTTTTAGGGGTTTTAGGGGTTTTGGGGGTTTTGGGGGTTTAGGGTTTCGGGTTCACGGTTTAGGGTTCTATGGATTAGGGCTTATAGGGTTTAGGGATTGGGGGTTTTAGGGTTTAGGAGTTTAGGTTCAGGGCTGTAGTAGCAGGTTAAGGTCTGTGGCCTTAAGGGCAATCTCATTTTCGGAAGTCGTGCTTAGAATTGTCCCAGTGTCTCCGTAGTATACTCTAGTTAGAATAAGGAGCCCCCAAAACCTATTCTAATTAAGGCCTCTACATTAACCATCCGAAGTTCTTCCCGTGGAACCTCGTGGGCTCGGGACATCAAGAAGAGAAGCATAGCAGCTACATGGTGCAGCAACACGGACCGATAATAAGCACTTGTAGAACCCTCATAGCAACCCTTGTTGCACAAGTAGCCCCTATAGTAATCCGTAGAGCGACCACGTAGTACATCATAGCAGCAGTTGTAGCAGCATCCCGTATAGAACTCCTATCGCACCTTAGCAATACTCGTATCTCGTATGCAGGTACTGGACCCTGCTCATGTCTTGCAAGCCAGTTGAGAAGCGTGCAGTAGGTTTAGGGTTTAGGGTGTCGGGCGCCGGTTAAATTGAAAGAGGATGCACTGGAGGTTCTCCCGAAAACCCTAGCCCTAACCCGTTCCACCTCCCTGCTCGCGTGTTTGCGTTGTGTTGATGGATATGAAGTTCTCACTCTAGAACCATTCGGGAGTTGAGGGTGGATATACTGTTTTGAGACTAACGGTTCAGTACGCTAGCCTACACTTTGGTGACTTTGCAACCCCGAACCCGGAGCCCTAAACCTTAAGCCCCAAGACCCTAAGACCCAAACCCTATAAGCCCCAAAACCACAAAACCCCGAAGCCCTAAACCACAAAGCCCGAAATCCCTGCAAGCCCACAACTCCTAAAGTAGCCCTTATGGGCACCCTTATAGTAACCCCTATCGACCCCTTTGAAGGAATCCTAAAGGATGAACCCGCCGCCCCTATTCATCCATGCCAGGCCAGCGCAGCGCCGCAGCGAGCTGTGACGGAGACCCGAAGGGATCTTAGCGCTTTCTAGGGCCTCCTCGCCGCAGTTTCCAAAGATGCCGAAGGCCGGGCGAGCCCCGAAACCCTCTAAAAGGAACCCTTTAAAGAACCCTTCAAGGACCGGTTTAGGGTTTAGGGTTGTGAAATTTCCCTGTCTTGAAGCGCCGTGTTGACATGTCCTCATGCGTGAATAGTTTTTGAGACAGTTCTGAACGCACCCTGTACGACAGACGTCTTGGGCTCAGACCAAAAAGTGCGCTCGTTGTGTGGTTGGACACTCACTAATCCAGTTCCTGCTTCAAACTGGTAGCGGAGCTGTGAGGACAACCACTAGTGTTTCACCCCCGTAGAGCCTGTGGTCCGGGGTCCGTTGGGTAGAGTAGTGATAGTCGCGGCGCAAAGGCCCCTTCTATCTGAAGCCATGAGCGTGGCAGGTTTGCGTTACCAGCCCAATCTCTGGTCACAGAACCTGAGCCCTGCAGAAACGAAAAGCGGTTCGTACATATACGACGGTACGGCTGCTGGCTTCCACGATTGGTGCTTCCGGACACAGATCCGTGTGCTGCAACATAAGGAGAAGCAGCGGCGAGAAGCTCTTAAGGACCTGCGATTTGCCGAGTCGGCAAGGGCCAAGAGCGAGTCACCAAGGAAGTGGCGTGGCAGGGCAAGTCAGGGGACCAGTGCATCGCCCACAGATGGTGATGGAAGCAGCGGTATACCCGCCAGTCCGTCCAGCGCAAAACGGACTAAGCCCGCGTCCGAGGCAGAAGATGAGGATGCGGAGTCGTTGCCGTCGCACCCCAGCCAAGTGGCGGGCGACGATGAGCAGGAGCCGGACACAGATCCGGCGGTGTACACCTTGCAAGACATTAAGGACGAGTCGCTTGATATGAGCGAATGCGTTAGCAAGATTTTGGAGGGTCTCCGAGGAGACGCCTTTTGCATTGCTCGCGACGTCGGCCTGGAACGTCTGCTACGCCATGATGGCGTCGACTACCTGATAGAAGAAATCAGGAGGCAAGCTTTCCCTCTTCAATCTGAAGAGGCGTCCGAACTTTTCCGTCAGGGACAGCTCCTGACGGGCCCACTCGCAAAGCAACCCGGCGAGCCTATGTTGTCTTACATAGCCCGCCGAAAGCGGTGGTGGTCGACCTTGCGTGAGCTAGATCCTGATATCCGCCTTTCTGAAGCAATGAGGGCTAACCTCCTTGTTGAGCTTTCAGGGTTGGAAAGGAACGAACAGCTAATGGTCAAGACCGCCGCCCGCGTACACACCGTGGATGAGTACGCACGCGTCCTTGTTCAGCATCACTCAGTGGTGCACATGAAGGAACGTCTTCTTACCCAGAAGGACCCTAGTGGCCCAGGTAAGACCTGGAGACGTTTCGACGCTAAGCCGCAGTACCCTAAGTTTGGTTACATGGGGTATGATGGTAGTGCCGCAGAGTATGGTCACCAGGAACAGCAGGAATCCGCGGAAGGCTACGGTGACGGCTACGGCGAGGAAGCATACCAGGCCACAGCGTCTGGGGGAGATGATGCGGACGAATGGATTGATGATGAAGACCTAGCATTGCAACTCAACGCCTATACGGCAGTGGCATATGAAGCTGAGATTGACGATTTGGATGATTCCTATGCCGAGTCAGTCCAGCTTGCGTACGCGGCACAGACCGCCTTTGCCCAGGCGAAAGGAAAAGGAAAAGGGAAGAACAAGGGCAAGTCCTCCGGAAAATCCGGAGGGAAGGTCGTGCGTAGCAATTTGACTATCGCTGATCGTAAGGCTAAGTTGGCAGAGCTTAAGGCAAAGAGTAGGTGCCTGAAGTGCGGTGTGATCGGCCATTGGGCCGGAGATGCTGCCTGCAAGTTTAGCGGTAAGGGCAATGGCCCCAAGGGCACCACAACCCCAGCACAGTCTGGGGGAACTGCCAACGCAGCCGCAAAGCCGGCGGCGCCGAAGCCCCAGGCGTATTTCGCCGCAGTGGAGGAGGATGATGACACAGAGTGTGTCCACCTGTCGAATGCGAGCGCTGGTAGGCTCGAGGGTTACCCAGCCAACCTTGAGCTGACTCCCTCAAGGACCAATACCGGCAAAGGCCGCGGCAGTGAAGCCCTCTTCTCACCGCAGCTTCGGCGCACAGCCGCCGCTAGGATCATGCGTGACAGCCCGCCTGAGGGTTCCGATCGCGTTTTCTCCTTTGGTCAGCATAAGGGTCTGACTTATGAGCGTGTCTTGTATACGTTTCCTGGATATGTTCTTTGGGGACGCACGCAGAAGTGCCCATCCATAAATTTGGCCGATTTCTTGGATTGGGTCACGGAGTACTTTGATGTGCGTGATGACAACCCCATTAGCATTACGAGAAGGGATGTCCCTCTCAGCCAGGAGCCCCCGCCTGAACCCTTTCAGCCCGAGGTTCGCCTCGCCGCGTCAGCTGCTTCGTCCAGCGAAGGCCCCCGGAAATGCCGGGGAGGTTGCAAGGAGTTCAACAAGTCGGGGAGTAACGCATACATAGACATGCGGACCTGTAAGAAATGCGGCACCGTCACCAAGACGAAGAAAGAGAAGCCTGTCATAGACCAGGCCACATGCCCCCACACCTCCACCGAGAGGTCGGGTAGCAGTAGGAAGACTTCCCGCATTAAGTGCAAGCTTTGTGGGATGCTTCTAGACGAGCAGCCGCAGACCGAGCGAAAGGCTAGGGATGACGCAGCCACAGTGCTGCGGGAGTCCAATACCCTGGACTTCGATCTTCTGCGCAGCATAGTCGGCAGCACGGGGGATAGCCTCCCCGTAGAGGTAGTAGTTCCGGCTATTGCCCAGTTTCAAGAGACCATAGAGGGTCACTTCGTAACCGAGCCCGTGATATCTCGCGGTGACCTTCTCGCATACCTGCAAGAGGCCTTAGATGATCACTCTGCGTCATCGACCAACAACAGTTGGGAAGTGGCGTCGGCGAGATCGCGCTCTTCGAGGGCCTCCGCGACGAGGCACGCCTTCGTGGCTTTCACTGAGGGGGTCACAGATATCCATCCGGCTTTGGTTGATTTGCCCGTAGTAAATATCTACGAGGATAAGCACGTATACGCCGTGTTGGATGAGGGCTGTAACTCGACTGTTCACGGTAGCGATTGGATAGCAAACGCGGCGGGGAAACTTGCGAACTTCGGTTACAGCACGAGGTTTAAACCTGAGGGCAATCGTACCTTCAAGGGTCTTAGCGGTGCTACCGAAACCTGGGTAGCAGGACCATACCTTTCTCTATAATGGGATTGGAGCAGGACTTGAGAGTTCCGGGCGTCCTTGATTCTCACGAGATTAAGGGTACAGCCCCTCTCCTTTTGTCCCTTTACGCCCAGGCCCAACTTGGTATAACCAAGGATCTTCGGTTTGGCGAGTGTGGTGTTCGACTTCCTTCTGAGGATAGCATCATTAGGATCAAGCTGTGTCGGACACATGACTCAGGGCTGTTATGCATAAACATAACAGAAGGTTTGGTTCAGGTGAAACAACCCCGTCTCATAAGAAGCTTCCAAATTCCCTCACCGCCAGTTCCTATATTTAGGTCTGCCGCCGCCGCCACCTTAGCTCACTCAGAGTCTGTGAGCACCCCTCGAGATGCAACAGCGGCAGATGACGCAGTGGCAACAAGTCGCAGTCACAGTACTGTAGATGCAGGCCATGGTCATAGCACTTTAGGCGTAGGCCACGGTCACAGCTTCACAACGACAGCTGAGAATCGCAACAACACTAAGCGACGTATAAGCGTAGCGTTCCCGAATCATTGTATGGTAGGCACGTCCGTAGGAGACACGGAGCCCGCCGCGATGGCCGCAGAGGAGGGGCAGCTGCCTAAGAAGGCGCCCCCGACGGCAAAGGCTGCACCGAAGATTTCAGCAGCGCCGGAGCCTGGCCACAGTGCCATGGCGATTTCGCCTGCGGTCGGCCACAGTGCCGCACCGGTGATCACTCCTGCCTTTTCTGCGCCTGCACCTAAGGCGCCGCCAGGGAGTGGCTTGCCGAAGAAAGCGCCTCCCACAGAGAAGGCTAGGCCTGGGGATAGCCCAGGGAACCCGCCGGCAGCTCGTGCCACAGTGCACCCGAAGGAGATCGCGCGAGGGCACCGCGAGCTTGCCGAGTTCGATGCGGTTGTGAAGAAGGATCCGCACAACAGGCCCCTGGTTATAATGGCAGGTGGGGGACCTCATGGTCCGGAGCTCGACACTCCTCTTCCAGCAACCGTGTATAATCCGGATTTGGCCTTGCAACCGTTCTATGCGGGGGACACAGCGAACCCGGACATCATTATTGATGTTTTTACCTGGGGCTATGAGCACCATGCCTGGCTGCAACGCGTCAGAGGGAAGTGGACGGCGGCCGAGCTCTTCGCACAGCACGAAGAGATGGAAACGCATGCGCTCACGACGTATGCGAGTGCCACTAGCTATATGCTAGTGATGTTGGACATGGTGTGGCTCAGGGACGATCGGAAAGACGATCTGACGCCAGCAGAAGCCCAACAGCGCAACGACGAACAGCGCGACCGCACAAAGCATGTTGGGTCGAACCCCGATATAATTCGGGAGCACGCGGACCACCCTAACCTGATTGCCCACGTCAGGCACATCGTGGCGAACGTCCTTGATGCTAAGGACGCTGGGATCAGGTCCATAGCCGTGCATGTGGTTTGCAAAGCCAACAGACATAGATCTGTTGCGGCGGGCATCCTCGCCCATGCAGCGCTTTTGGAGCTCGTGCCGGCAGCAGGCGCCCGCCTGAGCCGCCGGAGCCACCGCGCTTCCGAGGCAGTGCTGGTTACAATAGGTTTCCAGAGCGTGAGAATCCTCACCGCCCCATGACGGCCAGAGAGTCATGGTGGTATTTCCACGGCGATAGGCCGTCGGACGAGTGGAACGACGCGGAATGGGCAGAGTTCCGTCGTCAGTTTCCGAAGCCCCCAGGGCAAGGCAAGCTCGTCGAAATCGACGAGAAGATCCTGGCCATCGACGTTGGTGCCATCGCACTTAGCCCCGACACAGGTTTCGGGTGGAACAGGCGCATCGTGTTTCAGGACTTCCCTGATGGTGTGCTGACTGACCTATATGAGGTCATGCGCGAGAAGCAGGCGCCAGCGTGTTGGATCGGTCCATATGCACCGAGACGTTTCTGGGCTGGTGATAGAAATCACCACGAACTCAGCGAGCGGCACAACATAAAGTGCACAGTGGTCACCCGCCACACAGGCCGTTCGTATAAGCCGACGGGCAAGCTACGGGACATAGATCCCATAGGATACTTGTTTTCCCATCTGGATCCCGCCGACGGCTCCAGCTGGACGTATGAAGGCGCATGCTTTCCGCCGGGGTCAGACTCCGAGAAGCTGCCCACCGAAACCGGTGGAGCCGAGCAAGCATGCCCGACGCAAGAACCGTCGGAGGATGGGGCGTACGTCGCGCTTTGGGTGTTTCCCTTGGCGTTCGACGCGGCCACAGTGCCCCACCAGATCGAGGACACAGATGCCTTGAGTGCAGTGTACATCCCGGGCACAGACCCGCGGGCTTCGCACATCGCCTCCTCTGCCGGCCCGGGCACAGCCCCGGAGGGTGAAGTTTCACCCATGGATGAGGACGGAGCAGAGCGCGAAGCATACATGGCCGTCTGCAGTGGGGAGTGGGTAGGACAAGCCAGCCAGATTTCTTTTCCAAGCCCTGATCCTCCCGAAGACCTGCCCCACAGTAGCAGCGCAGCCTATGGGCCCTCAGCCGCTAGCTTAAAGAAGCTTAGCAAGGCCCAGTCCAAGTACCTCACCTCAAGCCTTACCGAAATGGTAGCGGGAGACAAAGTCTTAAAGGCAATCGTGTACAACGCTGCCATGCGAGAAGCTGATCACCTGATTAGATTGCATGAACCCTCGGCACAGGTCCTCGCGAGCGTGATCAACGAGAGGCAGAACGGGCCACCGGGCCTCGTGGTTGCCAGGTTTGAGACTTCCACAGAGGAGTTGTGTTTGGAGCTTGAGTGTGTAGCTGACACCCTCAACATTCCGGTTATATTGGTTACCCCGAACGGCTACCCAATGCTTGAGGACACTGTTACCTTGAGAGGAGACATGCATATCTCAGGCATAGGCCCAGAGATCGGAAAGGCTTTGGACTCCTTCCAAGCATGGTCAGAGTCTTACGGGTATATACCCCGTAGTTATGTTGATACGGATAGTACTGACTTTTGGAACCTTTGTCGTACCATTTCTGAGGAGTACTATATCAACGCGTTTAGCCGAACTTGCTTTGTCGGCGACGCCCAGGACACAGATCCTGAGGACATCAGCGAAGCAGAGCTGGTGCCCGATGCTGAGATGCCTCAGCGAGGTGCCCCTGATGGGGTGGATGATGCCGGTGGCGCACTGACGCCCGAGGAAAGAGAACGCCTCATTTTGGAACAATTCCCGTTCCCCGGAACGCCGAATACAGAGGCAGAGCGCCGAGCGGCGTGGAGATCGTTACCGCAACGAGTCCGGGTAGCTATAAGGCGCCTGCACCGATCGTTTGGCCATCTGCCAAACGCAGTCCTGGTTCAGGTCCTGAAGCAGGCCCGGGCGAGCAAGGATTTCATCGCCGCTGCCGGACTTTACAAGTGTAAGGTCTGCCTGGACACAGCTCCAGTGCCCAGGCATCACCCTGTCGCAGGCGATAGTGTATTCCCTAAGGAGTTCAACCATACGATAGGTATGGATGCGCTGGAGGTCAAAGACTTCTATGGAAATCGCTATACTGCTGTCAATATAGTTGACATGGGAACAAGCTTCCAGCAAGTTGTGCTCGTGAAATCTGGGGGTGGTAACCCAAGTGCCCGCCAGTGTGTGAAATGCCTGATCGACAGGTGGGTCAGCTGGGCTGGACATCCCAAAGTCATAACCACTGACAGAGGGACGCACTTCAGGGGAGAATTTTCAGAGTATTTGGCACAGCATGGTATAATCCATAAAAACGCCCCTCTTGAGAGCCCGCAGACTATTGGAAAGGTTGAACGTCATGGTGGACTTGCTAAGGCCATCATCAGGAAAGTCGCGCAGGAGGCTCAACCCTCGAATATCGAGGAGATGGAGGCGGTCGTTACCGAAAGTGTTACTACTAAGAACGAGCTTAGTCGGCACCAAGGATTTAGCCCGGCACAACATGTGTTGGGGAAGCAGCCTCGAACGCCGGGTTCAGTGCTAGATGAATCCGAAAGCCTTGGTACATTGTTCACCAAGTATGATGAGACGAGTGTATACTACATTCGGCACAGAGCACGGCAGGAAGCCAAGAAGGCCTTTGTGCACTTAGAGACTTCCCGCAAAGTGGCCAAAGCGTTACAGCGCAATGCAGCCCCTCTAGACACTGACTATAAGGTTGGTGATTTAGTTATTTACCGTCGGGATAACGTCCCTGGTAGTCCAGGTGTCGTGTGGTCCACGGTTAGCCGCGTCATAGGACGTGAGGCAGAGAATGCGTACTGGGTATTACACGAGAATATCCCTGTACTTGTGAACGCTAGGAAGATGCGCCCGGCTGATGAAATTGAAGTTGCAGCGCATCGCGTTTTGGCAGGAGAACCAGTGCTTCCGGAAGCCATTGTTCATGGACCGGAACAAAGGTTCCAGGATGAGCGCGTAGCAGACCCGGTCACAGCACCAGCGACGCCACGTCCAGTGGCTGCAGCTGCCCCGCTTACACCGGCAGTCGCGCACGATGTGCCTATGCCAGCACCATCGACGCCAGCGATGATGCCCGGCACACCGATGCCAGCGCCATCCACGCCTGCAAGGTTTCGCGCCAAAGATAAGACGGGCGAAACCGCCCGGTCGCGATCGCCAGTAGGAGGCCGTGATGATGCACTAGTTGCGGAAGAGATTGACCAAGTAGAGATCATGGCAAAAGGCCTGATAGATGCTCAGGGTTTTTCCCCGGATGAGTGTCTGGCCCTCCTTCGTGCCTATGACCGCGACCGACGCGAGGCTTACACGCGCCCGCTCCTAGATGATGGAGATCCCGGGTGCATAGCCCTCGCGGTGGGAGTATATCGGCACGGTGGTCTTGTTGGAGTTTCTGGACCAACGCGCGAGAGACCGTCGTTTGCCATGTACCTCAACCACTATATCTTGCATCACAGTATGCAAGCCGGTCATCACCTCCCACAGTGGAGTAGTGTTCAGCTCACAAATAGAGGCGCAGATGCCCATAGAGACCTAGCGAACACTCCTGGCTCGCATAACTACACTATAGGTGTGGGCGAGTATCGTGGAGGCGGTCTATGGGTGGAAGAAGCCACGGGTACAACCCCCGTGCGTGTTCAAAACACGACAATGTATGGCACCGTCCACGATACTAAGAACAAGGTTCTTAAGTTTCGCCCGAAGGACGTGCACATGGTCGCACCGTATGTAGGAGAACGATACAGTCTCTCCGCATACACGGTGAGTGATCTCGGCAAGTTGTCTAAAGATGACATACAGCTTTTGTCGGACTTAGGCTACCCCATATATAGGGATGCGCCCAATACCTTTGGCAGGAAAGGCGATGGGATATACACCATGGGTCACTCTGATCTTCCCATCGAGACGTTCCTAGAGCGCATCCACGAGTACGGGATTAAGGAAATCATAGATTGCAGAAGCCATCCGTACAGCGTTCGGCATCCACAATACAATTGTGATGAGCTTTCCGCCACATGCTTTGCAAAAGGGGTTGTGTACAGTCACGCCCCCGAGTTAGGCAACAGGAATCGGGGCGGGATTGAAGCCAACCTGCAAACAGACCAAGGGCTCTGTACGATCGCTAGAATAGTTAGCGAGGCCCACGATGACTACCACCGAATACTTCTGTTGTGTTCGGAGGCCAGTTGGCGGCGATGCCATAGGCGAAATATCGCCCAGCATATATGGCTCGAGCATTCGAAACTTGCCGAGCACATACGTGCTAATGGACTGCCAGAGGCCCATCCGTGTCACTACGTTCCTGAGGAAGACGACGGACTGGCAGCAGCATCGCACACAGCTGCGATTGGCACGACTGTGCCAGCAGCTGAGCCCTCGGATAGTCGAGCGGCGGAATCCAAGGCCTTTGCTCTCACCCCAGATGGGGAAGACGCCATCGGCTCTAATGTCGATGCTGGCTACATGGCCTCGCTCCTGGATTACCACAAAGCCCCCGTCGAAGTACAGCTGGGACTGGATGCTGCCATGAAAACTGAATGGCAGAAGTACACTGAATTCAACGCAGTGGTCCCTTGCACAGACAAGGAGTTCAAGGAGCTTACAAAGGCTGGCCACGTGTGTATCCCCACCAAATGGGTCCTCACCGATAAGAATGAACACCTAAAGGGGACGCCAGCATACACTCCCAAGTGGAAAGCACGCTTGGTTGCATGTGGAAACTTCGAGCATATCTCGAATGAGGAGGATATCAGGGCAGACAGCCCCACGGCTGAGCCGGAAGGCATAGCCCTTCTGTGTTCATGGGCGGTTTCATTGGCCCTGCGGCTCAAAGCAGCCGATATAACGAACGCATACTTCCAAGGGAAACCCCTTGAGCGCCTTCTCATTCTTCGGGTTCCTAAACACCCTAAGGGTGTACCCGATGCAGAGATTCAGCGAGCCGGGCATATGATTGCCCGAGTACCCGTGTATGGCACGACCGACGCGGGTCGGAACCTTTATCTCCGTATAAAGGAGAGTGCCCGCGAATTTGGCTTAAATGCCTCGCAAATTCTGTCAGCCCTGTACTATATTACAGGAGAAGGTGGTCGTTTGTGTGCTTGCTTGTGCACCCACGTGGATGATTTCCTGTGGGCTGCTACCGCCGAAGGCGAGCCGGCTATCCAGAATCTGCTGGATAAGTTTAAGATCGGTCGCATAGAGACTGAGAAGTTCCGTTTCTGCGGACGCGAATATGTGCAAAGCGCCGATGGGACCATCAGTATAAACTGTAGGGACAACACGCGTGCAATTCGCCCGATCGATATTCATAAGTCTGAAAAGGGCACGACTCCAGTCTCGAATGGCCAGCGCACAGCGTTGAGATCCGTCATAGGATCGCTGGCTTGGGTGGCTCGTGCCACGAGACCTGATCTTGCCTATAGGGTGAATGCCCTGCAGCAGCGTGTTACGACAGCCACGGTGGATACACTCCGTGAAGCAAACCGCGTAGTAGCACTGGCGTTAGGAGATGCGGATAGGCCGATCACGTACAGCGCTAAGTTACCCTGGAATACAGGAGAGCTGGCGATTGTCACGTTTTGCGACGCCTCCTTTGCAGGAGAGGCAAACCATAAGTCGCAGAGAGGTCGTTTCCACTATCTCACTTCCGCACAGTCGGCGGTGGACAAGAACGCGTCAACGCATGAGATGCACCTCATTTCGTTTTCCTCGTCCACCATGAAACGGGTTTGTCGCGCCACACTCCAGTGTGAGGCTTACTCGTTGCAACATGCGATAGAGCATGGAGACCGCATTCGAGCAGCAGTGCTCGAACTGCTCGGCAAACTGCCCCGGTCACAGAACTGGGAAGAAGTCGCCAAGAGATCGATGTTCCACCTGCAGTATACGGACTGCAGGTCCCTTTCGGATCACTTGACTGCGTCGATTCCAAAATCATGCGAGGATAAACGCCTTGCCATAGAGATGTCTGGACTCCGCCAAGGACTTTGGGAAGAGGACGAGCTAACGCACGCCTTGTACCATCCTTACGGCGACGAGTTGAGATGGATACCGACGCATTTACAACTTGCGGATTGTTTGACCAAGAGTATGAAACCGCTTTTGATCAATCACAGCATTGACCGCAACCTCGTTCAGGTGCTCGATGTGCCCGCGCAAGCCGCACAGAATGTCGAGAGTACCTAAAGCACTCCGCTTTACGATCGAAGAACTCAGCCTGGAGCCTTGAGTCGCCGCACTCGGCTCGGTTGACTGCGCAAGCTCCCGGTATAATCCGGTGGAGTAGGCTTGGCCCAAAGTGGTCATAATTCGAGCATGATTCGGACGTCACACTACAGATAAGACGGGTGTGAAATTTCCCTGTCTTGAAGCGCCGTGTTGACATGTCCTCATGCGTGAATAGTTTTTGAGACAGTTCTGAACGCACCCTGTACGACAGACGTCTTGGGCTCAGACCAAAAAGTGCGCTCGTTGTGTGGTTGGACACTCACTAATCCAGTTCCTGCTTCAAAAGGGTTTAGGGGCCCTTAAAGGATCTGATAAAGGACCCCCCTAAACCACAAAGTTAGTTTGAGAATCAGCTGCCGTCGTTGTGAAGTGTTAGCCTTGGCAGGGAAGCAGTGCAAGCGTGCAAGGTCTCAGGGAAAGGTGGAGGAGCGTTTCGGGTTTGGGGTCTAGGGAGGATCAAACAAGGACTTGTGAAGTGCACAATACCATGAACCCCTAGAAGCCCGGTTACTGACGCAGTGATGTGTTGTTCTTGCGGAAGCAGAGGTTGTAGCCCCAAGCCCTGAACCCTAGAACCCTCAAGTCGCCGTCTACCCTATTTAAGTATGAAGGCCCTTATACACATGCGCCTAGGCCCCAGAGTTTTCCTATTGGGTTTAGGGTTTGGGGTTCAGGGTGTGGGGTTTGGGGCTTCGGGTTTAGGGTTAGGGGCTTAGGGTTAGGGGTTTAAGGTTTAGAAGGTTGGGGTTTAGGGTTTGGGGTTTAGGGTTTAGGGTAGAGGCAAGATTTCTTCAAGGGCTCCACATCTAGCAGGGGTTCCTGGTCGTTTTCCCATAAGAGAACCTGTAAGGGTTTTCTCTGCAGGTTCCCCTATTCGCCCCGACCACTATCACTAGAGCCCGAAGCCAGATGGAAGTTGCAAGAGAGCAAGCTCAAACTTCTGAACCCTAAGATTTCAACGCCTATTTGGCCGTAAGGTCTTAAGGTGTAGGGTAGATCCTGAAGCACAAAGCCGAGAAAATCACGACATGCATCAGCTGGGCTCAGACGTAGTTCAGCTGCCGCGTGGATCCCTCTGTTCGACTAGACTTCGCGGGTTTCAGGATGTGCAAGGCTTCGGCGACGAAGTGCAGGGCTTACGGTTTAGGGTTGCGGGTCGAACACAGGCATTTCACACAATCAAGCAGATTTAGGGCGTTCAGCTCACCGATTTTATGCTTGGAAACCCGGAAGTCAACAGAAGGACAAGCTGTAGCGGGTTCCACGCGGCCCCAGGGGCTTGTACAGAGGGCCATGGCATGTTTCTTGGCTGTGTTTGCCCTGCTCCAGTTCCGAGCTGCAAGTCAGATGGCTCAGACCGAGGACACTGGGCAAATCTTCGCAATGCTGTTTGTTGGTGTAGGGTTTACGATTTAGGGTATGGGAAGTGCAGGGTCTGTGCAGTTCGGTCACTCATCAACCTAGACCTCCGGCATCGTTTTCCCGTAGTGTCAGCCATAGTTGCCGCTGCTCATCAAACCAGGAATAGCCCACAGCAGCGGGAGCAACCGCCGCAAGAAGAGCAATGAGAAGAGTAACATGCGAAAAGCTAAATTTCAACACCACTATCCGGTGTTGCATTGAATGCAAAACGCAGACCTGTTTTCCATCAAGATGCCTGCTGCCGTCACCAGGCTTGCCTAGCGACGGGAGAGCAACCTTTGCTCCTACAAATGGGGCGAAAGGCGCCTGGCGGAAATGTGCGGGCTCAGAAGCCAGGATTTGGTGTTTGGCGTTTGGGGTTGAAGTGCTCTTCGGGTTCAGGGTCTCGTGTTTCGGGTTCAGGGCTGAAGAGATTCGGGTTCAGGGTTTAGGGACTTTCCGGTTTGGGCATAGGGATTCGGAGGGTCGGACGAAGCTCCGAATCCCTCAATCTTCAGCAGATTCCAGGTGGAGCTGAACATGGCGACTTCTTCCTGCGTGTGCTCCTCGAACATCGATATTGCGGCGCTGCAGGTACTGCAGGCGGGTGTAGGGTTCTATGGTCTCCTTACAAATCAGTTTTTAGTTTTTGTTCATATAACACCCAAGAGAATATTAAGAATACTATTTTTTTGTGGTTCTAAGGAGGGGTATATGGTTTAGGGGTTGAAGGTTTAGGGTTTAGGGTTTGCTTTGGGGCGAAGGGGAGAATTGCACGTGTTGTTTGCGTCTGAAGCGTCCGGCTGAGGGCTCAACGCTCAACCAAAATCTTGAGCCCTACACTCTACCCCGAAGCTCGAAACCCTAAACCCTATAAACCCTAAGAGTTTTTCTCAAGGTTGTGCTTATAGAAGCACTTCCCTAAACCCTAGACCCAAAACTTGAAGAGTCTTTTCGGGGGGTTCCGAGTCTCAGAGTCAAGCAATTACGCCGTCAAGTCGTGCATTGAAGGAGTCGCTGCGTCATCGGGTATATACCCTTAATATAGCTATTATATACCCAGTATATAGCCCATTGTAGGGACCCAGGGGTCCCCAATAAGGGTCCCTCCTATTCCCCTAAACCCTCTAAACCCCCAAACCCCTAAACCCTAAACCCTATACCCTTATAGAATCCCTATAGATCCCTTTAAAGGTCCCCAGTAAGGGTCCCTCCTATTCCCCTTTGATAAGACCCCAATATCCCTTAGTTTGGGAATATACCTTAGATCATATCAGGGATCCTGCCATAAATTTAAGGTATACTCCTGAATTCCTATAGGGGTCCCTCCTATTCCCCTTTGAAGGAGTCGCTGCGTCATCAAGCGCCTTCCAACGTGGGAGCGGACGTGGCTGCGGTGCTGTCATATGTATCTGGCCAGGCAGGGTTTGGAGGGTTGAGGGTTTAGGGTTTAGGGTTTGGGGTTTAGGGGTAGAGGGTATAGGGTTCAGGGTTTAGGGTTTAGGGGTTTAGGGGTTTACGGTTTAGGGGTATAGGGTTTAGGGTTTAGGGGTTTAGGGTTTAGGGTTCAGGGTTCAGGGTTTGGAGGGGTTGACATGCGCTATTAGAATTCTGGACACCGCTGCGTAGCCATCGTAGAGACCCGAATGCTGAATTCGCAGAAAATTCTGGCCTGTCCCTCTTTCTGCACGCCGGCTAAACCCCGACACAGACACTCCTGCAGACGGTCGCGCTGATAGGTGGAGTCGGAGTATGCCAAAATTGCTGACGATGAAATCATCATCGGAGAGGACAGCTGTGAACAGTTTTTTTTGGGTAAATGTTCTGCCCAGCACAGAGGCAACAACTGAAGCCTTCAGGAAGATGGAAGCTGGCTGACAAGACTAGAAAAGATCGGTGAAGCGGTGGTGCTAACTGCGGTGGACGAGATCCCTGTCGCTGCTGGGATGATGAAGGTGGCAGAGGTTCAGGGGTGACATTTGATTCGGGGGGCTCTCAGCCGAGAGCCCCAAATTCCCAAGCCTAGAGAGCATCCTTAGTTCATGTTTCTATACAGGGCCTCGTAGAGCCGTATAAGAAGCCCCTAGACCCTGCACCCTAAACCCTTATAGTTTCAGATCATCCCAGGTTGGCGGGGTACTGTCGAACCTTCTCAGTTTGGTCTGGCCATCCTCCGACGACGAGTATGATATCTGGGCGCTTATCATCGGCGAAGTCAAGGATCCTGGTTCTTCGGGTTTTGCGCTTTGGGGAATTATGGGATTTAGGATTTCAGGGTTCAGGGTTTTGAAGGTCCGGGGTTTAAGGCATTCTGGCTCTTGTTAAGCAATCGTTTCCTGTTATGGCAACTGATATTAAGTTCCTTGAACCCCAACCAAGCCATGACACCGATTGCAACTTATGTTAACTTAACCAGTTCCTTACCCCGAGATATCCACCCTCAAAGCTTCCTTGCCAAAAGCCTACATTCCCCTTGTAGAATCAGACGAAGTGCTGTGTAACCTACAAAACAAGCTATTTATCAAGCAACCAGGACCATTACAATATCCTCTAAAGCCCCTATGAACACGACAGAATCCTATAAAGACCAAAAACCTCATTGAAATCCGATGAAGCTTCGCAAAAAGAGCAGGACGCTACATGAAAGCCTTGTGCAACACCATAAATGCTCATAGCACCCCATGAAAAGCGTTTGAACCGCCATAAACGACCAGAGTGCCCCATAAAACCCAGTGTGCAAGCTCTAAGCTCGAAGCCACAAAGCCTAAACCCTAATGCCTAAACCCGAAAACCCTAAATCCAATCAGGGTTCCTTTAAGGGTTTCCGTATTAGGCTTCCCTTAACAGGTTCCTTCAAGGATCCTTAAGTGGTTGATACCCGGGAGTTGGTCGATGTGGCGCTCTAAACACCAAACCCCACACCCTAAACCCTAAACCCCAAACCCTAAACCGTAAACCCCAACGCCGTTGCACTTAAAAAAAAGCCCAAACCTCTAAACCTTAAACCTCAAACCCTAAGCCCTAAGCCCTAAGCCCTAAACCCCAAACCCCAAACCCCTAAACCCTACAGGGAAGAACCCTACTTAAAGGATCATGGGACTTAGTAAGTAGGGTTATAAGTAAAGTAACTACAGTTATAATTACCTATAACCCCAATCAAGGTACTTATAACCCTACTTACTAAGTCCCTTGATCCTCCAAGTAAGAACCCAGGAGTTGGTCGATGTGGCGATCCTGGAGTTCGAGCTGTCGGAGCGGGAGGGCGATTTCTTGGGTGGCGAGGCAGCGATTTTAGGGTTTAGGGTTTAGGGTGTAGGGTTTAGGGTTTAGGGTTTAGGATTTTTCTGAGTGCCGGAGGTTTCACTCGGTTTAGGGTTTTTTGGCCTTGTGGGTTTAGGGGTTAAGGGTCTTAAGGGTTTAGGGAACAGGGTTTAAGAAGGGTTGTAGGTGTAGGCGTCAAGCGGGTTGTTCAATATGGAGGTCTGAACGATTGATAGTACGCTCCGGGTTCAGGGCAGCTTTGGAAAATCGACTGAGGATTGAGACGGGATCTGACCCGCTACACAAGGGCCAACACGGATACCGAGAAGGGCAACGACCTCACTGTGGCATTGGCCAAGGTCGAAGATCTGCTACTGGGTATGACGAGCAATGTAGTTCTTGGTGATAAAGCGGTTCTGTGCGGGTGCCTTTACAGGGTTCTGCAAGGTTTGGACAGGGTTTAGGGTTTCAGAGGCTCGAGGTTAAATAGGGGTCTGAATGAACATGATTATTTTCACCCTCTATTGTAACCCCTGAAAGGTTGTATTACATTGCACCTCAACACAATATTCTAGATGTGATTTTGGGGGGTGAGTCGTGGATTAGGGGCTGATAGACACCTGGGGAGTTTCTGTAGATAGGCATCTTCCGTATTCTCCCTTATCGGACCCAAGACAGCCTGGTACAAGTTTTTTTTCAAGGCTTCAAAGGGCCAAGTCCAAACAAACAACCTAAACCCTAAACCCAAAGGCTTTCAAGGGCCAGCCTAGGATTGCCCACCTCACCATCTCAACGAACAAGTACCAGCTGCTTCCCCTTACGATTGTTGCTGCAACCATCCACTGCTCGATCCTCAAGGAGAGGAGGCCAACAACAAGTGCCTAAACACAGGCTTTTTGAGGTAATATCTGCACTGGAAGGTGGGACTTAACAGTTTATGCTTAGATGCCTTGTTTGGGCAACCTGAAGGAGAGGATCACGAATGGCAAAATTCTCTATGGTATGCAAGACCCGAGCTGGGACTATGCATTGCAAGCAGCTGTGTCCTACTACCAGACCCCAGGTGGCACCGTGGGCAACGCTCTTGAATTTTGCTTTATGGTTCTCTTAAGCCTTGGTAGAATTGTTCTAAAGACCACAAAAGATTTCAAACACGCCCGAAAATACACCCAAACCCTGCAAGCATTCCGTAATCAGGACCTTCTTCAACTTCACCTATGACCTCTGGAAAGACTGGAGGAAGACCAAAATCGAGACGTCGACTTCCCAGACTGGAACCCGTCGCCGGAGGTGCTGCACTGGCTGTGACATGACCGTGACGGATGACCTGACCAACAATAAGTACCTGGGCTTAGGGTTTGGGGTGTAGGGGTCAGGGCTTTGCGTTTAGGGTTACCTGGCTTGCCCAGGAGCATCACTTTTTTGCTTTTTGGTCTGGTCTGGAGTTCCGCTCACGTTTGATTGGGTAGGAAAAGGGCATCCTGTATCAAGGGGCCACTGGGGAACGCAGGTACAGCCTTCATTGGAGCAACGACGACGACATCTGTGACACTATTGCAGAGATGACTGCGTCCCGAGTCTTGAATGAGGCATGCGGCTACATGGCCAAGGCTTACCGCTGGTTAGTAGGGAATGGAAGAATGGTAGTTTTTTGTAGTTATAACTGTACCCCATTCCTCCATTCCCTACTAACCAACGGTAAGAAGGCGCTGCAGCCGATCATGTACCTGCAGCGCTACATTCCTGGGATGGAGTCTGCCAAAGTTCAGGTCCTCCCAGCAGTGGAGCAGATTACCGTGGGGCCATACGCGGCGGTGACCCAAGACACTGAGGACGGTAGCGAGCTGAAGTACAACAAGGACGCAATGTGGCATCTGGGTTCCAATGTGCGTCACTGTCCGAAGATTCTAAACCAGTCTTTAATTGAGTCTCAGCCGCATTGTTTCAAGATCGAAGGTATGCCAACGAAGACGGGGAGATCGGTGATATCACTACGACAAGTGTTTGGGCCTACAACGTGGTTGAGCCTCCTTTGAAGAGTACCCTTTTCCTTCCTGCTCCGGGTAGGCTTACTGCTAGACTGTAATCAAATCTTTAATTCATAGCTGCCCTGGTTTCGAAGTGGATCTTCGTAAAGGCCTCGCTGGAGTTCGTTTACAAGCAAAGCCACAACCGAAGTTTCCTTCACAAGCGCAAAGCAAGGGTTCCTCTAAGAGTTCCTTTAAGGAAAACCCTAAACCCTAAACCCTTAAAACAAAAAACCTTAAACCCCTAAACCTTAAACCCTAAAACCCTAAACCGTTCCTTTGGATGGTCTAAAAGGGATCTATAAGGATTAGGGTTTTCCTTGACAAGCAAAACAAGAACCGAAAGTTCGCCAATCCCGATGGGGAACCCCCCCAATTTGAATAGTATGTATATATATATATATATAGAGATAGTACAATCTGTAATTCGAATCTATTACTATGTAACATATAAATACCTACCTATAAGATAGGATACGTATCATACGGAGTCTCCCAGAGTGAGTTTCTGACAGCCCCTTGAAGTAAGGATTCCTTTCGCCTGCAGTTCTCAGACGGAGGAGAGGAGCGGGGTGGTTCTTCCACAGGTGGGCAGGAGAATTCCTACGGTCTATCCGAGACTTGGCTCTTGTAAAGGAACTTATTAAAGGTTACCATCATATGGATCTATAGGTTATGGCAGCTTACACCAAACTCCTTAACAAGAGCCCAGGACAAGTACATCACTGCCGTAACGATGTACTTCCGAGATCCCAGCTCCTTCTATCCATCGGGCGAGGTGGTGAAGATGTCTCTGAGCTTTTCTGACGGCACCTCCACAGGGATACTAGGTGGGCGTTTCCGAAAATAGAGGACCCTAATATAGTACCTTAAACTCGTAGGACCCATATTATAAGGACACCAAAATCAGGAAGCCCCCCAATTTTCGGAAACTCCCAGGTGGCTACTCCCCCACCATCGTCGCCAATCCGGTTGGGATGACTGCCACTGTCGCGGAGGACGCCTCATACAAACTGGTGGGCGCTACGCTTGGATCCAGTAAGGATGGCTACTTCGGCTCCTCTGTTCAACAGCAGCTCCCTGATGCTCCTTTTTCGGATCTGCTGTTTAAGTCACAGGAGATTCGTACAAGAGAATATCATTCTGAAAAGGTTGGAATGCATTGTGAGGAAGTGTAAAGGCAAAATTCCCTTGTAAGATGAAAAAACCCTAAACCCTAAACCCAAAACCCTAAACCCTAAACCGAAAGGGTTGAGGGGGAATCAAGGCTATCTGGAAGCGACCTTCCAGTTCGTGGAGCTGGATCTGTGGCAGGCTGTGGAATCTGCAGCCTCCAGTACCTGGGTCATGTTTAGACTTTAGGGTTCAGGGTTTAGGGTTTTAGGGTTTAGGGTTTTGGATTTAGGGTTCAAGGTTTAGGGTTTAGGGGTTAGGGTTTAGGGTTTTAGGGGTGTTTGGCCAGGCTTTGCTACACGCCCTTTAGAGTCCCACAGAACCCTCATCAGCGCCACAGAGCCTAGAAGAACCTCTGGAACTGTACGTATTTGACTCGAAGGCCGAATCATCTGCCCGAACAAAGTGGGTTTACAGTTTATGGTTTACCCTCCAAGCTCTGACGAGCTTTAAATCAAGTGTTTTGGCAGCATGAGAACCCAGACCCCCGGGAGGATCTAGAAAGTAGATCCCCTAACATGGGGCCTTATACTACTCAGGGTACTTTATAGGAACCCCCATTAAGGGATCTACTTTTTGGATCCTTTCGGGGGTCTGGGAAGTTGGAGTGTCGCAGGCAACCTTACTACGGGAGACAGGCTGGAGAAGAACCAAGCGCTGCAGAGTCCCAACGGCCAGTACAAGCTGCTCGTGGAAGAGACAGGAAATGGGTTTCAGGGTTTAGGGTTTAGGATCTAGGAGGACCGTGACGCAGTGAAGTGAAGAAGAAGTTTAGGGTACAGGGTTTAAGGCTTAGGGTGCAGGAAATGTTGCCATCTACAACATCTACGACCGCAAGACGTGGGAAACGGACACCAGCGGCCAGTGCACAGATGACACACCGTTCCTAACGCTCCAGGAAGATGGTAATTTGGTGCTGTACTGTGGCAACACCACGCAGGCTATATGGGCGACCGGCACGGAGGACACTGCGCCTACGATACCTATCTAGTCTTCTAAAATTCAGCTCTTGTTCTCCTAAGGCCTGAGCCCTAAAAACAAACCTCATAGTGGAGTGCTTCTGGGTTTTGCTTATTATGTTAGTGAGTCGTGATCTAGATTGAAAGAGCTAGAGCGTGTCGCGTCTGTCATGCCTCTGGGAGCACCTCCAAACATGGTTATGAACAATGCAGTAATCAGTACATGAGCATTTTGTGGGTAGGGGTGGTCGAGTCCCTGTTGTGCGTTTCTTACTTGGAGTTCCCATCCCTCGGCCGGTACGGAAGTTTGGATGCCTTGCGGTGAAAAGACACGAGGGTTCAAAAAAACAACCCTAAACCCTAGCTCGAGGATACCACTCGCCAGCACTGCCGGGTGGCAGCATTGGAAGTCACAGGCTATTTCTCTTTGTACAACGTGCCGGATCTGACTGGTGTCTGGTCCAGCTCGGGCACGATTCCTGTTGGCTTCGGGAGGACATGCCAGAGCAAGATTTGTATGTAAGTGAATATGCATGCAAAGAGATGCTTTCCCAAATGTGTATGTACGATACATGCGCAATTGTATGTATGCATGTATGTAACTGTATGTATGTATGCATGTATGTAGATATGTATCTGGACATAATCACAGATGTATATATATATATGTACAGATCATATAGAGTATACAGAGTATATACAGTATGTAGTGTATATAGAGTACCTAGAGTATATATATATATATGTATATGACATACTATCATTAACGATGATATGATACGAGATAATATTAGTAGTAGACCATAGAAGAATGTAATATGGTACAAAAGGGACTGCCCTCCTCCAGAAGGGACTGAGGCACCATATCATAGTATGACACAGTTTAGTATAGTATTGATCTGTATATACTTTTGATCGTAGTAATGGTCAAAATATCAACGTAGTAAAATCACCTGCGCATAACTTGATAGGCCATATACATGTACAAAGAAAGAGCTGGATCAATAGATATAAAACATTTTTTCAATTACATATACGTGTATGTTCATACATAGGTAGTCGTCACAATATATACATTTTTATATATGTATAAATATAAATATATAAATATATATATATATATATATATGTATATACGTATATATATATATATATATATATATATATATATACGTATATATATACCATGCAGTTTGATACACAATATATATATATATATATATATACACATCCATCTGTAGTTTTCGCACTATAGACGTTTAATTGTATTACATTTTTATATGACAGCACATAAGTCATCATTCGTATATGATCGTGTACATGAAAATAGTCCATGCAGTACGGTGTATAGTATAACACATATGTTATGGTATGTAGTACATCATACGCAATATGTCACACGTAATATGTAGCATGTAATATGAAATATGTCGTGCGTAATATTCATACGTATATCTGTATATGCGTTATGCACACACACACATACACATTTATATGTGTATATATATATATATATATGTATGTATGTATGTATATATTTTAGGGATACATAGATAGACAGATAGATAGATAGACCTAGATAGAGGCATCGCCCCACAAGGGGACACTGCTCGAGTGTATTTTTGGCCTTAGCCTCGCTTCTGGTGCTGTGCGTGTGTGCGTGTTTGTTCGACCACTCTCCCCCCTTGCCCAGTCTCCTGCGTCCCCAGCCGTGAAAGATCATCGAGGGAAGAGTTTTGTTCCTCCGAAGTCGGCTGTCTTGCCAAATGTCCAGTTCCAACCCAAGCTGCCTGGCTTGATTCCACGGAGCCCCGATGACGCAGCGCAGGGGCACAGAAGGCTAGACCGACCGTTTTCGTGGGGCGGAGAGCACCGGAGGTCGACACTCACTCACCTACTCACTCACTCATTATTCAGCTTATGCATCTATCTGTAAATTATACATATATATATACACACACACACATACACATGATTATGTGTGTTGGTGCATGCGTAATAACCATAGGCTCATAACTACATGTTGTCGCATAGATATGCTTTACTTAACTTACATCTACATTTGCAAACATGCGTGTGCATACGAATGTGCGAGCGTGTTTATGTCTGCATGCCCCTCACTCAAGCATTGAGGTTTCGATGTCGACCCCTAAACCCTCAGACGTTCAGGTTTACAGTCGGGGTGTAGGGGTTTGAGCTGTAGGGCTTCCGAACCCCAAACCCTGAACCGTTCCATGCACTCCTAGCCGAAGGAGCAATCTGACCAGCCCAGATGTGCTCTTTCCCGGCATGCGTCTGGTGCAAAAGACCTTCTACGACTTCACCCTATCCCTGTCCGCTACCAGGCGAAAGTGAGATATCAAGAGCTAATCCGGACATTCTATCCCGAAAGAGCGCCGGAACTATGTCTGCGGACGCATCAGGATTTTGGGTTTTGATGGGGACAAGGGGTCCAAGAGGATACTTCAATGCTGGAACAGCCGTTCAGAGAGGCAGTATTGATCTTGCGAATGAAGGGTTCGGGATTTTCTGTTTGAGAGTTGTGTTCTTGCTTGAACCCTCAGATGCCAAGGAGGGCGGCAATGTCTCCTTGAAAGATTGGTCGCATGGGAAGGATCTCTGGTCTACTGGGACATCCTGTGATGCAGCACCGAAGGAGATTCAGCTCAAGATGCAGGCGTGCAGTTTGACTGCGGAACCGTCTTGTTCCCTTTCTTGCACAAGCCACCACTAACTGCAGTACATCTTGGTTCAACTAAGGGCGGTGCGAGTGTTGTTGTTTCTTCCCGGAAGCGGTAAACCGCGTGGATCCAGAAAACAATAGCCTTGAGGAGGATGGCAATCTTGTCCTCTATTGCGATGGGGCTGTTGTATTCGCCACCGACACAGCTGCTGGGTTCTGGTTCAGGACATGAATTTACGTGACCATAATAATATAATAAGCAATATGGCTTCCTTATTAAGGTAACTTAAGTTAGGGTTCTTGTTAAGGACTTTAATTCAGGTGACCAAAAGGAGGATCTGTAATAAGCAATATGGTTTACTTTTTGCGGTAATTTCAGTTAAATCCTTTAACCAGGGACCCCCAAAAGCACATAAGCATAAGCATTTTATGGGGATATCCCTACCTTATTGGGCTTCCTTTTCAGGGGCTTTATATGGGATATCCCTAACCTTATTGTTGTTTATGTGCTTCTTTGGGGCCCTAGTAACACGAACCCAGGCTGACACTTCGCTGGAGGCGGGGAGCAAAGGCTCATCCCAGGTAGACGGTGCTTAAACCCTAAACCCCAAACCCTAAACCCCAAACCCTAAATACCCTAAACCCTCAACCCCAAACCTCAAACCCCAAAGTCCCAAGCCCTAAACCCCTAAACCCTAAGCCCCGAGCCCGGCTCGGAAGGCCTGGAGGTGGGGAAACATCTCTTTTCGGTTTCATGTGGGTAGTTGTCAAAATTAGGGTTTAGGGTTTAGGGTTGAGGTTTAGGGTTCCCTATTATAGTACGGCACCTCTTATTTAGGGTACCCCAAAGGGGCCACAATTTTGACAACAACCCATGTAGCTCCGCATGCACATACGCACCACGCACCCAGTCGGGATCGGACTGTCCCAACTTCTGAACATGACATCACAACGTGAATGTGTTTAATATAAGGGGCCTAAATCATTACCAATACCATCTTCGGGGGTAAGTATTATGATTATAGTATAATTGTCCCCAAAACCCTATTCTAATTATTAAGGCCCCTATATTGGGTGAGACGCTGCTGGTTTGATAATTGAGGCTTGCAGCCTAGAGGGCTTACGAGGCGAGGTTAGGTTTCGGGTTTGGAGTTTGAGGTTTAGCATGTAAGGTTTATACTTCAGGGTGTACGGTTTTAGGGTTTTAAGGATTGGGGTTTAGGGTTCAAGGTTTAGGGGTCCAATCTTGGGGTGTTTTTGCTTTGCGCCCCTCAGGAAGAAGAAGGAGTGAATACCCTCCTGCTGGAAGCGAGCGGCAACCTCAAGATCATCAACAAGAGGGGTGGGAACTTCGCAAACAAACCCTAACCCTGTTTCCCTAAACGTCAAAGCATAAAGCCGTTGACCCTCAACCTAAACCCCCAAATCTAAAGTCCTACACACTAGGTTTTTGAAGGAACGGACGCCGGGGAGCTTTCTGTCGCGAGCCAGTGGAGCGTCCTCCTGTTTAGGGGGTTGGGGTTTTGTTTGGTTTAGGTTTTAAGGATCTTAGGATTAGGATTTACGATCTAGGGTTTCGAGATCAATTCCCGGCCTAGCGATGATTAAGTTCTCAATGTGACCTTCAGCCGATGCAGCGGTGAGAAGTCCCTCTTGATAAGTGTAGCGTCGAAGCCGTAAGGACAGTGCCGTACCGTGAGGCTTCATTGCCCGATTGTAGCCTAGCCTCCAATCTTAAGCTTTCGATATCGGTTCGTGACCAGGAGAGATTTCTTTTAATGTAGGAACCCGATTAAGAAACCTTGGGCTCTTTATTGGTTTTCCTTATATGAATCCTACCATTTTGAGGTCATGGGCCCAGGGTTTGTTGACCAGTTTCCTACATTATCCCGAACCAGGAAGCTTTCGCGATTCATCCCTGATTCATCCCTGCAGGTGAGTCCACCTGGACTTCCGGAACTCAGGTGGCTTACGACTACTTCCCGAAAAGCACTTGAGATAAGCAGAAAACAAGCACCTGACGGTTCATGGGCAACGCAGAAGTTTCCTGTGATGTCTGCTTGGGTTTCTTCCCGGCATCGCAGCGACGCAGTTGGTGCTCCCCATATAGCGGACACCACTGTGCGGCCTGACACTTGCGGAAAAGGGGGGGGGGGGTTCTGTGCTTCCGTGCCACGCCACGGATCGTTGTGTCGGCCCCTTCGCTGTGGTCATCAGCAGCATCATCAACACTCACCATCACCTTTATTCGCATCATCATCCTACTCCTTCTGCACATCTTAATGCTCATGCTCGCCCTCGTCCTGGTAGTGATCCTGCACTGTTAGAGACCTCCTGCTTATTATAACATGGAGTCAACAAACGTCAAGTGCAAACCTTCACAAGGTATTGTTTGCCGGCAGTCCAGTTGCTTCATTCTTATGCTTACCATCGCTGCGTGTGATGCCTTCTTCTGGGAACAGTGGCCAGGATCATGGTGCTAAAGCGGCTGCTCGTACTTCTGCTGTTGATTCTGATGGTGATGGTGGTGATGATGATGATGATGAACGTAACTGGTTGTTGTGGTTGTTCTTGCCGTTGTGGTGGTGGTGGTTGTGGTGCTCTGGGGGCCGGTGGAGATGGCAATTTTGATTGCTATGTAGATGCCGATTAAAGGGATCCCAAACGATGAACGCGCAGCTCCTATTCATCCATGTCAGGCCAGCAGAGCGCCGCAGCGAGCTGTGACGGAGCCCCGAAGGGATCTTAGAGCTTTCCAGGGTCACTTAGGGTTTAGGGTTTCAGGGTTGAGGGTTTAGGGTTTCAGGGCTGAAGGGTTTAGGGTTTCAGGGTTTAGGGTTTAGGTTCTTCAGGGTTTCCATACCCTTCTGTTGTGTCCGCCTTTCAGGCGTAGTTGGGAATGTGTTGCCTTGCAGGAGAACGGAACGACGCCGTGTGCGCCCAGAAAGTGTCGTGGATTCCTTCGGCGCATCCCAGGGCCCCCGCTTCGACTGGCAAGGACCGGATGGCCAAGCAGAGCGGACAGGGAGGAGGGGGGATGATTCGGCCTGACTGCTGATGGCTGTCCGCGGATCAGAGGTACGGCGGTCGTGCATGCACACGGGAGGCCCAGGCCGTCAAGAACCACATCGTTTGCATCGGGACAAGCTATATGATGGCTCTATGCTTTCCGACGCTGGCTTCGAGATTCCCTCCTTGAAAAATCCCAAACCCGGAGGTGGTGTACTCTTCGGGTCAGCTTCGAGTTGGGCCGATTGGTCAAGTTGATATCGATGTTCCTGAGATGTCTTGGGAAGAGTCACTGTGGAAACTGGAGCTTGCGAGACTGTTGTGCGGCTTGCCGGTGGCATTTTGTCGTCATGTAAGGCCACCGATGCGGTTGATCCCACATGCATCCTGCATCCGTCCAACAAGCAGTGCAGCAGGCACATCTGCTGGCTGTTAGCCAGAGCACGATTAGATTGATGCGCGCACGGCAGGAAAAGTGGGGAGTACTGCTTGTCAGGCTGCGATTGCGCGGCCAACCAAGACATCACTACTGCGATGTAGAGTTAAAGTAGTATAACAACTTATCAAGCCCCCCCCATAGAAGACTTTGGAGCAAGTTTTCCTCATCAGGTCCTAGCGAACACTCCAGACGTCAAGATGCAATGGCAGTAGGGCCGGTGTGTTTCAGAGACAGGACACCCCGATAACCCTAAAGCCTTAAAGTTCCTAAAGTGTTAAGCCCCCAAAGCCCTAAACCCCAAACTAGGACAAATCCTTACTTTCCGTTTGCCTTCAAAGTCCTGGTACAAACATCAACCAAGAAGTCGCATGGAAGAAGGTGCCCAATACACAGTAAAGATGTTACCAATGAGTCATGAGGGTGCAATTAAACAAAGGGCCTGAGTATTTGGCAGTGCATTCCTCAGGGTTTTAATATCAGAAGCCTAGTAGTAGGGTAGGCAACCTCTATCCTTTTCTGGGTAGTATAGTCCCTATATAATCCTTAAGTAGGGAAGACTCTGTCAAGAGGAAATTCGCTTTGGGGTACAACAGAGCACAGTCAGGGCAAGTTTACACTTCGGCTCCGGCCCCCTGAACACCAAATCTGACCCTAAACCCTACAGACCCCGATCCCTAAACCCTAAGCCACTAAACCTCATAAACCCTAAGCCACTAAACCTTATAAACCCCCAACCATCGACCCTTCGGTGAGTTGCCTCACATCGCTCTGTGGCTCTCCAGCATTGGCTCGAGGGCTCTCCGGGATGATGTTTCCCAATCATGAAATCGATTCCTGCACGGCTGTGGTTCAGGGTTTAGGGTGTAGAGCGTCGCACCCAAGCAACTGGAAGATCAGGGGGACCCATTACACGAAGACTTGCACCGTTGTAATCCAGAAAGTCGCAAGAAATTCCACGTCGCACGCCTGCCCACCACGGTACCTTAAGAGTTTCCTCATCATAACTAGACCATCTTATCCCAAAGCTCTACTCTAAGTGTTAAAGCCCCTACCACCCCATCTCAGTGGGGCAGCATGGAAGCGCGCCCCTCGAGCGATCGGCACCTGTGAGGCGCGGGGAGAGCAGGGTTTTGGATATAGGGTTTGGGGTTGTAGGGTTTAAAGTCTGGGTTAAAAAAATCAGGGTTTGGGGATGTCTACGGTTTTGGATTTACGGTTGTGGGTTTTAGGGTTTTAGGGTTTAGGGCTTTAGGGTTTTATGCTTTTAGGGTTTGTGGTTTAAGGTTTCGAGTTTAGGGTTTGGGATTTGAGGTTTACGGTTTGGGGTTTAGGGTTTTAGGGTTCAGGGTTCGCTCGTGGAAGCTGGCACCCCCCTGATTTTAGGGAAGTTTCAGACTGCACGGGCTGCCAATTAAGAGCCCAAGAAAGCAAAAAGTTCACTCACGGCCCCGAAGTACAGCGATGGACTTGCCTGCAGGGCTTCTCTGACCGTTTCCGCAAGATGGATCGGCTGTTTTGCTGCTGTGCCGGGAGCCCAGGGCAAAATTACGTTCCCTTCAATAAGGGTCTTGTAGTATATCTTACCTTAACCTCCCAAACTAGGTAAAATAATGGCCCAATACCCATAAAAGGCTATTATTCTACATACTTTTGGGGTCCAGGTACAGGTATTTATATTAGAGTTTCATAGGGGTCTCAGGGTAAGGATCCTAAACACTAAAGCGTAAACAAGCCGTGCTTCTGTTGCGTTCTGTTCAGACATGGGCAGCCTGCCCCCGGTGAGCTGAAAACAGTCTAGGGCTGGAGTCTCGCTGTTTGGGTTTGGGGATCTCAGAATGCATTTTGCGAGTGGCTTTCGAGGGTTTTAGTAGCTTCTCATAGGCGCCGTATGTAGGGGCCTGAATGCTCAGAAGAGGGCGTTGGAGTGTAGTATATTCAGAATAGTTACACAGGAACCATCAGGGGAGCACCCTAAACCCCAAACCCTAAACCCCAAACCCTAAACCCTAAACCCTAAACCCCAAACCCCAAACCCAAAACCCCAAACCCCAAACCCTAAACCCCAAACCCTAAACCCCAAACCCGGTTTAACAGGCTCAGCCTGGTAAGGCATTCCCGCTTAACCAGTTGGAAAAGAGCCCTCAAAAAAAAAAAAACCCGGTTTAACCTAGAGAGCCCCATGTCTCCCTCGAGGTTGCTTCGACCTCCAATGCAGAGAATGCCAGCGGCCAAGGGTTTCGACATGAATCTCAAGCCCGGCCCCACAAAATTCAAAGCCTACACCCTACAGGTTTGGGGTGTAGGGTTTAGGGGGCCCGACATCCTAAAACCCTAAATCCCTAAGCCCTGACATCCCTAAGTCCCACACTTTGAAGCACACACTTGCAGTCCGAACCACCCTACGTATTTGCTGTAAACTCAACTTTTCAACTTTTGGGTTCTTCTATTTATAAGGTACTCGATTCTGAAAGTTTCAACTGTTTTTTTGCGGGTTTGGGGCCTGTGGGCCTAAGCTCGTGTGTTCTTTGTTGGTGCTCCAGGTGACCGTGGTACCTGACAGCATGGTCGTTCCTGAGGCCGGTTAGTGTTCATCGAAGGCCTCAACAGGTGGGATGAAGGTAGGTAGGATGAAGGGTCCCTTATACCTCTCTATAGTCTCCTCAGGATTTTTTTGTTCATATAAAACCCAAGAGAATATTAAACATATTATTCTTATTATGCTTCTAAGGGTGGTATAGCTCTCATATATGGATTTTAAAAGGGGGTATCCCACCCGCCTTCATCCCACGCTTGGAGCCCTTTGAGTCCAGGGTTTAGAAGTGCAGGGATGGTCTTGGCAGGTACATGGAGTTGGGTCCTTTTATTGGGCTCCTTGTTTACAAGGGCAGTGCAGCACAGCTTGATCACAGCTACCACGGTACTCCAACCCCGAGTCTAGACTTAGGGTTTTTGGAGATCAGGGTTCGGGGTTTAGGGTTTATGGGTTTAGGGTTTATGGGTTTAGGGTTTAAGGTTTGGGGTTTAAGGTTTAGGTTTTAGGGTTTAGGGGCTTAGGGTTTAGGGTTTAGGCCCTAAGCCCTAAACCCCTACACCCCTAAACCCTAAACCCCTAAGCTCGCTGCGCAGGCATCGGCCTTGTATCCCCTCTCCGCCTCCTCGCCGCAGTTTCCAAAGATGCCGAAGGCCGGGCGAGCCCCGAAACCTCTTAAGGAACCCTTAAAGAACCCTTCCGTCGTTGTGAGGGGTTATAGCATTGGCAGGGAAGCAGTGCAAGCGTGCAAGGTCTCAGGGAAACAGGGAGGAGCTGTGAAGTGCACAATACCATGAACCCCTAGAAGCCCGGTTACTGATGCAGTGAAGTATTCCTCTTACGCAAGCAGAGTTTGTGCCAAAACCCCAAACCCTGAACCCTTGAACCCTCAAGCCCCTCTCTACCCAAGCCCAAAGCCACAGCTTGAAAAAACGCGGAAATACCTTACACTGCCTTGTACCATCTGCCTTGTAGATCTTGAGGCCTAAACCTCATAAAGGGAACTCCAGAAAGTTGGAATATGGATTAATGGTAGGATCCCCTATAATCTACCTTAAAGGGGTTACGATACTGATATTCCAACTTTCTGGCTTCTACTATAATTACCTAAGCCTTAGGCTCCAAGCGCTGAGCCGCAAAGCCGCTATGGAAGTAGTTGAGCTTCTGCGGGTAAAGTGGTCCCCTCCACAGGCTGGCGTGGCATTGGCAGATGGCGAGGTGGCCGACGACCACAAGGAACCCCAGGTGGTTTTCACCTTTGGCATACAGGGCGTCTTGGTGTTGGTAGTGGAGTTGGTGGTAGCCTTTTTGTGGGTACAAAATCCCGGTACTATAAATCCTGTATTATAATACCAAAAAACTGGGTTTGTCTACGGGTTCCATTGAGGTGTTTGTTGTTAGCGGAGGCTGTGTAAGTCCATAAGGAGTTTAACGTTTAAGGCTTTGGGTTTAGGAGTTGGTTTTTCGGTTTTTAAGGGTTTAGGAGTTTAGAGAGTTTAGGGTTGTGACCCCGCAAGAAATTCAGGTTTAGGTGCCGCGTGTGCATGTGTGTGTGTGTGTGTGTGTGCGTCTTTGAAGTAGGTTGTTTTGAGGACCTTCCGGATTTAGAGGGTTTGTTTCAAGATGTAGCACGTGATTCATAATTATGGAAGCGGGCAAAGAAACATGTAATCCTACCTGGGCACACCGCAGGAGTCCGACGACGATCCAAGCCTTACATCCCCAACCCCGAAACCCAAAACAACCCCTTAACCTCAACCCCCAAACCCCGAACCCCTAAACCCTAAACCCTACTTAAACCCTGAGCTCCTGAGATGGAAATTGAGCCCTGAACCCTGAATCACGGTCGGGCTTTCTAGTTTAGGGTTTAGGGCTGATATAGGGGCCTTAATGATTAGAATAGGGTTTTGGTACATGATATACTATACCCATACAAAGCTGAGGGTTTAATGTAAGGGCTTAAATAATAGTTTCCTATACTATTTTGGGGGTTCCTGATTAGTAGAAATCTCAACCCTATTCTACCTATGAAGGCCCCTCTAGTAAGGCTCAGAGGTTAGGGTCAAAGATTCTTCAGTAGGTCTTCGGTAAATCCCGAGGTCCAGGTGAAAGGCTCTTGGCAAAGGACTCCGCGTTGAATCCTTTTCTAGGATGCCCAGTAGTACCCTTATTCCCCTTTTTGTAGTCCTAGGTTCCTTATAAAGTTACCCAATACCAAAAAGAGAGGCCTTTTTATTCTTAGGTTACTGGGTATCCTAGTTTTGCAAGCCGAATTGCAACCCTAAGCCCTAAACCCCGAATCCGAAACCGAATCAAGGCCCGAATCCGGGGTGGTCGGAAACCTGAAACTCTGAACCCTAAACCTTAAAACCCTAAAGCCCAAGACCACGAGCTTCAAAACCGCTAAACCTTAAACTTTAACCCTAAACCCCTATACAAGATATAATTACCTAAACCCCTAAACCCTAAACCCTAAACCTTGAAATCCTAAGCCCATAACCCCAAACCCAAAGCCTGAACTTAACCCTGAGGGCAAGGCTTCAGGTCCACAGTCCAAGAAGCCCAGAGCCCGAAGGAAAGCAAAGAGGCCCAGAGACTCATGGGGTTCCTTTAAAGGGGGTCTCTACCTTTATAGGGATCTGTAGGGGTTGCTTTAAGGGCTCCTATAAGGGGTCTATAGGGTTTTTAGGGTTGAGGAGACTCCAATCTCCCTTAATTCAGGAATGTACACCTTAAAATGTAGTAGGGATCCTATTAGGGATATTGGAATCTCTGGGCGGAGGAGGCGCTGTCCACTGCGCGAGACTCTGAGGCCTTGTTCTTTTCCTGTGGGCGGCGGGGGCTGGGAGGGTCTAGGGTTTTTGGGTTTGGGAGGGGGGAAACGGTGCGGTGCTGAAACTTCGGGTTGTTATGAGAGACTTGTTTTTGTATGATTTTGTTGGGTTTGGGTCCGGGTTTTGTAGGTTGTTGTGGGGTTGGGCTATAGTTCGTTAAGGCCGAGAATGAAATTCGCTAGCAATTATTCAGACCCCGATAGAAGACTGCTGTGGTGCTCATCTGCTTTTCTTTGAGTGCCTTTGCCTGTGTTTTGGCCATCAGAGGTAAAACGATAAACCCTGAACCTTACTTACGTACACCCTGCACCCTCAACTAATCTCTGAGTCCCAATCTAAAGCTCCAGGGCTCATGGCTCTTAGCCAGATCCTGTGGGCACCTTCAAAAGCGCAACAGGAATCAGGAGACCTGACGGACACCGCAGTACTCGTCCTCGTTTTTGCAGCACCACGCAAGAGGAGGAGTAGCTCTAGTAGATGCTGTAGTTCCTGGGTTCCTTTAACGAGGTCTACGAGGGCTCCTATTCGGGCTATCAGACGGACGTAGTGTAGGGGCCAAACAATTACCATAATTACCAACACTATTCTGGGGGTTCTTTAATATATGGCCCCAGAACCCTATTCTAATTATTGTTGCCCCTACAACAGCCGAAGTAGAAGCTGTAGTTATAGCAGTAGAAGCAGAGTGCAGCAGTGGAGGCGTAGAGTTACAGTAAAGTTGCCCTAAACCCTACCTTAACCCCAAATAACCTACCTTCTTAAGGACTTATATAAAGCAATCATACTAGGGAACCTTAAAAAAGGTAGGTAAGGTAGGTTCCTCAGGGTCCAGGAAAACCCTGAAGCCGTATTGCAGCTAAACCCTAAAACCCTAAACCCCCCTAAACCCTAAAATCCTAAACCCCCTAAAACCCCTAAACCCCTAAACCCTAAAATCCTAAACCCCCTAAAACCCCTAAAACCCCTAAGCCCTAAAATCCTAAACCCCCTAAAATCCCTAAAACCCGTAAACCCTAAACCCTGAAGCCTTAATTGCAGGACACTGGCGGCATGGACACCGCTCGGTCGGTGCGGACCTCGATTGAGAAGGGTTTCATGGTGAAACGGTGGCTTCCTTATTGTTGGGGTCCTTATAATAGGGATCCTTATTGGGATCCCCTATTTTCGGAAACCGAAGGGACCCAAAAAGCACATAAGCATAAGCATTTTATGGGGATATTCCTACCTTATTGGGCTTCCTTTTATCGGGGTTTTATTTGGGATATCCCTATCCTAATTTGTGCTTATGTGCTTTTGTGGGGGCCCTATTCATCGTGAAACGGTGGCTTTACCCTAAATCCCGAAACCCCAAGAAACCACAACCCTAAGCCCGAAACCTCAAGCCCCCAAGCCCTAAACCCTAAACCCTTAAGCCCTTAAGCCCTAAACCCTAAACCCTTAAACCCTTCAGCCCTAAACCCCAAAGCCCGAACTATGCCTTGGCCTGAAGTTCAGCCGACGCTCAGGCAAACTCCATGTCGCCAGAGGAGAAGGTCTCGACGACATGGGGGAGATTTTGGTTCAGATCTTCTTATGATCTAGGATGCCCAGTAGTACCCTTATTCCCTTTAAAGGGATCTGCAAGGGTTCCTTAAAGGGATCTATAAGGGTTCTATAAAGGGTTTTAGGGTTTCGGAAAATTAGGGGCTAGGATGCCCAGTAGTACCCTTATTCCCTTTTTGTAGTCTTAGGTTCCTTATAAAGTTACCCAATACCAAAAAGAGAGGCCTTTTTATTCTTAGGTTACTGGGTATCCTAGTCATCCATAGTGGTTGTCAAAATTACTGTCCATTTTGGGTCCTCATTACTATACGGCACCTATTATGTAGGGTACAAAAAGAGACCATAATTTTGACAACTATCCATATGGGCAGTTCTCTAAACGGTTTAGGGTTTAGGGTGGGGGTCCTTGTTATAATGGTGCCGTACTAGTTTGAGGATCTAAAGAGGGACCTTAGTTTGGACAACTACTGTATGCATGCGGGCAGGTAGGTAGCTAGGCAAGTCTGTCACGGTCTGTCTGTCCACCCGTCCGCCTGTCTGTATGCATGCATGAGATATTCTGTATGGGCCTGCCTTTTGGTATGCAGTCCAGAAGCAACGTCATGTGTCTTCTGTGAGCAGAATTCTGCTTGGCTGTCGGGGTTGAGGGGAGAGGTTCCGGAAACCCCAAAACTCAGGATTTAAAGTAAAAGCCAGAAAGTTGGAACATCATTATCGTAACCCCTTCTATGGTAAATTATAGGGTATCCTACCCTGAAACCATATTCCAACTTTCTGGAGTTCCCTGTAGGGTTCAGGGGTTTAAAGAGTTTTGGTCCGAGGACCTGTCAGGAACCCTAAACCACCAAAGCCCTACAGTAAACCCTGAACCCCGAGGGGGGTCCTTCAGTAAGTCTGAAGCCCGAAAGCCCCAAGCCCTAAACCCTGAAGCCATTCATCCCTAAAGCTCTCACACCGAAAGCAACTCTTCCTTTTCCCCAGCAGAGCCCTCATGCAGATTTTCTGGAAGGGTTTAGGGCTTAGGGTTGAGGCAGGGCTCCATAGCGGTTCTGTTGAGGGTTCTTTGGCGGCTGCAGGGCTTTTGTAAGTCTTGGGTTTCAGACAAAGGTCCCTAAACCCTAAACAGCATGCCAGCGCTTTTTCGGAGAAACGGTACAGCTCAATTTATAAAAAAAACCCTAAAGTAGGGCTTTCCCTGCGATGGGGCAGGGTGGGTCGTTGCGACCTGGGGCCTTTTTGTAGCATGTAGGGTTCCGAGTTTAAGGTTCAGTTTGCTGGACGGCGTTTAGAGTGAGATTTGGGGTTGAGGGTTTAGGACCTAGGGTAGGTTATGAACCTGCGGTGGTCGCCGCGCGCTTTGCTGCGCTGGCTCGGAGAACTCACTGACGTGCGTGCGTCGAACAGATCTCGAGATGCTTTGCACACTTTGGCACACTGCACACCGCACTCGTAACGCGACGACCTGCACTTCTGGATTTAAAGACTACAGAGCAGCCGCTAAAGCACCACAGGTTCATCCATGCGACATAAAGTTGTGTGAACTCCTGCTTACAGGACTTTGTGGAACACATGCGTAACGAAAGGGGCTAAGAGACCCAACCATTATAGAGCAGCAGGTTGAAGCACGCAGAGCAGGGCAGCCACGACGAACCCGAGTCCCAACCAGAACTCGGTGTCCAAGCCCTTTCCCTTCTGAAGCCGCCCTTCTCTCCCGCAGACGGATTCTTGAGGAGGCGGCTTGCTACTATTATTACTATGTTACTGCGGTTATTATGTTTACTGTTTTGTTCCTCATGCTTTTTTCTGTTGCTCTTGTGACAACTATATGACTTTTGGGAGCTCACGTTGGAACGTAGACACGGTCTGGGTGTTCTTCTGCGGCCTGGAGTTGGGATGGCACGGCAAATTCTCAGGCTTTTCTGCTGGAGCCTGGGTTTAGGGTTCGACCCCTTCAAATGCTCACACTAGCTCCCGAATTCGCTTCTTTTCGGAGATTTATAGTAAAATGAGCATGTTTAAGGCTCTTGCAGGGATTTCCCTGCCTCATTGGACCTACGTACACTGGGGAGTTCATGTGATGTCCCTATCCAAAGTTGTTTTGCGGGCGTCGTCTCTTTTGCTGCGTAAGCCTGAACCGTAACCCAAACCACAAGCCAGACAACCCGAACCTAATGCTCTACTTGGGGTTCATGGGACTTAGTAAGTGCAGTTATAAGTACACTAACTGGGGTTATATCCAATAATTTTAAGTATAGTTACCTTATTCATAACCAGAGTTACTAAGTCCCATGAATCTTTAAGTGGCCGTTGTGCGCGGTTTCGAGCAAGATCACCCGAGCCTCCGATCGCCTGGCGCCGGCAACTGCGGAAAAAAATCAAGGCGTGTCGCCGAACGCTGTGAAAACGTCAGCACCCCCTACGCCATGCATGTCCATCCATCCATCCTTCCATCTGTCATTCCACACATGCATGCATTCACCCATGCATGCAATCTGTTCAGGCTGTTTAGGTATGTAGTTCTGTCTGTAATTGTATGTCTGCATGCATGCATGTGGGTGGTTGTCAAAATTATGCTCCCTTTTCGGGTCCTTAGTATAATACGGCAACTAATATTCAGGGTACCCAAAAAGGGACCATAATTTTGACAACTACCCATGTCTACACACGAACAGTCTTTCCACCCAAAGCCGGCTTTCAAGCCAAGTGGCAGGTGTGGAAGCGATGGCGGCGCCTTCGACCGAGGGCTTCAACATGGATCCTAAGGCCGCGGCTAGGGCTAGGGTGGGGTTTAGGGTTAAGGGTTTAGGGTTCAGGGTTTAGGGTTTATGGTATGGTTTAGGATTTCTATATTTTGGGGCTGATCGTTTGAAGTTTCTGTGGTCTAGGAGTTTCTTCAGGGAGCTTTCTGGTCTAGGTTTGGGGGTCCAAAGGGCTTGGGGTTAAGGTCAGGGTTTAGGGTTTAGGGTTTAGGGTTTAGGGTTTAGGGTTCAGGGTTTAGGGCTGAGGGCACCTTAAGGTTTTCGGAGTTCTCGCCCATATCGGGGTTCTCAGGTGCTCCGTCTGGATGTAGCGGCCGAGTCACAGCCGAATCTGAATCACATCCGGATTGCGGAGTATCCCAGCGGAATCGCAGCCGAATTGCAGCCGCATCGCAGCCAAAGGTAAGGCACAAACAACTTCCATCTAAACGCCGAATCCGAGATTCCTGATCCTAAACCTAACGACCTAAAGATTCTTTCATCCTAAGCTGTAACGTAGATGCCACAAGCATCGAACACAGAGACCTTTCTGGAAGGTCCCTGATCCGCCAAGCGTCGATCGCGAGTCGATGCTGGCTCAACGTCGGGCTGTCGGCTGGCAGGTGCGAATCTGCCGGGTTTGGGGTTTAGGTTTATGATTGAGGTTTGCCTTCAAAACCCTATAGAGTATGGTTGAGGGTTCCCTTCAAAACCCTATAGAGGTTATATCAGGGGGTTTCAGGGTTTAGGGTAGAGGGTCTTGTCAGGGTTCCTATTTTTAGAGCTTCTATCAGGGGGTTTAGGGTTTCGGGAAGCGACGAGCCAGCAGACCGCCTTCATCTCTACGGGGATCACCAACGTGCATTCAGTGCGACGTCGCACGAATCGTAGGCTGTCTCAAAGCCGCGCGCCCCGGCTCCAAGCTTGCAGCTTTATGCCGAGTTCACCGGTAAAGGTCTTCTATTGCGGTGGGGTTCCTGAATACATGCTTATGTGTGCATATGTATACCTAACAATACATATATATATATATATATATGTACATATATATATATATATATGTGTGTGTACATATATATATATATATATATATACATATATCCACACATACATACGTACATACATACACATCTCTGCACACACACACACACATTCATGCATACATCCATGCCCCCATACATACATATGTACATACGTACATACTCACATACATGGATGCACACATGCATAGATGCGTACATGCATACTGCATCCATGCATACATGAGTCCATGCATACATGCTTACGTGCATGCACATACATACATACATACATACATACATACATACATACATATTTACATACACACACACACACACACACACACCTATACGTACATACATACATGCCTGCATACAAAACATACATATACACACGCGCACATACATACATCAACTACACCCCAAAGCCAAACCCCAATCCTAGTCATTTAGGCTTGTTGGTCCTTCATTCCTACTTGTTCTGAATGTTCGTGACCCATGGATTGCGGCTTCTCGAGCTGAGCAGCAGCCCAAGTGCTGTTTTAGGTTTCAGGGTTAAGAGTTAAGCGTTTAGGGTTTAGTTTAAGGTTGAGAAATGCTATCTTTGTAGCAGAGGAGGTAAGCTTTTTCATTCTCGGGGAATAACAATCCCAGAAAAACATCCCATAGGCTGACCGAAAGAGTTCCTCTAGGATGCTGGACAAGCAAGCTACTGTAGGGGCCTTAATAATTTGACTAGGGTTGTGGGGGTTCCATCTTATAACTATTGTATAGTGTAGCCCCCCCCAAGCCCTATTCTTTCTATCTGTTAAGGCCTCTGCATTAGTTAGAGGTGATATTCCTTGCATTTGGTCTTAGCCTTTTTCGCCATGTCCAAGATGGGCTCTGGGCGAAAACCTCGACAGCCAGCTGCTTGTGTCCAGGAAGGAGCAAAGCTGGCATCGAAACTCTGGCAGCTACCATCTGCAGAAGACATTGCCTTTTCTCCTCGACCTTTGGCGGTTCAGGTGGAGCTTCCACAGCCGAATCATGTCTATATTCAGGAGGCTGATGCAATGCGCTTCAGCTATCCCGAAGTCACCTGGATCCGTGCGGGAAAGCCTGACAAGGTCTGCCTGGGCCCTCGCAGCAGGCGAAGTGACTGGGAGCGATTTCGATCCACTTGCCCTGCAATTCTGGAAGTTGCGGAACAGCTTATTGCCTCCTTTCCTGGTCAGTCGGTGGAGGTGACCTTCGGCGACGTGCTGGACTATCAAGAAGGGCACCTGCTGGGCTGGCACCAGGATAACATGGACCTCCACAGGCAAGGTCCCATGTAGAACCTAAAACCCTGAAGCCCTGAACCCTAAACTGGATTCTTGTTAAGGAATTAAATGTAAGTTACCATAAAAGGCATCTATAGTAAATAATGTGGTTTCCTCATTATGGTGACTTATGTAAATCCCTTAGTAAGAACCCAGAAAACCCCAAAGCCCAGAACCTCCAGAGGCATTTATTCACGGTGGTCCTGACATTGTCAGCCTCGGGGGATGGGCGATGTGAGTGGCGCCAGATCGCCTCAGATGGGAGTCGCCTGGAAGACGTGGTGCTTTCGTCCATGCCCTCCGTCGGCAACTTGGCCATCCATGGGTTGAACCTCGGACATTTGAAAAAAGGAACGGTACTCGTGTTTTCGTGAGCAAGGGCCCTACAACCTGTGGCCTTAATAATTAGACTAGGGTTTTGGGGGGTTCCGCATTATAGTTATAGTATAATATACCCCCAAACCCTATTCTAGCTATTCAGGCCCTTGCATTATTTGGTTTAGCCTGACGCCTTGCTCAGCAGACTCGCAGCCTTAAAGCCCTCAACCGCCCCTTAAGCCTGACGACTCTGCAAGACACAAAGGCCCCACACTCCGAAATCCTAAACCTCCCGACTCGGCCCTAAACCCTAAACCCGGTTAAGGGTTTAGGGATAGGGTTTATGGGCTTAAAGTTTATGGTTGAGGGTTTAGGGTTAAGACGGTTGAGGGTTTAGGGTTAGGGTTTATGGCTTTAAGGTTTATGGTTTAGGGTTTAGGCTAAACCTTAAACCTTACACCTTGCATGGAGAACTGAGGAGCTGCAACAACAAGATGGCCCACCGCGTGTTTTGGGACGATGGGAGAAGACTCCTGCTCGACATTGGGGGACTTACTAAGTCGGTTCTAAGGTTGCAAGTAGACTTATAAGGACCCTAAATGGAGATGCCCCATTTATTACCAGTGTGGGGTAATAAATGGGGCACCTCCATTTAGGGTCCTTATAAGTCTACTTGCAACCTACTTACTAAGTCCCGTGGGCCTCTAAGTAGCTAACCTTCGTCTCCCAATCTCTACCGGAAAGCCTAAATCCTCAAAACCCCGAAGCTCTTAACCCTAATTCCAAACCCCTCCCACCCCCCCGCACCCCCGAAGCAAGGAATAACCCTAAACCCTAAACATACCTACTAGGTATTCCGACTGTAGCAGGGAGGAAAAGGGCCCTCACCAAAAAAACAGAACTAAACCCAGAAGAGCCTCCGCGAAACAAGGAATCGCCCTAAACCCTAAACCTTAAACCCAGAAGAAGCAAGGAATAAACCTAAACCCTAAACCCTAAACCATTTGGTGCAAGCCCGGAACAGGGCAGGCCCGAGACCTTGCTCTGCGGGAGAAAGGCCACTGCATCTTAAAAAAAAAACCCAGAAGAGCCTCCGCGAAACCAGGAATCGCCCTAGTCCTCTTCTGCCGGTCGGCGGAGTTAGAGCTGCTGCTCCGGGAGACCCTCGGGAGAAAGAGAGTTCTAAGGGGTTCCTGGATTTAGTTTTCTTTTTTTGGTTTAGGGTTTAGGGTTCTAGGGATTTTTATGTTTTCCAGGACTTGGGGTTAAGGGGTTTAGGGTCTAGGTTTCGGGTGCAGAGCCTTTTAGATTAGTGAGATGGTTTGTTTCGGGGCTTTGAGGTTCCTTGGAGGGCTCCAGTAATGGGTTTGCAAGTGGTTCGAAGGGGTCTTGAAAGGCTTTTTGGGCTTAGGGTTTGTAGCTGGGGTTCGGGGCAACCCTTCCTCTCTTCCCCTTCCCTCCCTCCCGTCCCTCCCCATCTTCACCCCCAGCAATTTGGCAGGAAGACGGGTTCTTCTTGGGGTCGGTATGGTTTCAACCAAGGAACGGTGCCGAGAGCTGCTTGTCCATGCGTCACTGGTGGACGAAAGACTTCGAATCCACGAAGTGAAGGGGCCCATGGCATTTTAGGCCGTTTAGGGCTGGCAACGTGCAGCATCGCAAAGCCTCAAACCCCAAAGTGAGGGCTCAAGTGTGGGAAGCTCATGGTAGGGACAAGTGACCTCGGGAGCTAAAGGGATGCTGGTTTTGGAGCTGCAGGGGTAGATCCGCTTACTCTAAGGGTGCTCCTACAGGCTTCGACCAGCACTAGTAGCAAGTTCAAGGGCATGCATGCTGCATGGTCTCCATGCAGTTAACGGATTCCGTTCTGTCGATCTCCTGCGAATTCCGCAGGCATCGATGCCAGCGATCTCAGTTTGTGCGAAGTAAAACGATGCAAGGGAACGTTTCAGTTGGATGTAACGCAGAAGTCTAAATAAGCACCAATGTTGTTCCATTGGCTTCCTGAATAGAAGTATTCCATACTAGAATGGTCACGGCGCATACATCAGCCTGATGTTGTTTTTTTCGCAGCCGGGTCGCCCTCCCTGGGTGCCTTGGGTAATGTAGGGACCTGATCAAGAAACCCTGGGCCTATAACCAGAAAATGGTAGGGTTCACAGAAGGAGCCCTAAACAATTAGAAGGGGCTAAGGTTCCTTATGAGGGCTCTATGATATAGGGGGCCTTACTAGTTCGAAGAGGGCTTTGAGTGTAATCAGGAAACCCAAGGCATTCTATGAGCAATTATTCAGGCTTCCATATTATACCACGGCATCCTTTTGCTTCGGGATTTACGGTTGGAGTTTTGGGGTTTGGGGTTCAGGGATTACGGCTGAGGACTTGCATGCGGGAATAATGCTACCGTGTGCCCACACTGCAGCGATTGCAAGCGCTCTACCGTAAGGCCAAAAAACTTCAGACCCGAAGCCCCCCCATTTTATCGTACGTTGGCAACATCGGCTTTTACTGAGTTAGCACAGCCTGGGGGTTATTGCAAGACGAGCTCACTTGCACTGCCTATGTCTATAGAAGTGATTAATGTAGGAACCTGATTAAGAAACCTCGGGCCTTTATCCGATGTCAAAGACCTTGGTAGCTCTGGCCAGAAATGCCCTCTTCGAGCTATTCAGGCCCCTAGATCATAGAGCCCTTATAGGAACCCTTAGCCTTAAGCCCCTTCTAATTCTTAAGGCCCCGATGTTAAAGACCTTTCCCAAGTGGCCCCAGACATGTCTGAAGCCCGCCAGCCTTCCGGCGCCACCGGATTAGGGCTCAGGTGCGAGTGAGCTTTAGGATTTAGGTTTAGGGCCTGGGATTGAGGGTTGTGGGTTGAAGGTTTAGAGGTTCGGAGACTTCATGTTTTGGAAAGAGTTTTGGGTTGAGGGTTACTTATCACCGCCCAAAATCGCCGCAACCTCAATCCCCAAACCCTAAGCCCTAAACACGCTGTAAAACCTTTGAGTGGAAGAGCCCTAGCCCTTCAGCCAGCTAAGAAGTCAATGGAGAAGCTCGAAAAACCACCCTAAAAACATCTTTTCCGAGCTCTAAACCCACCCTGAAGTAAGCGCTGATCCCTAGCCCCTGAACCCGAAAATAGGCCCGAAACCCCCAACTTTATCCCACCTTCGGGGCCCCTTCGAAGGAGCTTAAGCTGGGCGTGGTGAAAAAGTCCATTATCCGACAGATTTGGCTGCCAGGTCTGGGGAGGGGGGGGGGGGTTGGGCAGAGCTTTCCAGGGTTCCATTCCTTTGAAGGTTTACTGTCGGGCATTAAAGGAGCACTTAAAGGAGCCCTTAGAAGCCCAAGCCCTAAATCCTGAAGTTGCGGGTTTTGGGGGTTTGGGGCTTGAAAGGTTCCTTTCAGGCTTCCTTCAGGAGACCAGGCCGCAGGAGAGGGTTTCTCTGGAGTTTGCAGGGGTTTTCCAGGATTTTACAGAGTTGCTGAGCGATTTTTCTCGGGAAGGGTCGAGGAGGGGTTGTTATTTTTCTTGTTTTTTGTTGAATAAATTGTGATAGAACGTTTGCATCAGTTTGATTTAGGGGGGGGCGTATGATACTTATGCCAAAGCGGCTTCGAAGCGGAACTTGTCGTTAGTCTGATTTTTCAGACCGCTACATGAAGTTGTAGAGTTCAGGGTTTCAGGGGGGACCTGCGGCTTGAGACGTTCGGCTTTGTGATGTTCGGCTTTAGGATTCTCACGATTTAGGGTATAGGGTATAGGGTTTTGGGTCTAGGGTTTAGGGTCTAAGGGTCTAACGTTTTTTTTTGGGCCGCGGGCTTAGTCTTTCGACTGGCAGGGCTTAGACGGCCTTGGTTTCGGCGTTCAGAACGAAAAACACTGATTCAGACGGTGGGGCCACGACAGCTGAGGATTTAGGATAGAATGCCGGGGGTTTAAGGGTTTGAGGTTTTTGGCGCTCTACGTGATCAGCTGTTGCGCACGGGAAGCCTCCCAAAAGCCCCAGACCATCAGATCGTAGGTTACTGACAGACAAAAGCCTCCCTGAACCCTAAACCCTAAACCCTAAAGCCTGAACCCTAAATCCTAAACCCTAAACCCTAAATCCTAAACCCTAAATCCTAAATCCTAAAGCCTGAACCCTAAACCCTAAACCCTAAACCCCCCAAACCCGAAACCTTGAAGCCCCGAAGTCGCAGCCAACCAACTCTCGGCCTCTAAAAACACCCTAAACCACAGGGCTAAACTCCGAAACCACTGTTGAACCCCTTACAGAACTCATTTAGAAACTTGAAATCCTCAACCCAAGACCCTCAACGGAACCCTAAACCCGAGACCCTGAAACCCTAACCCTGTCACCCTCAACCCTAAATCCTAAACCCCTTTGTGGAACACCCCTCGAATCCCAACTTCACCCGCTTTCCAGACGAGTGGCTCTCGCAAGACGACAATGAGCCGGCTGCCAAGAAGTCTTAGGTTTGTTTCTGCGCATAAAAACACCTGGGTTTACGGTGCATGGTTAAAAGGGGTCTACAGGGGTTGCTATAAGGGAACCCACAAGGGCTAGAAATAGGGTGGGTTTAGGCTGTGAGGTGTGGGATTTCGGGTTTGTGGTGTAGGGTTAAACGTGGTCTACAGTTTGGGGGGTAGAATGTGGGGGTGTGGTGTTCAGGGCTTTCTGCGCATAAAAACACCAGGGGTCAGGGGTTTCTAATCTTTATTTAGGGAGAGTGGCTCATGAATCACTTACGTCTTAAACCTCAACAACCCCAAAACCCTAAATCCCTAAACCCTATTGACCCCTGTGAACCCCTAAAGCCCCAAACCCTAAATCCCACACCTCACACCCTAAACCCTAAACCCTAAACCCTAAACCCTAAACCCTAAACCCTAAACCCCCAAAACATTACGACCGGTCTATCATCAAACCGACAATGCTTGACGAGGCCGGAGACCTCCACCCGCCATGGCAAGGCGCCCTGCGAATGGCGTGGGGCGGCTTTGTAGGGTCTGGGGTTCCCTTTGAAGGGGTCTACAAAGGGGGTACTTAAGGCTTCCCATAAGGCTACAGGGTTTAGGGCCTTAGGGTTTTGGGTTTGAGGTTTAGGGTTTTGGGGTTCAGGGTTTGGCGGTTTGGGGTTTGGAGTCTCGGGGTTCGGGGTTTTTGGTTTAGGTTCTCGGGTTGTTTAGGGTTTATGCTTTTGGAGTTTAGGGCTTATATAGGTCGAAGCTGACATGAAGCAGGGTTTACAACACGGGGCTTTAATGAGCGTAAATGGGGCCCCTGTTGAATAGATTGGTGAGCTTGCGCGCTAGCTTCTAGCACGGACACTGGTAAACACGATAGTTGACGTGAGACATGCTCTGTGCATCAGCATTCAGTCACTGAGCGGTTTAGGGTTCAGGGTTTAGGGTTTAGGTGTGATAGCTGATGCAGACAGATCAGGGCTCTACACTCAGAGTGCACCGGACTTCGCCGGAAACTTTTTCTAGCCGGTACTTTTCCACGGCTTGTGTAACTTTAGGAACCACGGAATGCTGCAGCAATCTCGCAGTTTTCCTGTTCGGCATTGACTGCCATTGGCTGGCATAAGAATCTGCTGGCTACCAGAACCGAATCTGGGTTGGCTTTCTTCCAGGATGTCATCAAATGTCTGCTGTGTTACCCTAAGGCTCAAAATGGCCCAAAAGCCTCATATTGTATGGTCTTTGGGCCCAAAAGCCTTAATATATGAGTCGTCAGAGCCTCAGGGTTAAGGAGCCACTTGGAAGTCGCACAGATTGCAGGAGACTCGCGCGCAGCGCGGCGGGCCAACTGCAGCCATGAACTCAGCGTTTCCGACGGGGCAAGCGCCTGAACTGTGAGCTTGTTTTCCTTGGTGTTTATATGTATATATATATATATGTATACATATATATATATATATATATAATATTGTATATAGTCGATTATACATATATATATATATATTTATATATATATATATATGTATATATATATATAATATATATATATATATATATATATATATATATATAGATAGGCATATGGCCCTACCGTCAGGTCCCGATGTGTGCCCCCGAGGCAGGATCGCGGTTTCGATGCTGTTTTTTTACCGCTCAGGGGCCCTAGGTCGCTTCGGGTTCGCCGGCATTTGCCTGTGCCTTACACATTTCTCTTAGCATCCCAGAAAGGACATAAGCATAGGGTTTAGGGTTTAGGGTTTAGGGTTTAGGGTTTAGGGGGATATCCCTACCTCATTGGGCTTCATTATAAGGGGCTTTTTATGTGATATCCCTATCCTAGCTTTTGCCTATGTGCTTTGTTGGGGGCCCTACTTGCAGGATCATGGGACTTAGTAAGTAGGGTTATAAGTACCTTGATTGGGGTTATAAGTAATAATAACTGTAGTTACTTTGCTTATAACCCTACTGACTAAGTCCCATGATCCTCCTTCTAGAACCCTTACAGATCCCTTTAAGAAACCCTAGTATAGAACCCTATAGTACGAGTACCCTGAAAAGGAGCCCTAAACCCTACTTACTAAGTCCCATGATCCTTTAAGTAAGCTCGGCCTTCCGGTCTCGGTCTTCTTACCGGGTGCTTAGCGCTTATGTGGGAGTTTCCGAAAATAGGGGACCCTAATATAGTACCCTAAATAAAGTAGGATCCTTATTACAAGGCCCGCAATGATAAGGTACGCCTATTTTTTGGAAACTCCCATGTGAGTGCTTCTTGCATCTAGCATTCGTTTCCATCGCCTGCGTTTCTGAGGTCCATCCGAAGTGGGCAGGGGGCGGCATGCCACAGGCTTGGTTTGCTTGAGAGGGCTTGGGATGGAGAGACTAGGGCCCCGTCACCGACATGTGAGCACAATATGCTCCCAAAACCCTCTTCTAACTATTCAGGCCCCTATATACCTATATTAAGTAACTCGATTTTTTTTTCTTTTTGCGCTTCGACTTGGCCACTCTCGGATGTGGGGTGTTGACTAGGATGCGTTTTAGGGTTCAAGGGTTTAGGGTTTAAGGGTTCAGGGTTTATGGCTGCCCATCTTCACAAACCCCTAATATAGAAGCCCAAACAGAAGTTACTACTATTCCTAAGGCATCGGGTTTCCTTAAAATGTATGGAACAAGCTACTAATACTATTCCTAAGGCTTTTCTGCTTCCTTAATATGGGGGTTTCCGAAAATAGGGGGACCCTAATATAGTACGCTAAACCTATTTTCGGAAACTCCCCCTTGACCATGCGAAACCCTCGGGCTTCGGCTTGCGAATTCACCTGGCGAGGCTGGATTGGCAGCGACTTCCCGCAGCTTTCTTGCAGAACGTCATGGGACTTCCCTGTAGGGTCCGGATTAGGGTTCCTTAAAGGGATCTACAAGGGTTTCTATAGGGTTCCGATAAGGGTACTATAAGGGTTTAGGGTTTAGGTTTAGGGGTTTAGGGGTTTTGGGATTTAGGGGTTTAGGGTTTGGGGTTTGGGGTTTAGGGGTTTAGGGGTTTAGGGTCTTTGGGTTTAGGGCTCAGGGCCAAGAATCCTGGATTTAGGGTCTAGGGAGTTAGGGTTTAGGTTCCTAGGCAATACCAAGAGTCATAAAAAGGAATCATAAACATGTAGGGTTCTTGTACGTCAGCTTAAGAAGGCCTTAAAACCTCAACCCGAAGCCCGAATCCTTATCAAAGCCTCTGAGGTCCTAAACCCTCAACCCGAAATCCCAAACCGAAACCCTGAACCCTAAACAAAAAAAAACGTGTCCTTACATCCAAACTCAAAGGTGCTGCCGGCATCCAGGGCGGAGGTGAGCCAGTCGTCCAGGCCCAGTCTTGCAAGGATGTCCTTGCAGGTCTTGAGCCTTGAGGTTTAAGATTTTGGGTTTAGGGTCTTAGGGCTTAGGGTTTTAGGGTTTAGGGATTTAGGGATTTATAAGGTTTAGGGTTTGGGGGTTTAGGATTTAGGGTTTAGCGTTCAGAAGGGGTCTTGAGTCTTGAGGGGGTCGGGGGGGGTGGTGCAGTTTTTGTTTTGCCTTCCGACGCGGAGGTTGAATGGTCACTTGGAGGGTCGGGGGAGTTAGTAAGTAGGTAGTAAGTAGACTTATAAGTACCCTAAAAGGGACCCTAATTGGGGTTATGGTACTTATAAGTCCCTAATATAACCAGTTACTAAGTCCCCCGACTCTCCAAGCAGTGTTGGGCATGGGGACATGGGGACCGAGGCTCGATTTTTGAGGTGCGTGTTGAACTCCGAAGTTTCAAACGTTCTCTCAAGTTTGACTTGAGTTTAGGGTTGAGGCTTTTGCCTGGAAACTCCAACATCCCTCAATTGAGGAATATACCTCAAATCATATTTGGGATCTTACTATAGTTCGTGGTATATTCCTGAATTAAAGGATATTGGAGTCTCTGGGTGGTTGGGTCGCAGATTCAGACTGGTTTCCTAGCACCACCTCTTCCGACACCAGCGTTATTTAGACGCCTGAATGATTATCAATACTGTTCCTTCGGGTTCCATGTTTCAACTATACTGCCGTACATACCTCGAAGATTTATCCGATCCAATTATTACTGCCGCTTTCTGAAGCCTCATCCACGACCTCAGACATCGAACATCAGCGATCACGCTTGCAATGTGTGGGCCGTGGTAGTTAGAGCACGGTTGCCGAGTATATTCTAGTGTGAGTTATATAGTCGTTTGAGGACAAGGATGGAATGGTATCCGTAGTTTTATGACCACGGCAGTAGGTAGAAGCTCTGGGCCACAGGGTGGTGTCAGACCCAATATGTTCCCAATATTGGTTGTGCATATTTTCCCAATGTTCGGTGATGCCTTGTTGCCAGGCCCAATATTGCCCCCAGTATGTTCCCAATATGTTCCCAATATGTCTTATGTTTGGCACTCCTACCAACTCCAGCCGCTATGACTTGCCGTCCGGGGGTGGGGCTTCGGGGTGTAGGGTTTAAGGTTTAGGGTGGTGGGGTTGAGGCTCGGGTCCAGGGTTGACGGTGGGCGACGTTTTTGGGGCTTGGGCGAGACAGGGGAAAGGGGATCGGGAAGCGCGCGGGGTGGGGTGCAAAGTGCGGGAACACACTGGGAATAGACTGGGACAGACAGGGACTCGGAATATTGGGAAAATATTGGGAAACTCCTGCGTTTCGCCAATATTTTCCCAATATTCGCTCCCAGTGTGCTCCCCAATATTTCCCCAATATTTCTGCCCGGGCGTCGCCCAACCCCAATATTTCTCCAGTATTCGTGCCCTGGCGTCGCCTAGCCCTAATATTTCTCCAATATCTCTTTACGGATTCCAGCCAGGTGTAACACAATCCCCCCACTTTTGGCCACTTGGGCCGACGTAACCTGTCGCTGACTCCTGCAACATGCAGTCCATAAGCTTCTGCCACTCAGAGCCAGCCATCGCTCGCCACTTGCCGCAGCTACAGTGCGTAGTTATTTAGGCCCAGGTTCTTCACCCATGATGCCGTGAAACCCAACACTGCCACTACGCACCGACCAGCCGTCAGGACAGAGCGACCGCAGAGGCAAAGGACGAAGAGGGCGAGCCAGCCTGACCGGTTTACCCTTGCCTGTCTCCGTTTAGAGTTTAGGGCGCGATCCAAATACAGAAAGCGCCATAGCTGAACAGTAATCGTCGTCGTATTAGCAGCAGCATCCTCGTCAGTAGTAGCAGGAAAGACGAGCGGGAGAAGGGAGAGGGAGCAAAGGAGGACTAGGAGTAGGAGTAGGCGCAGGCGCTTCCACGACCTTGCTGTTTGTTGTTTTAGTTGCTGCTGCCTTAGGACGATGATGACGGCGGTGATGATGATAATGTAGTGATGATGACTCTGCTGCTGCTTGCGCTGATGGTTATGGTGATGATGATGATGATGAGGATGATGATGGCGATAGCGATGAAGCGGATGCTGATGCCGATGAAACCGATGATGGGGATGCGGAGTTTGCCACGGGCATGGTGACCACCACGGTAGCGATGATGAATATTGCGACGGCGGCCAAGGGGCAAGAATGATTCCGATTGTGATGATCATAGAATCATAGTGATATTCTTGGCGATAGATGACGGTGATGATGATGTTGATCATGGTGTTCTTTCGACAAGAGTTGATCTATGGTGGTGATGATAACGATGGTGGTTCTTTGGGTGGCGATGATGTTGAAGAATATGAAGAGATTGGACTTCAAAGACAGCGCTTGTGGTGATGGTGCTGGTGTTGGCGCTGGCCGGGCGGTGGCGATGACAACGATCATAATGAGAGCGACTGGGTTGATGATGATGGCATGGATGACGAAGACATACTATAGGGGCCTAAATAATTGCACAATACTATTTTGGGGGGCTCCTTACCACAATTATAGTTTAATGGTCACCAAAACTTATTAAGGCCCGTATAGTATAGTACCTTTATAGATCCTTTATAGTGGCCCCTACAGCGCCCTTGCAAGGAACCCTATTCTAATTATTAAGGCCCCTGCATTAGATGTGATTGGGATATGGCCATGCCGATCGTGGCAGCTTTCATGCTTGCTAGGTCCCTAAACCGCAAACCTTAAGTCCTAACCGTGATTCCTACACCAAAGCCTACCCTTAAACCCCAAACCCCGAAGCCTAACTCTAACCCCTAAGGTAAAAGCCAGAAAGTTGGAATATGATTATCCTAACCCTTCTATGGCAAATTATAGGGTATCCTACCCTGAAACCATATTCCAACTTTCTGGAGTTCCCTTTATAAACCCTAAACCCTAAACCCTATACCCTTATAGAATCCCTATAGATCCCTTTAAAGGGGCCCTTAAGGAGCCCCAGAGCCGTACCTTGAAAGCCGAGTCTTAGCTCTGGGCTGCTGGCATCTCGAGAGTTCAGGAAGCACGAGCTACAAGCGTAGGCTTGTATGGGGGGCTACCAGCAGGGGCTACTGTAATTCAGAGCTTACTATAATAAGTTAGGGCCATGGAATGTACTATAATTTACATTTTGGCGCGATATAGATGTTACTGTAGGGTTTCTTTGAAGTTTGCTGATAATCTACACTATACACCCTATAGAAACCCTGATATAAGGGACCCCTTTTAGGAGCCCTATGAAGGCCCCTGTATCTTGATAACATACAGGCCTTATTAAAATTATAGTAGATATAATGGGCCTCAAAACCCTATTCCAATTCTTAAGGCCCCTATAGTATGGTACCCTTATAGATCCCTTATAGTGGCCCCTATAGCCCCCTTTAAAGGAACCTTATGAAGGCACCTTTTTGTTAGCTTCTTCGCTCACAACCCTAAACCCTAAACCCTCAACTCTAAACCCTAAACCCTAAACCCTAAACTCTAAACCCTAAACCCTAAACCCACGCAGCAGGCACTCCAACTCGCCAGGGGTCGGCGGGAAGCACAGCGACGGAAGTCCCTTGGCAGCCGGAGAGGCGGTCTGGAGCGGGAACCACGGCTGTCCCGTATAATATTCGAGTATATATAACCTATTATGCTTATTAAAATACAAGATTCTATGTTTTAATATATTATCCTGGTACAATGTATCATAGTATGATATCTTTTTAGCTTTATGTACTGTAGTCTCCCATGATTGATCATTAGACGAGGGTGTGGGGGATCTTTCTAGCAGAAGTATTTGAGAGAATGGACTGCCTTGTATGATTCAACCCCCCAAAAGCCTTCAACTCTCCGATGTACCGCGTCATCATAGCACCATGGGACCATGAAGAGAATCAGGCATCATGAGTACCTTTGTACAGGCTTCGGTAAAACAGTCATCATAATGAATCCAAGTGTAGCGGTCTGTGTACGTATAAGTTGTAGCATAATGAGAATCTATGTACAGGTTTCGACAAAGCAAAGACATCATGAACGTTAGTCTGGGTGGGCCAATGTACACCTGGATGAGAAGGGACCAGTTTTGCGAGCTACTACCCGGCGCCACTGCTAGCAATGCTAGTGATAGAGCAATGTGCTACCTAACATGTAATGCATGCTTGGTCAGGACTCGATCTTCTCTTACTTTGAAACTGCTGCTGGTGATGATGATGACTGTGGCGATGATGGTCTGATGGTGGTGATGATGATGATTGTTGTACTGTTGATGTCGTTCATTTTGCTCTTGTTGATGGCGGCAGTGGTGAAGATGATGGCTGAGAGCTCTAGTAGTTTTGATCCTGACCATGACAGAAGCGACTGCTTCAGAATGCGCCTGCCATGACGGTTGACGATGATGATGAGGTTGAGATTCAGACGTTGATGAGGAGAGGATAATGACGCGAACCTGATGCCGATGGTGATGTTGCGACGTCGAAAAAATCTGACCGCGATGGTCGTGTTAGAGATTGTTGTGGCAGTGATAGCGGTATTGGTAGCAGCCATACCCTTGGTAGAAGCCGTGATGGGCCATAATGACGGTGTGATGATAATCAATAGCCTGACTACTTCTCGTTTTGTGTCTGGCGATTTTGATGCTTGTACACATTACGAAGCCTGACAGAGGCCATGTCATTCCTCTCCCCTGTGCAGAAACATCTTATACTGAGCGGCAACAGTTCAGCTGGCTTGCCTGAAACCCCCAGCTTTCAGCACTAATCCTGGATTTGACATGGTCCTAACTCCTAACCCCGGAGCCCATATGAACTCTGACACATGAAAGCACACAGCTTGAGCCTCGGATTTTTGGCCTCTCCTGAGCTTTTCAATGCTTTTCACCTGATCTGAAAGCTGAGGTACCGGTGCCGGGAGCACTAGTACCTTCGACACCAGCAGCAACAGCAGCGACCTGGCTCAGGTTTCACGCTGTCTACTACGGGCCGATTGTGTGAAGCTAGCGTAAGACTGAAGCCCCGAGCCCTAGACCCTCCGCCCCTTGAGCAAAAAGGCCCTAAAGACGTAAAGCACCGGAAACCTTTCACTTGGAGACCCCAAGCGCGAACTGCTAGATCCGCCAGTCTCTCAGCCCCGTTAGCCCTCTGCAGCTTTACTTGGATTTAGGGGGTTTAGGGGTTGAGGGTTCCGGGTTTACAGGGCCTCTGTCCTGACGTTTGCATTTTCCTGGCGGGCCTAGTATAGGTGTCTCAGCAATGCCCACTGCAGAAAGAAGAACCCTCTATAGTCCCTGCAGCCCTCAGGTCCTCACTATACCAGGATGTACCGAAGACGGCATTCTAATCGTGACAAGGGGTTTGGGTTTAGGGTTTAGGCTTTGGCATACCAGGCTACACCGAAGACCCGATTCCAGGCCCCTGTATTAAATCCGAAACGCCCTCACTCTGGAATTCACGGCTTCAGAAGATAGGCAGACCCCCAATCATGGGACCCTTTACTACAGGGGCCCTGAAATAAGGAATCCCTAAACCCTAAACCCCAAAGCCTCTGAACCCTGGAAGCCCTATAAGCCCTTTAGATCCCTTTGAAGGAACCCCCCACTATAAACGCTGTCAGCCCTGATTCCAAGAAATCCAAACGTCTGAGGCAAGGGGAGCGCCAGCACCAAAGACGTGCCGGGGAGCAAGGAGCCGGTGTTTAGGGTTTAGGGGTTTAGGCTTTGAAGGGTTTAGGGTTAGGAGTTTAGGGTTTAGGGGTTTAGGCTTTGAAGGGTTTATTAGGGTTAGGAGTTTAGGGTTCAGGGGCTTAGGGTATAAGCTTCAGGGTCTAGGGTCTAGGCTCCATGTCGGAGAGTGGAAACAGGGCGAAGTCCTTGCTAAGGTTAGGGCATAATACAGAGGGACTCGAAGGGTTTAGGGTTTAGGGTTTAGGGGGCCTTAATAACTAGAATGGGGCGTCTTTAAAGGGGTCTAGAAGGATTACTATAAAGTAAAAGCCAGAAAGTTGGAATATGATTATCCTAATGCCCTTCTATGGTAAATTATAAGGTATCCTACCCTGAAACCATATTCCAACTTTCTGGATTTTACCTTAAACCCTCCACATTGAGATTTCAAGGTCCTCCAGAGACTCCGGAAGATTTAGTCCTCCTCGATCCAGTCCTCCCCCTGCGAAAGCTGAGTGCAGCCTTCTCCGAGTGCACAAACGCGTCTACGGCGGCTCATGCTCCGCTGCCAGACCCGACATTTCACAAATTGCTTGTAGCCGCTTTTCCTCGGATCTTCTCCCACAGACAGCCGTGTGTTCCCCAAACCTCAGACCTTGATCCTAAACCCTAAACCCACAACCCTAAACCTCAGACCTTGGCCCGAAACCCTAAACCCTAAACCCTTAGCCCCAAACCTCCATTTTGGCTCAAGGCCTGAGGTGTCCCTGGGGCGTTGTAGTCATGGCCTCGTCGGGGCGGCTGCAGTTGGGGGTTCGTGAAGCGGCTGCTCGGCCGGTGCCTAGCGATGACGATCCTGAACTTTCTAGCCCCAAGCGGCGTCGAGAGGATGAAGCCAGGGCTATGGAAGCGGACCGAGTCGATCCCTCTCCGATGGTCACCCTTGATATGCGCCAGATGGAGGCACTGCTGCAGGCGCAGTGTCGCCAGATTGTGGCCTCGAATGAAGCTCAGGTGCAGCAGCTCTTCGCCACGTTGGAGAATAAATACGACAAGAAGCTTGCTGATGCGGAAGTTCGCTTCGACAATGTGGAGGAGAGGGTCGGAGGGGTTGAAGCAAGGCTTCAGAAGATCGAAGACCTTCTTCGGCAGGGCAAAGGACCAGGGATTGATGTCTCCCACGACGATGAGGCTCGCAGAAAGCTCACGCTGGTGTTTGGAGGGTGGCAGCCTGACACGCCGCGCCGTACCATCGTTGCAGAAGTGACTGAAGCCCTTGAGAAGCTGGACCTACAGGATCTGACGGATTCGGCTCCGTTCACGACGGGGCCTCGGAGGTCTGTTGCGCTCATGGGGTTCAAGCTTCGAACTGGCGAAGGCCTGGGAGATACGCGCAGGCGGATGCTTAAAGTTATCACTGGTCTTGCTGACTCCCAGCCTCTCACATCACATGGGAAGAAGATGTGGTGCAGCTACTCGCGCACAAAAGCCGAGCGTGATGTGAGTGGGCATGCATCGTGGGTCAAGAGGGCAATCAATCTCCTTGAGCAGGGTCTGTCATCCTCACTCGACATTGAGTTTTCGACGGGCACGGTTTGGTGTGGGGATTCGATGGTTGCGAGCGCCACCAAAGCTCCCCCAGTTGTGGTGCAGGAGTCCGATGTGATGTGGGATGATAGGCTTGTGACCAATCCATGGATCCACGTGGCTGCACTTGCCAGGGAAACTCGCAAGGATGTGGCTCACCTTGAAAGCACTGGAGGACTCGAAACGCTGACCTCTGGAAGTGTCGTTTGAAGCTCTACAAAACCTTGCTACGCAGACTGCGGAAAAGCCTTGTACAGTTCCGGCCGCTTCTCCTGCCGAACCCTTGCTAGATGTGCACGTCCTCGGGTGGAACTTAGGAGGAGCTCCATTGGATGACCTGCCCAGAGCACTGCATGACAGTACTCACTCTCCGCTGGGTGAAAGGATCTGCTTGCTTCAAGAGTGTCCTCGTCTGGATAAGGGTTGGAAGACCACTCAGGTCCAAGGGTTCTCGGTGCTACAGTTTCGGTCTGAAGTGCAGTGGCGAGGGGTAGGGGTTATCTATGACCCTAGGGTCTGGGCCGTGATCTCCCGCAAGTACTCGCCTCGAGGGATTTGGGTCAAATTTAAACACCTGAGCAGCTCACAATTGCTTTGGGCGGGCACCCTTTACCTGCCGCCAGGACTTACACAGGCCGACTTCCAGTCAGGGTGTCAAGGGTTCCTTTCTGCATTGCCACGGGGGTCGTCTCGAGCAGTTTTTTCTGCGGATGCTAATGCTTCCTACTCTTGGACCACGGGACAAGCAGGGGATATTCCTTTTGGGCACGATGGCAAAGGGGTGCTCCTTTTCGATTCTTTATTTCAGCAGGGCTTCCACACCTTTGCGCCTTCGAGACCCCAGCAAGGGCTATGGACCAGCCGCCCTAGACAGGAAGGGAAGCAGGGCAGCCGCATTGATCTTCTTGCAGCCAAGGGACTCACTCACAAGGGTCTACGAATACACGTTGACAGCTTTCGCACGCTTGGGACGGATCATGAGCTACTGGAGGCATCTGGGTTTATTCGGGGTGCAAGGCTTTTTCAGCGCCCCCCCACTTGTCCGAGGGTCTGGACCGGAGGCCCCACACAAATAGACCGCCTTGATGGGGACACCCTTGCTGAATATGCCCGCACTTGTACAAGGCCGAAACCCAGCGAAGCTTACCGTGACTCTCCGGCAACCAAACAGGCCTTCAGGAGAGCAAAGCTCCAGCGAACCAAAAAATCTTGGAAAGCGGCCTCAACGCAAGGCGAGCAGACAGGAAACAATGGGAACAAGCCCGACTGGCCAAGGCTTCACAGTGTGATTGGGCATCCTTTCGAAGGGTCAGGGCTGAAGGGCAGGGATCTTGGCCGGATTGCTTCGCGGCAGCCCAAGCTACCGATCCGCATGAGGTTGTTGATGATCACTTCAAGGCTATCTACAAGGCAGACCCTCAACAACGAACTGTTTTCCCTGAGGGCGATGTGGTGGGGTTCTCGGTTGAGGAAATCCGCAAAGGGATCTTTCAGATGAAGAAGGGCAAGTCAGTGGGGGTTGACCTTACTTCCCGTGAGCTCTTCGAAGGGCTACTTGAGACTCCTGGTGGCGCCAGCCACCTTGCGGAATTCTTCACATCCATCTTGGTTTCCCAGCAGGTGCCGAAGGACTGGAATAAATCTATTCTTATAGTCCTGGCGAAAGTTCCTCAGCCGCTGGCGCCTCGTGACCTTAGGCCTATTGCACTTGGAAGCGCCACATCCAAGCTTTTTGCCAGGCTCCTCTTGAATAGATGCCTTCCGAAATTGGGCCCCAAATCACCCTATCAGTGTGCCAGAGAGCACCGACAAAGTAACGACTACGTCTTCTCGCTTTGGAGGATATTCGAGCTATGCAGAGAGTGGAACAAACCACTCACATGTGTGAAGATTGATATCCACAAAGCTTTTGATAGTGTGGATCGGGGGGCCTTGATACGGAAACTGAGATCGAGGTTGGGATCAACAGCAGAAATGGCCTGTTTCGAACAGCTGCTTCTTGACACAACGGCCCTCTTGGTTACTCCGTGGGGAATGTCTGAATTTCGAATGGATTCGGGGATAAAGCAGGGAGCGGTTGAAAGCCCGTGCTTTTTCAGTCTGCTTATGGAAGAAGGGTTGGAAGAAGCGGCCGAACTCCACAGGTGGTCTGAACAGCCTCTCCTTTTCCCGGACCTTGTATATGAATCAGCTCTCTTCATGGATGACGGCATCTTGTGGGGAAGTTCGCCCTCGATCGTTGCACGCAAACTGGAGCAATTTCTTGGGGTTCTCAAGGGATACGGCCTGCACTTGAATGTGCAGAAGTGCCAGTTATACTGCAGCAAGGATACAGCTTCTCCACACTCCATTCGGGTACAGGAACACACGCTTGTGGCGCACGAATCCTTGGAGATTATGGGGTTGCAACTCAGGAAAGGGATGTCCATGTGCGAACTGCTGCAGCCCTTGATCTCCCGGGCCAAACAGAAGTTCTGGAGCCTTAAGCACTTACTCAGGTGTAAGACCCCAATCAGGGGCAGGGTTCATCTCTTCCAACGTGTGGTTGCAGGCACGGCACTTTGGTGCATCTCAGCACTGCCGCCGGACAAAGCCTCAATGGGGCTACTCAACAGCATCCAGGCCATGTTGCTGGGGTGGATGATGCGTCTGTATAGGGCAGAAGGGGAAACGTGGATCCAGTTCAGACAAAGGGTTATCCGTTCGGCGAGGTCACTCTTGCATTCTTCCGGGTGCCTGCGTTGGAGCACATTGTGGTTGCAACGTTGGTGGGATTACAGTGGCCATCGAGTGCGTGGCCTGCTACACCCCCAGCCACCCCTTAGTGCTTATGTGGACGAATTCAGGAGTTTATCATGGTGGCGACATACACAGAAGCTTAAGTCAGGGCCGAGGCATGGGCACCATTATGCTCGCTTGACAGCGCTAGAAGAAGGGATGAACAGGGTTTGCCAGGGACCGTGGAGGGGTGCAGTGCATGATCGAGGGAAGTGGAGGTCTCTTCGGGCTTGTTGGATTGATCAAAACGATCTCCCTTGGGCCTCGGGACGTCAGCTTGCTTTGCCGGATTGGAGTTAGAGAACGTCTTGCTTGCCAGGGCTAGGGTCAGGGTTGGCAAAGGGCTACGGCTGCTGTGAATGACGACTCGCTCTGACAACAGCGAGGCCATTGGCTCAGATTGCTATCAGCACTCTACGACACTCCTCGGCGAGGCATGGTCTCCGCCTTCGCGATGTTTGCAGGCCTTGTGCCCGGAGGGATTTGGCTTCTCTACGTGTGTGGTACTACACATGTGCCGGAACACACTCGATTCATATCCAACGAAACTTTGTCTTCAATGACTCGAACCATGGACATCGGGGCACTGACCCTTGCCTTGCAATACCGGAGCCTCCCGACGGTGGGCCTCGGGGTTTGCTGGGCTGGCCTTGTGCCCGCAGCGACAGCACAGCCGATTGATGCTCTGGGACACCGGCCACCATACTGGTATGTCTCTGCAATGGACATGATCCGCATGCTCCTTGATGATGGGCACTCGCCCCGCCTAATGGTGACAATGCTCCGGCAGCTCGTGCAAGCCCGGCAGGACTCCCACTACACCACAAACAGTGAGCTGCTTATCCAGGACTTTGCACAGTTCATTGGGGTACCAGGAGAGGGCTATGATGGATGGATCCCCCTGGAAGGCTACTCTGCGCAGTGGGCCCGCTATGTGGAGGAGAATTGGCACGAGGAGTACATGGAACAATGGTTTCCCATGGAATCCTTGGCTCTGGAACGCCTTGGGCAGGACACCTCCACTCTGCTCACGCCCCTTCCGCCCACTGCTGGCGCTACTGATGTCCGAGAAGTGAGACGACAGGAGTTCAACAGGAAGCGCACCTTACCTGCTGATACAGCGCTCCTGCACGGCCTCACTCCGGATGGACCAGCTGTTCCGCTCACGGAATGGAGCGCCCAGGAACCCCGGGATGAAGGCTCGATCCTGAAAGCCCAATGGGTGGAGGCAGCACTCAGTTTTCTCTTCCGAGCGCGCCCGGAAGGTCACCATGAATGGGCCCTTACACAGCTCCGTACAAGGATCCGAGGCCGTGCTAACCAGGACTATGTCAGAACAGCCCTTGAGTATGTGGACGAGCTCGAGCTCATTGCTGGTGGCCAATTCACGGAGTCGGAGGCACCGGAGTATGTGGTGGACTGGGCCCTCCTGTCCGAGCGAGAGCTCTACCGTCATCTCACGGCCATCGCCACGGCGGCCCCGGCATCCTCGTCCGTGGTTCCCGCTTGCGATGCTTCGGCCCTGGTGCAAACAAGTGTGAACAAAAGATGGTTGAAGACCTCGGCACCAAGAAGGCGAAGATCCAAGGGCACGAGCAAAGGGGGTGCCTCCGGCCCGAGCAGACCGACCCGCACGGGGGCGGCACGTGAGACGTCCGAAACCCTCCGCCTCACCGAGCGGGTTCCCCTCAGCCGGAGTGGCCGTGGCAATCCAGCCTGCCCCGCGGTTCGAGAGCCAAGCACTCCGCCAACAAGGCTCACGATCGAAGGTGCGGTGGACATTTGGGCCATGATGCTTGGCCTAGCCACAGAGGAGGATGTGGAGCGACGTCCGGGTGAGGTGCTCGGAACTTTCCCTCGTGAGACGATCCCAGAGACAGTCCTCAGCCACAGCCCCGCCGACCGACTTACGCTCATCCTGGCCTTTCAACGGGTGCTGGCCAAGCTCCTGAATGCAGTGGGTGCTTTGGTGGAGCAAACACTGGTCAGGGAACGTGAGCGCTTGGCTGAAAACCGCAGAGACAGCGACCGCCGGAATGATGAAGAGGATGGTGCATCAATGATGCAATTGGGCCTAATTACCACGGATGCTGAGTTCGCCTCCTTCCTCCATGATTTCCACTCTGCCTTTGAACAGATGTCAAAGGCGGCCAGATATGCTAATGCGAGGATCATTTGGAGGTGGATGGACTGGGCCTTCACGGATTCTGCTTCGGGGCGTTGTTTGGGCCATATGGGGGGCCGAACAGCTCAGATTTTGGCAGTGATTGTGGCGGCCATGGACTCAGCGCATGAGGTCGAGATGCCACATACCGAGTCGAACCCGGTGTGGTGCAGCGCCTGGTGGACGCGCATCTGTCTTTTCGAGCCTACTCACCCTGGCTCAAGGAAAGGCAGGGGGCTGGGACAACAGGTGGATGATCCAGCACCTGTGCTCTTCATGAAAGCGCTCCCTGAGGACTCAGACGACTGCAGTGAGATTCCAGGTGCAGTTGGAATCCCAGCCAGGGCCTACCGCACAAATAGGCTGAGTGAAAGGGATGTGGATGCTCTGGTGGAGGAGCACCGCCTCGACATGCAAGGGGAGTCTGACCAGATGGCAGCAGAGGCAGCCATGCAGGCGGAGATGGACGAGGCATTGGAGGAGGAGGAGAACAGCGAAGCCATGGCTCTAGCCGACGACTACCTTCTCGAACAAGGACTCCTGCATGAGCTCTCCCCAGTTGCATACCGGGCATGGGAGCAAAGGGTGGTACAAAGGGTTATGCGACGTGGATATGGGCCCTATGAGAGGGGAACACAGTGGCTGGAAGTCGAACTGGCCTCTGGCAGTGGTGACGCCCCTCGCACGAGCCATGTCCATCGCTTCCCACTTCCGAGGGATGGTCAAGTATTCCACCTGACTGCCCGGGTGACACGTGGACCTCTGCAGGGCGCTCTGCCAACACAACCGGCGGACTGCCCGCCTACGGAGCCTCGCGTGGAGCCAGCTGGTCCGGCTGCAACTCAGGCCGACGAGGGAGGTACAGGCTTCTCGGAAGCGAGTACCGTCTTGGTGCCACCAGTGGATGGAGGGCAAAATGCTGGCGCCGATATGACTCTCCCAGTGACTGCTGAGGGTTCCGAAGGGTGTGATGTGACCAGGGATGAAGGGGAAAGGTCAGCATGCAAAGGGGAAGCAATGAAGCCCAGCGATGAGTCCGTCCACTACCAGGCTGCTTCCTTGAGTATGCCCGAGTATGAGCAGATTTACAGTATGTGGGCACAGGGAGGGATCTCACTTGATGAAGTCGAGGCCAAGTACGGAGCGAATGTTCGTGAACTCATCGAGGTGCAATTTGTCGCAGTGTCCGGTGGATTCGATACACAGGTTTGAGCTCACAGGGGACACAAAGTCGCCTGGTCCTAGGGACCTTCTGCAAGCTTCATGCAGGCGGAAAAAGGTGCTTAAAAAAAAAAAAAAACCTCAGGCCTTGACCACCCGCAAGCCCAGAGTTCCAATCAGGGATGCTAGACTCCCGGGGGTGCGGGTCAACAGCGGAGATGGTGAAGATCTAGAGATGACCAACAGCTTGATGGTGATGATGGTCAAGAAGTTTAAGATGAAGATGAAGATGATAACGGCAGAGTTGCCTTCATGTGTCAACGTTGGGGGCATGGTGCTGGCACTTGTGACGACAGCAATGGTGGTGCTGCTAGGGCTACTGCCGCTGCTAGGCTACCGCTCCGACCTCGGCTCTTGCTCCTTCTCCGACTCCTGCCTTCTCCTGCTGTTCCTCCAGCAGTCGCAGCTACTGCTACTCCTGCTGTCACTGCTGCTGCTGCTGCTGCAACTGCTACTGCAGCCGCTGCAGCTGCTGCTGGCACCTACCGATAGGACTCCAGCAGTGCATCTCGGAACGTCATCAACATCAGCAGCTGCATCACGGGCGATGGCTCTTCCACCCCAGGCGCAGGGGATCATGAGGTCACCGTCTCATCCGCGGCAGACTGCCACACCTGTCGGATTAGTATAACTTTTAGCATAGTTTTGGAATAAACTACACTGTATCCCAAAGTAGTACGGGGAATCATGTCAGCCCCTATGTCAGTCTGTCTTTGAACGGTATCGCAGTCGTGCTGTCGTTCTAGTCTAGGAGGAGTTGGAAAGATGACTCAATCCGAATGCCGTGGTTACCAGGGCTTCCTCCGAACCCCAACAGCCTCATCGCCCAGTGATCGTATGATGTAGGGGCCTTAATAACTAGAATGGGTTTTGGGCACCACTATACTATAGTTGTAATAAGGAGCCCCCAAAATAGTATAGGTAAGGGCTTGCATAATTACCAATACTAGTTTGGCCTCCCCGAGGCGGCTCGGACAATCCACACAGAACAGAATACTAGTTTGGGGGTTCCTTATTCTTGTCATGGTATAGTATGCCTCAAAACCCTATAGCTTTTACAGCCCTTGTATTCATGCGAGGCCATAAGGAACCATCCTTGTGGCCTGGTGTCACGAGGCAAAATCAGCACCTAAGGCGTTACTATAGGGGAAATCATTGCCAATACTACTTTGGGGCTTCGTGGTTACAATTATATTTTAATGGCCCGCAAAACCCTATTCATATTATCAACGCCCCTAAATTAGCCATGCGTTCTGACTCTGAAGGCAAGGCCATCAGCTTGAACGCCTCCATCAATGCCGAGCCCCCGAAGCGCGCCCCCACGGCGACTCAGCTAAAAGCATGTTGGCCTACATCGAGTTGTTATGGACTTAGGAAATTTAGTAAGGGCGGAATCCTACAAACTCAACGCCGGACAACGAGTGTTTCGTGAACCCAAAACCCGTTCGATACGGATGTTTTCTGTAAAAGTGCCTCTGAGGAGTTATGCTACATGATACTATCATCTATTCTGTTATGCTATAAGTGTTGTACCAATCTGAGAGGGAAGGTCTGCAACATGTCCCGCACATGCCAGAGCCTTGCAGAGCCTTTCTAGGGCCTTTATAGTAGAAGCCAGACAGTCAGAACAACGTTATCCCCATGCCTCTGAAACCCCAAACCTAAAACCCCCAAACCCTCGACGCTAAACCAGATAGTAGCCCTTATGGGAACCCTTCTGCGAGAGTATTTTTCGGACTCCTCATTGAAGACTTGGTGCTATATGACTCCCTCGGCTCCCTTGAACATATGATCGTATACCGTAGAAGCCAGACCCTTGGAACAACGTCATCCTCATGCCCTTCAGGTAAAGCATAGGGGATCCCAGCACTAGGCATCCTTAATCTATGTTCCAACTTTCTGGGGTTTACTATAAGGAATACCACCCTGAACCTTCTCAGCCACAACCTGCAACCCCCAGTCCCCAAACCCGAAGCCCCAAAACGTAAAACCTTGAAAGCCTGTCCCCTCGATGAGGGAAACGAAAAGTTCACCTTTCAGATTACATAATGATCAGAGTACGCTTCGTGCCTAGAGCCACCCTTAACCCTGGATCCCTAGACCCCTAATAGGCCCTATACCCTAAACCCCGAAGCCTCAACCCGAAACCCAAAACCCTACAGACTAAAACCCCAAAACTATTAAGCCCAAAACCCCAAAACCTTAAACCCTAAAAAGACCTCAAAACCCCAAAACCTTAAACCCTGAAACCCTCTCTGAACCCCTAAGCCTCTAAACCCTAAACCCTGAACACCCAAAAGCTCTAAACCTCTAAAGCCCTAAAACCCTCAACCCAAAAACCCTGAAACCCAAAACCTTAAACCCCGAAAGCCTGGGGGTAGCTTTGAACAGTGAAGAGACCTTGGTGGAGAGCATTGTGAACATGGTGCATCTGAACGACCTGATGGTGAGCTGGGACGCACCTTCGTGAATTAGATTCTACTTGCGAGGGGAAAGCGGCGTTTGAAAAACCTGAAGCCCTCAGCCCTTAACCGAAAGACTTCTTTAAAGCAACTCCTATAGAAACCTCATGGGAAAACTTCTAGCAACCCCTACAGACCCCTTTAAAGGAAACACCGAAAAAAGTCAGAGCAACGCGAGGCCGAAGAGCAGGCGACGGCTGCACTGTCGGCCATGCTCGGCCTTGGCAAGCCGAAGGCGCTTCCCTTGGTTCAGGTTTAGGGGTTCCGGGGGGCTCCTTTAAAGGGGTCTAATTATGCGGTTTAGGGTTAAGGATTTAGGGTTTAGGGATTAGGGTTTAGTTGCTCTGGGATTCCGTTAAAGAGGTCTGTAGAGGTTATAATATAGGGTTTAGGGGATTGGGGTTTATTAGGGGTTTATTTAGGGGTTATTCAGGGGTTTGGGGCTTTGGGGTTTAGGAGTCAGGGCGTCGCTCATTTTTGAGCTTTACAGGGTTGTTATTGTTTTTGTCTGGTGCTTAGAGGGTTTTGGTGCTTATAGGGTTGCGTGGGTGTTTTTAGTTGTTGTTAAAGGCTTTTTGGTCGTGTTGTAAACGGATTTTACAGTTTTCTTGCGTTTGTTTACAATGATGCGGTTTAGGTTTTCGGCTCTTTGATTTAGGTTTTGGCTCCTCTGCTTGATTTTCTTGACTTTTGGGTTTAGTGTGCTTGGCTGTTGGGTTTAGTTTTGAGGCTCTCGGGCTCAGGGGTTTTGGCACTTGGGATTAGTTTTTTAGCTCTGACTTGGGTTTAGGGTTTAGGGTTGAGGGTCTACGCCGTATGGCTCGTCTTTTAGGTATTGGTTTTGCCATCGAGTTTTCTGGCTTTCCCTAAACCCTAGCCATGAACCTTGCAGCCCTAAACCTTCAGACCCACACTCGCCACTCGCCGGCCTCCTCACCATCAGGGTTCACAGTTTAGGGTTTAAACCAGACTCATTACCGCAACAATCTATTCTTAACCACCCTCTTCTCATATTCAACTGTGTGATGTTGTCTACCACAGCTGAAATTTTTGGTATTCGTGTTTTCGCCATCGTCGTCACCTTCTTCAGCATCGTTATTCTCGCCACCGCCAACATCGTCCTTGCCATCTTAATCACCCTTATCTTATCGTTTTCATCGGTAGCTTCATCGTCAACATCATCGTCAACACCATGCGCGCCAATGTATTTGTATCATCCTCAACTGTATCACCCGCGCACCTCAAGACCCTAAAAGCAACACCAGCTGCGTCTTTGCACGAATATTGTTCTTGGCAAGTTCCTTCTTGCATGCTCAAGGACACCTGCTTTTGAGATTGGAAGAATCCGTATTACTGTTCGCTCAAAGTCCCTATATGATTACGGTAGTGAGAAGACACCCCCGACCACCCCCGTAAAAAAATAATACATGCTGATTGTTAAGGCCCCTATATTACATGTTAATGTCAGCATCCGTACTTGAAGGTTCATGGGACTTAGTAACTATGGTTGTAAATAAGGTAACTATACTTATTGGATACAACCCCAGTTAGGGTAGTTATAACTGTACTTACTAAGTCCCATGAACCCCCCAAGTAGAAGACTCTGTGTGTTATCCGGGCTGGCTCGGCCCGCGTGGCTCCTACCCCAATTACCGAAAGATCCCTTGATGAGGGAACACCTTAAATCATATTAGTGAGCCTACTGCATTTTAAGGTATATTCCTTAACGAAGGAATGTTACCCCAATCACCCGAAGTGCCCTCACACACTTTAAGCCACAAAGTCCTCAAGCACTGCAGCCCTCCCGTAAACCCTTAAACCCTAAACCCTTAAACCCTAAACCCTAAACCCTAAACCCTAAAACCCTAAACCCTTAGCCCTTAAACCCTTAAGCCCGATAGACCCTAGAGCCAGAAAGCCCCAAGCCGCATGAGGTGAAGGTGGCGCCCACGCCACCCCCACGGTCCTCTTGGAGGCTCTCTTGGGGCAACGGCCAGAAGGGTCGGGTTCAGGCTTTTTGGGGTATTAGAGTTTGGGGTTCCTTTTAAAGGAATCCTGAAAGACCCTAAACCCTAAACCCTAAACCCTAAACCCTAAACCCTAAACCCTAAACCCTAAACCCTAAACCCTAAACCCTAAACCCTAAACCCTAAACCCTAAACCCTAAACCGTGATATCTATGGTAGGGTTCATTTTGGGGGCCTAGAGGGTTTCGGGCCCCCTAGGGTTTCGGAGTTTGGGGTTCATGGTGGAGGGTTTAGGGCTTCAAGACTGCTCGGTTCAGGGTTTAGGGCTCCGGGGTTTGGACGGCCCGACGGTTTTGGTGGCATAGGGTTTTAGGGTTTTAGGGTTTTAGGGGTTTTAGGGTTTTAGGGTTTTAGGGGTTTAGGGTTTAGGGTTTTAGGGGTTTGGGGCTTCAGGGTTGTAGGTTTAGGCTTTAGGTATTTTTGGTTCCGGGTGAGTGTTTCGGAGGCAACAAACTCTCAGAATGTCAGCATGCACGACGGGATGTCTCCTCAGCAAAAGTCTCAGCTGTATTATAAATTAGTAGTCGTGTCTTCTCGTATTCCCAGATAACTATACTACAGCATAGCCGAAAACTCTATTCTAATTCATAGTTAGGGCCCCCGAACTTCGAGCGTCAGCAGGGTCGTCCATGGCCAGGTATGCCCTCGAGACTATTAACCCTAAATGACCCGAAACCGTAAGTTTCACCCAGTCTAGTCTGCGTTCTATTCCAGCAGTCCCGAAGACTTGTGCGACGTCTCTGCATCGTCGACTGCAGCAGCGGAGAGCACTACGCTTTCAGGCTGCTTCGTGGGTGGGCCTTGGAAAAGTATTGATGTGCAGCCGAACTGGTTTCATGATGTGTGACCCGAGGACCAGCATGTCGCAGGCAGTTGTCCTAAAGACTTGGTCCATGTCATGTAACAAGGGAGCGGCCAACCTTTGCTCCGTCCGGTATCATGCACCGGAAGCCGCCGGGAACGACCCTCGAACCCTGAACCCTAAAACCCCAAACCGCGAGACATCAAAAGTCCGTTGCACTTTAAAACAACCCAAACCCCAAGTCCTAAACCCTAAACCCTAAACGCTAATCCCCAAACGCTAGATCTCGAGGACCCAGAGTGCACCTTCACAGGGACAGGCTGATTCGGGAGCCAAAGTCCCACTTGCACCTTAAAGCTGCAGAACCCAAACCCTAAACCCTGAACGCTTAAACACCTAAACACCTAAAACTAAAACCCCGAAACCCCAAACCCCAAACCCTAAAGCCTGAACCCCAAGCCCTCAACCCTAAATCCGACACCCTAAACCCCTGAGACTTAAAACCCAAACCCCAAAACACCTAAACACCTTAGCACCTAAACCCCAAACCATAAACCCTGAACACCTAACCCCCAAACCCTAAGCCGTAAACCCCAAACCAAAAAACCCGAACCCTGAAGCACCGGTGCTGTCGCTACCCTTCCTGGCGCCCGACACCCCGAAGACTCGAAGCTCAGACCCCTCAGGCCGGCGAGCTCAGGCGCCAAACCCAGGGGCAAAAAGGGTTTAGTGTTTAGGGGTTGAGGGGTTTAGGGTTTGGGGTTTAGGGCTTAGGGGTTTGGGTCTAGGGTCTAGGGTTAGGGCTTTGTGTAGAGTATTTGCTTATTTTTTGGTTTAATGGGTTTAGGGTTAGAGTTTTGGGTTTAGGGTTAGGGTTTGTACGGGTTTGGGGTTTGGAATTTGGGCTCAGGGCGGTAGAGTTAGGATACGAGTTCTAAGGGTTTCTAAACAGGTTACTACAAGCACCTTGGGGCTTAGGGTTGCCGGGGTACCTGCCGGAGGCTCTGACCTGTCCTTTAGCTTTGCCTTGTGACATCGAGGACCTCGTTGAGGAGGCGGCGAGGCACGTTCGTGAGCCCAACTCCCTTTCTGCGACCGTATCTTGGCGGTACGCCCGCAACCTTTGCAGGCCGTGCTACCCTCATGATTTTCCCAGACCGGGTGGCACATGCGGCCATGTCTGCAGTGTGCTTGGACCTCCGAGACCTCAGCCCGGACGGCCATGGGCCATTGACCGCTGTCTTCGTTACCCGCCCTACTTGCAAAGCTGAGCCATGTAGGCAAGCGGGCATATATGGCACGAGGCAATGCCAGGTCTTTGTTGGCACGGATGAGACACCGCTAGCAGATGACGAATCCATCAATTTGTCGAGCGGCTGCGTTGTCACATTCCTGCAACAGGACATGCGACCAAACTTTGCCACCGACCGGCAATACTGGCTCCAGTTCCCGGAGGCTTGGAGCCATTAGACGCTCATTCCCACGCCGCCTCCATTGCGAGCCTTGCTTCTACTCCACCAAAGGGGCCGATTTCTTTTCAGGCTTCACGCGTCCAATTTGCCGGCTCATGAGGTTGCAGCACGTTTTGTCGGGGTGGATAGACCGAAGGTTGATATCCATGTCCCTGCCGGTGACGGCTGCGGCCGCCTCATGCACCAGGACATCGGTGTCCGTGGAGTGATGGCATTTGTTGATCGGGACATGCTCCCTGCTGATTCACCCCAGTATTTAGTCTACGCGTAGGGTTATGTAAGGGCTAGGGGTTTTGACGGGTTTAGGGTTCAGAGTTTTGGGTAAAGGGTTCCTGGCTTACCGGTTTTATAAGGTTTGTTGTTCAGGGTGTTATAGTAGGTATCTTATGGGATCTCTTGCTTAAGGTTTTCCAGGCGCAAGGAACATGCATGCTCCTGTCCTTCTGTTGATTTCAAAGTTTGGTTCAACTCCCTAGCACTGTTTTTTCAGGCGTCTGCATGCTTGTTTTGGGTTGCCACACTTAGCAAGTATGATCATTTAGCGCATTTCTCGCACTGTTGTTTCCTGTTCTGAAGCCCGGCGGGGCTCTGATTGCCGTGGCTGCTGCTTCAAACTGGATGTAGTAGCAATGATGACCTTCGTGGTGGTATATATATGTCCTAAACAGAGTCCAGGTAAACCCTACCATGAACCCTATAAGCCGGTAAGCCAGGAACCCTACAAGACCCCTCACTCTAAACCCCAAACCCCAGGTTCTCAACCGTAAACCATGAATCCCCGAAACCCCTGGAGTCACCCCAGCGATCCGGTGCAAGTCAGCTAGAGCTGCAAGGTCTCAACCCGAATGCGGCAGAGTTCCACCCGATGAGTGAAGCGTCCGGGTCCCACCGAAATCCTCGGCAGTTTTCCGTTCCATAGAAGTCGAATGATTACCAATGCTTTTCCTCAGAGCTCCCTACATAATTATATACATAGTTCCAGTATAACAGCAATCCTCTTCTAGTTATCATGGGCCCTGTATTGCGGAGGTAGGGCAGAAGTCTGGAGTTTTGGATTTGAAGATTTGGGGTGAGCTGGCGGGAGCGCTTCTGGACGACGCGGGTTGCAAGCGTTTCGATCCTCAACTGATTGCCTTGTCTTGGCCTTCTTCTGGCTGCCTCTTAGGACTTTAACTTTTTGGGTTTCTATATTGACTATATTAAGGAGGCTAAAAGTTTAACTTTTAGGAGGGGCTCAGAAGTCAGACAAGTGGTGTTTCCGGTGAGACGATGACGTTTGAAGCGCACCACTGTTGAACCGTGGACTCGTGGACCTTGATTGACTCACTAAAACCCAAACCCCGAACCCCTAAACCCCACACCCTTAGGGCAGCCCTTATAGTAACCCCTATAGACCCCTTTAAAGGCCCGATGACCCAAACTCCAACCCCCAAACCCGAAACCCGAAACCCTGACCCTAACCCCTTACACCCGAAACTCCTAGACCTCAAACCCTATACGGTTTAGGGTTTAGGGTTTAGGGTTTAGGGGCTATAGACCCTTTTCCCTAAACCCCAAAAGCTCCCTGAACCCCGAACCCCAAACTCTCAAGGGTCCCGATGCCCAGATACGCGTCCGCGAGTACCTGGCAGCCGCCCATGGAGCCGAGGGAGCCTCCTCCACCACCAGAAAAGGCCTCCGATCGTCATAGTGCTAGGGTTCAGGGTTTAGGAGTTTGAGGGGTTTAGGGTATACTGTAAGGGATTTATACATCCACCCTCATAGTGCTAGGAATTTGGGTTTAGGGTTGAGGGGTTTAGGGTTTACTGTAGGGGATGTCTAAGGGTGTCCATTTGGGGTTCTGCACGGTTTCTAGAGTAAGGCTTTGGTAGGACTTGGTAGAGGGGCCTTGAGAATTGGACTAGTGTTCCTAGGTTGCTATACGGGCCACTATGCGGGTTCCGGGCTTTTTGATATTCGGACTTTCATAAGGAGACAAGGGCTCCTTCAAGAGAGGATTCCTCTTTAAGGGTTCTAGGAAGGGTTCTAGAATGAGGGTTCTAGGATTTAGGATGGGGGCCTTCAAATTAGAATTTGGCCTGGGGCTATACTGCAGTACAGTCATCATTACGAGCCCATAAGAGTATATAGGGTTTAGGGTTTAGGATTTAGGGTGATTAGTCACATGGCAAATCATCGCTGCTGAGCCAGTGAGAAGATTCAGCATATTTCAAAGGCTGTCTGCCTAGCGGACTAGTTCACAGCTTCATTGCAGTCTCCGCAGAATCGAAGGCAATCTCTGGCCAGTACTCATACGGTTTTCGGCTTTCGGACCCCCTTGCGGGCCCTCAGGTCCCCACTAGACCCCTGAACCCCGGAACCCCAAAACCCTAAACCTCTAAACTGCTGAACCCTAAGCCCGAAACCTCCAAAAGCCAAGTTTTCGCAGATGATTGGTCCCAAAAACTTTCCCGTACAAGAAAATGCGAATAGTCGTGGTATGTTAAGTGTTTCAAGCTGAATGTAGCAACACTCATTATTGACAAGACATGCCTTGAACTTCCCGGATTTGGATCCCTCTTGTGGAGGAGCCGGAGGATATCCCGGAGGAGGTTTTCGGGTTCAGGGAGGGGTTTCAGGGGAGGAGGTTCTTGTGAGGCCTCCTTAGGGGTTCTTCTTTGGGGGTCCAGTCAGGCCCAAATAATTAACAAGACCCTTTTGGGGTTCCTTGTTATAGTCATGTAACTTGTGTGCGGGAAGGGACTGCTTCGCAAGGTTTGTAGTGTTTCGGACGTTGCTTCGTGAGCTTGCACCCCTTAATTAAGGAGTATACCTTAAACTATAAGGGGATTCATATTATGATTTAAGCCATATTCCTTAACTAAGGGGCTGTTTAGGAGCCTGGCCTAATCAGTGCTGTTTTGGAGCTGAGTCAGATCTTTCATGACACGTTGAGCCGCGGCAGTTCCAAACGGTCAGTTGTGGCTGCAAGTACGACAAGTGACTTGCCTGGCACGGGGCTAGTAAGTCTCTACTCAATCAGAGTCGTATGCACCAGAGCATCTAAACCGATCCAAGAAAAGAGATACAGCCTGCAGCCTTATGCTTGTCTCCTTCTGCACCGTGAAACCCCGAATCCAGAAGTTCTATACCCTAAAGTGCTTCTCAGCTGCCTTCCTTCCCTTGCTCCCAGCCCCCAACCCTAAACCTGAATTGCAGAGTCCGAAACCCTAAGCCCCTAAACCCTAAGCCCCTAAACCCTAAGCCCCTAAACGCTTGAAACCCTCCAAAGCCCGTAAAACCCTCTTAAACTCCTTAAACCATCCTAAACCCTTCAACCCTCCGAATCCCCTAAAGCCCTAAACCCTAAATCCCGAAGCCTTAAGATCCCTAAACCCTAAGATCCCTAGACCCTAAGCCCTTTATCCTAAACCCCTCATCTCTCAGAATCCCTAAACCCTAAATCCCTAAGCCCGAAGATCCCTAAACCCTAAGATCCCAGACCCCAAGTAAGCCCTAACATCCCTAAACCCCTAAACCCTGAAAGCCCTCCTAAACCCTTAAACCATCCTAAACCCCTCAAAGCCCTAAACCCCTCATCTCTCAGATGACCTGCTTGCTTGGGGTGAACCTCTTGGACGAGATCTGCGGTGGCCCAGCTCCTGGTGCCTTGGACGGTTTTGGGCTTTGGGGTTTAGGGGTTCCTTTAAAGGGGTCTATAGGGGTTACTATAAAGGTTCCCATAATTGTTACTACAGGGTCCAGGCTTTTGTGTTTGGGGTTTATATGGGTTTTGGGGCCTATGGGTCGATGGCTTCGATTACTGTACCGTTTAGGGTTGAGCATGGTCCGGAATATGGTGATTCAGTCTTGGGGGGTCATGTGTCTATGTAGCGTGTCAGCGGCGTGGTAGCCTACTGATTTTTGTCTACGGGTAGAAGATTTAAGCTGGTGACGCGAGTCAGTGGAGTGAGAAGCAACAAGCAGCAGCAGCCGCAGCAGGAGGAGGAGGAGGAGGAGGACGAGGAGGAGGAGTAGTAGTACTACCAAGCACTAGTACTATGGCTAGCACGCACTAGTGCATGTAGCTGTACTAAGACACTAAGACTGCTGCGACGAATACTACTAGCTACTACCAACTGCCAACTACGAATTACGAGCTACTAGCCGAGACTAGCAATCGCAAGGAACCCGATGACGGACCAAGGTCAAACCGCTATAGGCCACGCTGCACAAACCTGGACTCCCTCCCGAGAGGCAGATGTAATCAAAGAACAGAGCTGCAGATGCTGGAAACCAAATGCCAGGCGTCGGGAACTTGTTGAAGAAAGAGGCAAACATGAGTGGGCTGTCATGCACTGGTTAACAGACGAAGCCAGGGTTTCCGGACCCTTTCCGAGGTTCTTGACAAGGAATGTAACTCAAGCTGCCAAGACAGGAATCGTAAATGGCAGGCCTTCCTGATCATGGCACCTCAAATCTTAACAAAAGTTCAGTTTCAGGTGCTGGCCTGCCTCCCGCCAGGCAGCGTTTTATTCAGTCGGAAGGGAAGGGTTGCAGGTTAGAAGTTCCGGGTCTGATGGGTTTCGAGTTGACTGCCGAGGCGCGGCGTACAGTAGCAACTTTCAGGATTTTGGGGGTTGTCACATGAGTGTCCTGGAATCTTGAATCCCGTACTGGTTGATCACCCTCGAGCCTAAACTTTATCAAGACAATGAATCTTCTCATATCAAATGCTGACCCTTCGATACATAATCTGTATATAGATAGTTTACATATGTATGTATATATATATATATATATGTATATGTGTATATATATATAGAGTACAGTATAATGTGATATGGTATAGTATAGTAGAATACATATATATATATATATATATACACATATGTATATATGTATTTATACAGATTCGTGGAAGCACGGTCCCGAGGTCGGATTCCCTAAGTTTCAGCTTCAAATTCTTCAGTCGAGGGGGCGGTTTAGTTTATGGTTTCTGGGGTTTAGGGGTTTTGGTGTTTTGGGGTTCAGGGTTTAGGGTTTAAAGGTTGAGGGGGCTAGTTCCGAAGAGCCCCTTGAATTTGAAGCTGATCTCCGACGCCAGGGCCTCCAACGACGCTGGCCCAGAGGTCGTGGCCCAGGGGCTTTGATGCCCTAAACCCGAATTCCAAATCCCAAACCCTAAACCCTAAACACTAAACCCTAAACCCAAAACTCTAAATCCCATATCCTAAACCCTAATCCCAAACGAACCCTAAACCCTCGGGGAGGCTCGGGCTTTGGTTTAGGTCCCAGCACTTAAACACCAGGACGAGGAGATCCCCTGCCATTTTCCATCCCCTTGTGCCGAAATCTGAAGGGATCGCAGGTGACATTCCAGAGACTCCAGTATCCCTTAATCAGGGGATGTACACCTGAGGGATCCTACTAGATTTTGAGGTATATTCCTTAAATAAGGGATCTTGGCGTCTTTGGGTCCGCAGGGATCGCGGGTTACATGGGTTTCATGTAGTGGAGCATGCCCAAGTTGCCGACCCGATGTCACAGCTGCTACAGCAAAAAAAGGGGGTCACAAGCATAAAAAGAGTAATCATAATAACAATACACTACAATTTTTCAAGCTGGCCCATGATCTCTGACCCAAAGTCATCAGGGCGCATTTCATTGAGCAGGGTTTAGGCTTGTTAGCTTCTTGCCCTTGTGGAAGCTCGGGCGCCGTCGGCATGCGAAGCTAGAAACACTGCAATTTTCAGAGGGTTCTCGTGTGGCTTCAAAGTTTGTATGGCATTCGTATTCTGGTGGAGGGAAGTTGAGGGGGGGTGGGGGAAGGGGTACTGGCAGACTTTCAAGTCACTGTCCGTCCTAATCCGAGTCCATACCCTTACACCTCGCACTTTGGTCCTGGTTTCTCTCGTGTTCGCCCTGGTTGCAAACTGAGCCCTCGGCCCGAAAACATGACCCCTGAACCGCAAACTTGAAAGGGCCCCAGTGCTCAGCTCTCTGCAGGCCGCGGGCAGCAAGAAGAAGACGACGACAATCTGATCCTGCAACGCCTTCTCGACGGATTGCAGCAAGAAATCTTCTGCGTAGATCTGACCGACACTCTTCACTTAAAGTCTATATCGAAACCGTTCACTTAATGCCTATATCGAAACAATCCCTTCGTGTAGCATGACTGTCCAGCCAACTCGCATGCCTAATCTCCAAGCCGATCATAAACTCAAAAGCTTCTAGCAGGGCATGTGCGTAGAGGCAGGCAGGGGTATATAGGGTCTAGGGTTTCGGAAGGCAGTTCTCCATCGAGCTCCGGCGTAGTTTAAGTTCACTCACAATGAGCGTAGATCTTGAGAAACGGTGGTTCGTTGAAGTCCTCTGGAAGTCTAGCATTATGGAGACCTTCATCCCCTATACTCTTAGCCTACATACCTGCCCGTTTCGAATTCTTTGCCTCTTTCCTATCCTCTTCGGTTTCTGGTTTCGACATCGCCGCAGAGACAGCCAGAGCTTTCTCCGAAACCCTAGGTTTGGGTATTCAGGCTGCTACGGTAGGCAGGTAAGGTTCTCGGAGAGTACGTAGGTCCAGCTTATGCTCTTAGGGGTTTAGGGTTTAGGGTCCAGGGTTTAGACCCGAAACTTTAAACCCGAACCCTAGACTTCTTCCCAACTAAAGTTAGCTTCCAAGGAACCCGTCAAGGATCTCTGCAGGAACCCTACACCCTAAATGAAACAAACCCTTCAAGAACCTTGAGAGGAATCCTAAACCCTAAACCCTAAGCCGTAAGAGCCCTAAATCCTTAACCCTAAACCCTGAACCGTAAAGCAGAAGCCCCAGCTGGACGGCGGAGCCCAGCGGGGCCATGCCGGAGAAACGCCCTCCACAGTTGTGAGACCAAAGTCTAGCTGGAAATACACTCATCCCCGATCCCCCGAGAAGGGTGGCCCGAACTGCAGCATCCGCATGCCCGTCGCAATTCGGGGTTCCCGAAACGGAGGTTCCTGCAATTACCTGAAAGTTTCAGTGTCGCGCCATAGAACCCTACAGTAAACCCAAGACCCTAAACCCTAAAAAGCCGCCTCGCGCCTGCGGTTTGTTCCGTAGCTCCAATTCAGTGAGTACGATGGACCCGCTTTTGAGTTCTTCGAGCCGTTGTACGATATAGATTTGGATCACTAGCCTCCCAGAATATCACCCAAGATGTACGCTCATCAATACTCAAACAAAGACCCTAGATACACTCAACCAAACTGAAGGTATGAACCCGACTTCAGCTGATATACGCCTGAAGGGACCCCTACACCCGATACCCATCCAGGAACGCCCTTCCCCCCGATGCCCGGATGGATGTTTCAGAAAACCTGCGTCCTGCTTTTTGAGGGTTCATGAGGATGCTTTTGGGGTTTAGGGTTCGGGGGGGGGGGCATTTTCGGGTATCCGGGCGGAAAGTGAGGATTTTAAGCTCTAGGGTTTAGGGGTTTGGGGCTTACAATAGGGGTAGTCAGCAAGCGCGGAGCCTTGTTTTTCGGGAAGACCCAGCCCAATGCCTTTTCAGAAGCAGAGCGCTCACCGGGCAGATGGTGTCTTCTTGATCGCTAGTGGGCACAAGCAGATCGGAGTTGGTGGAGTTCAGGGCTTAGGGTTTTAGGGCGTGTTCATCTACCGGAAGCTTTCTTGGATGGCATTTGGGCAGCCATCGGTTTAGACATAGGGTGTCAGACTCTTCGCCAGGCTTTTTTCCAGCTTCCTCAGCTTTTCCCCCACGCGCAAAAGCTAAGCCCTAAGCCCTAAACCCCTAAGGGTTTAAACCCTTAGTCCTAAACCCCTAAACCCCTAAACCCTCAACCTAGACCCCAAAGAGTATGCTTTGGCATTTTCAGGTTTTGCCGGCTGCCAGGAAGCTTTGCTGCTCTGGAGGCTACTCCGATCTTGCACGTCAAGTGCCACCCATCAATCTGGAACTGAGTCCTTTAGGTTTCGGGGTGTAGGGCTTAGGGGTTTAGTGTTTTGGGGTTTAGGGTTTAGGGGTTTAAGGTTTAGGGGTTTAGGGGTTTAGGGTTTAGGGTTTTGAGGTTTGGGGTTTAGACGCTTGGAAGCGAAGTTCGAGCGTGTATTTTGCTTCGCCATCGTTTCTGTGCTCACACAGGTCCCCGAGGTGAATGGTGTGGGAAAAGGGCAGACGAAGAGAGACCGGGAGGGAGGAACAGGGACACAGACGGAGAGGGAGGGGGAGCCAGGGAAATAGAGAGATAGAGAGAGAGAGAGAGACAGAGATGGCGAGAGCGACAACAGTACAATGGCATCCCTGCAGGAAGAGGTTGCTTACCAACCACCTGAAGCCCTGAGAGAGTGCATGACGCTCATGGGTGGGGGCACGTTTCAGAGCAACGGGGCGAAAGTCGAGCTTGGTACCAGGCTTCATCAGTTTGCTGTTGTGGCTTTTTGGGTAGATGAAGGTTGCATCTTGTGGTGTCGGGTCGTGAGTGTAGTAGAAAGTCAACCGAGGCATTACTCCCTACATCTTCTCCTTCTGTACTGTACCAGCTATCGTCATAGGTTGACAACCGGCGTATGTCCTTGCTCGCAGATTGCACGTGGAGCTTCCCGGGTTTGCCTATGTGGCGTGTAGGATCTTTGATTTTGGCATTCGATAACTATAGTCTCCTCATAGTAGCCTTTATATAGAACCCTTTAAAGTTACCTTCGACTGCCAGAGGGTGGCTGGTCTTGGCGTAAGCTGTGTCCATGTGCACGCGCACGGCCGGGTTTCAAGACAGGGCAGGCGAGTCCCAACACAGTATTTTGGCTGGGAAAATGTCTAGGACCTAGAATCAACCTAAACACTAAAGGGAACTCCAGAAAGTTGGAATATGGTTTCAGGGTAGGATACCCTATAATTTACCATAGAAGGGTTAAGATAATCATATTCCAACTTTCTGGCTTTTACCTTAAACCCAAAATCCTCAGACAAGAAGGATGCTTGGGAGCCCTAGACCCTCAACCTCTAACCCTTTCAGGGCTTCAAGCAGTGTCGAAAGTGCTCCGACCCTGAAGTCCAAACCACTGTTTCAGGGTTTCGGCGCCATTGGTAAGAGACAACTAAACCACATGTTTGGGCTAGAGTCTGCAGTGATAGCATCTCAAAAGCCAAGACATGGAGGCTCTTTCGGGGTAATGTTGAATATATTGAAAGAACAGATCCTTGCAGTCCGTATCTGTGCAAGATTCAACAATGCACCACCCAAAAGCCTATTACATAAAACTATAAAGGCTTATAGAAACCTGTAAAGAACCCTTTTAAAACCCCTCGGACGGCCACTAAGGGCCCCCCAGCCCTAGAACCCTAAACCTTAAACCCTAAACCCTAAACCCTAAACCCTGAACCTAAACCTCAACCCTAAACCCTAAACCTTAAAACCCTAACCCTAACCCTTACACCTTAAACCCTAAACCCTAAACCCTAAATCCTAAATATCCTAGACCAGGTCATGGGTTGAGCTTCAGCCTGTTGGGAGGCTTGCCGCTTGGGCCCGGGCTCCGACTGCCAGGCAGGCAGAGACCTGGCAAGCCCCTGAAGATCCTTCATCCCTCCCCTTACCTTACTTGGAGGTTCATGGGACTTAGTAAGTAGGGTTATAAGTACCTTCATTGGGGTTATAAGTAATTCTAGCTGTAGTTACTTTACTCATAACCTTGCTTACTAGGTCCCATGATCCTTCATCCCTCCCCTTACCTTAATCCTGAAGGACCTACCTTTAGGCTTCCTTATTATGACTTCTTTACAAAAGTCCTTAAAAGTGTAGGTTCTTCGGGGTTCAGGTATGCCTTTCAACCCAAAATCCTAAGCCTTAAAGTCGAAACCTTAAGCCCCAAAGTTTAGGGTTTAGGGGTTTAGGGTTTAAGGTTTTGGGGTTTACGCTTTAGGCCTAAACCCCTCGCCTGAATCCAAAGAAGCCCAAATACACCCTCCGACCCACCCCTAAAGCCTCAATCACAATGTTTCCTTACTGCTCTAGAAGTACGGGCCTTGAGTGACTTGGTATTGGGCTCTGCCTGTGTGCATTTTAACCACACGAGGGCCCCAGTAGCAATTGCAAGGCCTGAGCCCTACACCCTACTAAAAGCATCGAGCAGGGTGTACTCTGGGGGTGTCTCGACACCGACAAAATCTGAACTATACACCCAAAACCCCGAACTATAATCCCTGAACCTAAACCCCAAACCGGACAAACTCAACACCCGAATCCTTCACCCTAAACGCACCATGCCTGGTGTGTTGTCTTCTACGTTTTGGGAGTTGCGAGACGCCCCAGGTTGCTGATGAATTTGAACCCCATAAAGGCGGTGGTAGGACGCTGGCAAGGTGGTCCCAGAGCGAGAGTAATGTAGACTATAGTATCATGGGCCCCAAAACCCTATTCTAATCATTGAGGCCCCTTTATGAAGTTGAACGGACATTGATTCACAGTCGACCTCATGCTTTGGACTCTTGTTGGCAATGGCGTGGTGCCGCCTCTGATCCTTGCGTAACCCTGCTGTATATACCATGGTGATGAGATCCGAGATGCTTCGGCAGCGTTCTACCTAAGTAGGTGCAGGAATGGACTCGTCCAAGCTAAAACCTACATGTTGATAGATCGACCCTTGGGTTCCTCATTGTCTGGTTTTCTATTTTGCACCCCAGGACACTATTATGATACCCTGAACCGTAAACCCTAAACCCTATTATGATACCCTAAACCCTATTATGATAATAATGAAAGCCCCTATACTATTCGGGTTTAAGGTTCCCAGACCCTGCCATGCCGTCGCAAACCTGACCTCGTCTCTGCGACGACAGCGACGACGACGACGGCTGGTGCCGCCGCTGCTGCTGCTGCCGCTGATGCTACGGCTGCTACTACTACTACTCCTCCTCCTCCTGCTGCTGCTGCTGCTACTGCTACTGCTACTGCTACTGCTACGGCTACGGCTACGGCTACGGCTGCGGCTACGGCTACGGCTACGGCTGCGGCTACGCTACTGTGACGGCTACGGCTGCGGCTACGCTACGGCTACGGCTACGGCTCGGCTACGGCTACTGCTACTGCTACTGCTACTGCTACCACCACGACGGCGACTACTGCTACTACCACTCCTACAACTACGCCTGAGAACTGCTACTGCGTCTTCTTTTACTACTACATGTCCTACTATCCTTGGAGACTAAAGCCATCCCGCGGAAAGCTGCGCGAAAGAAGCGCCGGAAAGCATCCCATTCTCGGTCTCGGAGAAGTGGTCTGAAGAGCTTTCGCTACGAAGCCTTCGGCAATTTCTAGACGATATGGGCTGCTGCAAAATACATGTGGAGTTAGCTTAAGTCTAGGGTTTGGGTTCTAGGAGTTAGGCTATGAATTTTGCGGATGTTCTGTGTCCACCACTATGACCTGGTTTTTTAGGTGGGCCTTAATGGAACTCTTTGGTTCTGTATTTCGAAAGCTCGAAGCAGAGGAGAAAATATCAGGCCGTGAACGGTTCCTTCGAGAGCCGTGGCGAGGAATCCATGGGGTCAGCCCTACATCGCGACGAATACGTTTAGGGTTTAGGATTTAGGGTTATGAAGTTCGTTTTTCGTTGGATGCACCAATAATTCGTAATAATGTTCGCAATTATTTAGGCTTCTACATTGCAAGCTATGGAGTAATCAGAATGTGCGGGTTCGTGTAGGCTACTAGATATCCCAAAACCCTTGCAACCCCAAACCCCTAAACCCCAAACCCTAAACACCTAAATCCCAAACCCTAAACCCCTAAACCCCTAAACCCCTAAACCCCTAAACCCTAAACCCTAAACCCCTAAACCCTAAACCCCTAAACCCTAAACCCGTGGGGGGCTGAGCCCATGCGACCCGGCGATCCTCAGCAGGGCAGCTTCGGGCTGGGATCCGCGAGTCCGATGTGTGGGGGGTTTTCTGCCCAGAACTGCGGGTTTAGGCTTTGGGGTTTAGGGTTTAGGGTTTATGGTTTGGGGTTTAGGGTTTAGGGTTTGGGGTTTCGGGGTCTATTGTGGAGGTTCCTTCTTATCCCCCATTAACGGATCTACTTTTTGGATCCTCCCGGGGGTCTGGGTCGAGGGTAGCCCTTATGAAACACTTAACCCGAAACTCTGAACATCATACCCTAAACTCAAAGCCCTAAACTCTGAGCGAAGAAAGCTCGAAGCCCTGCGCCGAGGGTTTAGGGTTAGGGTTTAGGGGTTTAGAGATAAACCCCCCGAGATCCTGCAACTCCAGTCTCCAGATCCCCCAGTTCCTTCAGCGGCAGGAGAACCCCGTGCATTGCTGTCACTCTTGTGGCTTGTATTCCAATGCAGAAACATTGCCACAGTTGCCTGGAGTTTGGACATCTTCAGATGTTGCTGCCGGCCGGGTAAAGTCTAGGATGAACACCAACGTGGTCTCCAGCCGTATTTTGGCTTTCGGGCTTTCGGAAGCACTCCTAGTTCCAAGATCCCCCCCCCCCCCCCAAATCAGCCCCGACGCAGCTCAAAGGGATGTCCATTCCAGTGTATGATCGCCTGTCCCCTTGTGGGAGAGGCCCTTTTTTAGACACTGCCGAAGCAGGCGCCGGTTTCCGAGATCCGTCTTGTTTGCAAAGCCCCCATGTACGTGTAAGACTTTGGCACCTCCTTCGGATGGCCCCGCGTGTGTGGTTCTCGAGGGCTACCGCTCGCGGCAAGTGCCATGGCACGAGTGTCGGGTTAGGGCTTAGGGTTTTATGGTTATGGAGTTTGGGGTTATTGCTCAGCTCAGGGTTAGCGTTTCGGGTTTCAGGATTGGTCAGGGCTTATCATCAATCGAAAAGCGATTACAGTTTTAAGTTAGAGTCGAGTCACAACTGAGTTTATATCCTAGCGGCTGGAACCAACACAAATCAGTACGTATCTGATACTTCTTGTAAGATGTGCAGATGACTTGAGCTGTCGTAGAGGGGTAGTTCTCTACACCAGGGTCCCTTCGTAGGTCCCCCAAATAGTACGGCACCTTCATAAAAGGACCATAACTTGGCGTTCTTCTGGCTGGCTCTTAGGACTTTAACTTTTTGGGTTTCTATATTTATATTAAGGGGGCTAAAAGTTTAACGTTTAGGAGGGGTTCAGAAGTCAGCCAAGATAAGAGAGACCCTGATTTAGGAAGGACCTCTGTGCGGTTCAGGCTTTTTTTGTCAGGGGCCTTTCAAATTCGGAGAGGGTTTCCGGGGTCCTTTATTAAGGAACCCCCAGGAAAGTCTTCTATAGTAGGTTTCAACACTACCGCATCACACCCCTGCGGGGTTTTGGAACACTAGCTTAATTATTAGTTCGAAGAGGCTTCTGGTGTAGAAATGTGGTCCTCAAAACCAGCAAAGGGCTTTTTGTGGTGATCACGTGGTATGCATCGCCTTCTAAGGAACCCTAAGGCCAGGGCGCTGCCGCTCCTTGCAGACTTTTCAGCTGGAGATCTGCCAAGTCTCGCAAAACGCCTCAACTCCTCGCCGGAGGCGAGCCTGCTTGGCCTGCTCGTGATATGCACGATCTCCGAGACAAAGTGACGCAAAAAAGAGCGTGGCGGCGTAGGGTTCATGGGGTTTAGGGCTTGGGGTTTAGGGTTTGGGGCTTGGGGTTTAGAGTTTGGTTGGGGGTTGGGATTTAGGGTGTGGGATGTCCCTACTAGCATGAACGCCTGATTATGCAACCACCATTCCGCAACAAGGGCTATCATCGGGATCCGAAAAGCTCCAACTCTAAAGGCTAGTAGCCCTGCACCCTAACATCCCTACACCCGGCCAAAGAAGTCAACCCCCCAAAGATGAAACTCTCAATCCGCCGGTTTAGGGTGCAGGGTTGGGCTTCCGTGAAGCAGGCCCCTGGCCAAAGAAGGTTCTTTGCGGCAGCAAATAGATGCAGATAGATCCGAGTGCCACTTTAACTCAAGCTTCTAGCCCTAAACCCTAAACCCTTTTGATCAGAGGCGTTTCAACAGGGCCCTAAACCCTAAACCCTAAACCTAAACCCTAAACCCTAAACCCTTTTTATCAGAGGCGTTTCAACAGGGCGGCCTGAAGACTTAGCATTCCTGTTCCCAAGATAAGAGTTCCCTGCTGTAGCTATGGGAGTTTCCGAAAAGTAGCGGCACCCTTAAAGGCACCCATCAAAAGGGTTCCTTAGAGGGATCTATATAAGGGTTCTATAAAGGGTTTAGGGTTTGGAGTTTCCGAAAATTGGGGTATTCTACTGTGGGGGTCCTTATAACAAGGATCCTACTATTTAGGCTACTATATTAGGGTTCCTTTTTTCGGAAACTCCCATATCGTATCAAACTCCGCAGACCCTAAGTGGAATCCTTCAGATCTCTATATTCCCTCACTCTACTTAGGCTTCTTTGCCGAAATCCCGTGAACCTGAGCCCTCGAAGGAACCCTGCAAAAACCTTCAAAGGAACCCCTCCAGAAACTCCGAAAGAAACCCATAAGTTCTTCAGGAAACCCTTGAAACCCTTGAAACCCTAAACCCTTGAAAACCTTGAAGCCCTAAACCCGAAACTCCTAAAGAAACCCATAAGCAGTCCTTCAGGAAACCCCTGAAACCCTAAACCCTTGAAGCCCTAAGCCCTAAACCCTAAACCCTTGAAGCCCTAAAAGCCGTCGAAGCAAGCTTTGAAGGCGCCCCTCAAGAAACCCAGCGAAGCACTCAAAGGACACACCCTTACACGAACCTGTGTCACAGTTGGGTAACAATTTAAACCCTAAACCCTAAACCCTAAAGGAATAGAGATGCACCTTTTTAATCCTATCCCTACCATGAATTAGGATCTCTACAGGACGCCCGTTACAGGAACCCTTGTCCAAACCCTCGAAAGGAACTCTTATACCTCAAAACTCCAAACCCAAAGCCCAACACCCTAAACCCCTAAATCCCTAAACCCCTAAACCCTGAACCCTAAACCCTGAACCCTGAACTTTGAACCCTAAACCCTAAACCCTGAACTTTGAGCCCTAAACCCTGAACTTTGAACCCTAAACCCAAACCTCCAGACCGAACCCCCAGAGTCTCCAAAGCAAAAGTCGCCAGGAGAAGGAGAAAGGTCGACTCCAGAGGTTGGTCAAGGAGTTTGCGAAGGAGGCACTCAGGGCTTCCTTAAAGGGATCTATAGGGGTTCCTGTAGGGTTCCTTTAAAGGTTCCTTTAAGGGGCATTAAGGGATCCTTTAAGGGATACTGTAAGAGATCCTTGCAGGGTAAAACTCGAAGTTTCGTGAACAACACGATCAAGTCGGTACTTGGCACCAACTTGTGCGAAAGGACTGGTTCCCATGGGAATTCCATAATTTGGAGAAGTTTGGGGTCTGACTTAGCCTCCTCAAAGCCTTCAGTTTCATGTCCTTGGATGGGATCCTTGGTGCATTTTTTTCCCTAAGCCCTCAAGCCTAACCTCTAAACCCTACCCGGAGATGCTCGCAATGAGGAGTCACGGCCAGCTCCTGGTTATCGCCACTCTCTAGTGCGTGCCGGCAAGGTTGTAACAGCCAGACAACATGACGTGCAGATAATGTCGAGGCCCTTCAATAATAAGTGCACAATTCCTTAATTAGGGTTGCCTATCACATATTTACCAGAATAGACCCCAAACCCTATTCTAATTATTCGGGCCCTCCACTACGTGTGTTCGGCATGACTTGACAGTCAGCAAGCGTTTAGTACTGGAAGCTAGGATCTTTCAGCAAGCCCTGTGCCCAAAAACGATGGCAGTTAAGCCCTACATCCTATAGCCATAAAACACTGAAGCCCTAGCCCCAAGCATATGAAACCTTTGCCGTCGGTCGGTCTAGACCCCAGTCAACCTTCTTGCCTTAAACTTCTTATGCCCATCGACTTCTCACTTTCAAATGCTCTATTCCGTGGACAACAAATTAGGTGATCATCATCAGCCTCATCATCCTCATCATCATCACCATCATCATCATCATCTTTGCTATTATTATCACCATCATCACCATAACCACCATCACCAACATCATCACCACTCCTCCTCATCATCATCCTTGTCGTCCTCATCCTCCAGTTCATCCTCCTCCTCCTCACCATCATCATCATCATCACCTCATCAGTTAGGACGATCGAAACCGTTATCTTTACCCAGGGCTTTTGCGTTTGTATTGCTCTCAGGTGGTGAGCGGCATTCCTGTGAGTCTGGTAAACCCGGAAACGACGCGTCAGTCGCCGCACTTCTTTCAGGTGGCGCCGGGCTCCTTTCAAGGATTCCTTGAAGGGGTTCCTACATGAGGTTCCTTTTTAGGCTTCCTTTCAAGGAGAGGGCTTTATAAGGGTACTATAAGCGTTACGATATGGGTTTAGCATAGGGGCCTTGAGTATTAGAAGAGGGTTTAGGGCTTGGGGTTGAAAGGGCGAGCATGGGGCTTGGGGTTACGGGTTGAAGGGAGTTCATGGCTTCGAGGTTTAGGGTTGGGGGCTTGGGGAGAAATCCAACAGCCTTCAAGGAGCAGAGGTTTCACCTTTCTTAGTCTTTGCTGTTTTTGAAGTACATAAACCCTAAACCCTAAACCCTAAAGCCCTAAACCCTAAACCCCTAAACCCTAAACCCTAACCCCTAAACCCTAACCCCTAAACCCTAAACCCTAAACCCCTAAACCCCTAAACCCTAAACCCCTAAACCCCTAAACCCCTAAGCCCTCAGCCCGTAGCTGGAAACCCTAAGACCGACACCCTAAAACCCTGAAGCCCTCAACCCTACGACCGAAGCCAAAACCCAAAGCTTAGACTCACTATAGGGGCCTAAATAATTACCCATAGGGTTCGTTTTAAAAGGGTCTATAAGGATTACCATAAGGGATATTATATATAAGGATTTAGTATGGGAGCCTCAATAATTACCAATACTATTGTGGGGGTCCTTATCATAATTATAGTATAATGGGCCTCAAAGTCCCATTCTAATTATTAAGGCCCCTGTATTATAGCACCTTCATAGATCCCTTATAGTAACCCTTATGTAGAGCCCTGTGAAAGAAGCCCTGTTCGAATTATTAAGGCCCCTATTTGGGGGTTTCCGAAAATAGGGGACCCTAATGTAGTACCCTAAATAGTAGGATCCACATTGTAAGGAACCCCAAATAAGGTACCTCTATTTTCGGAAACTACCATTTTGCGCCCGAAGTGTTTAGAGGCCTTCGTGTCAGGCTTGTCAGCGACCTTAGAGCTTCAGAGCCAAACTGCCCGAACAAGTTTGGGTGTAGGGTTTAAGTTTTAGAGTTTAGGGTTTGGAGATGTTTCGGATTTAGGGCTTAGAGTTTAGAGTTTAGGGTTTAGAGTTTAGGATTTAAGTCTTAAACTTAGATAGTGAACGGGGGAACTTTAAACTTTCTGGCCTTATTTATTAGCTCCATTTTGGAAAGTTTGAACTTTTTGGGGACCGGTTGTTGATGAAGAGAGTAGAGTTTAGGGTTTAGAGATGTTTAGGGTTTAGGGTTTAGAGTTTAGGGTTGAGGGCCTTTAGGAATGAGCGTGTAAGGGTCTAGGGTTTGGGGTTTCGGGGTTTAGGGCTTCTGGGTTGTTGGGGTCTCTTGCACCATATGGTCCTGGCCTCCGACTAAACACCAATGCCCCGAAGCCAAAATCTGCCTTTGACCCCCCAGGCTCCAGACCCTCAGCCCCAAAACCCACCTTAATTTTAATGCAACCCTTGAAGAACCCCTTTGAAGAAGGAACTTTAAAGTTAACCGTAACAGGAACCCTAAGAGGAACTCTTGACCGTCCCCCCAACAAGACGTGATAAAATTATAAACCCCAAGAAGAACCCTGGCATTCTAAATCCTGAGCTCTCATTTCCGAATCGAGCTCTTCATACAAATACCTCCCTTGAAAGGGACCCGTAAGTCCGAGCTTATCAAAAACTCACCCCTAAATCCTAAAACCTAAACCACCTTAAACCCTAAAACCTAAACCACCTTAAACCCTAAACCCTAAACCACTTCAACCCTAACCTTAAAACCCTAAGCCAAAACATATCCCGGTAGATCGTTTTCTCTGAACCGTCCGCCGGCCAGATGAAATACTAAACCCTGAACCCTAAACCAAAAAGACACCAGTAAGGCCGCTTTCTCTGAACGGTCCGCCTCCCTAAACCCTAAACCCCAAACCCCAAACCCTAAACCCTAATGAAAACCTAAACCCTAAACCCCAAACCCCAAACCCTAAACCCCGAACCCTAAACCCTCAAGAGCAGGATAAATAGAAATTGCGCTAAGTTCGCTTCGAACTGCATTTTCATGAGTTTCAAATTTTCATTAAACGTGTCCAGCCAACCAGCCCCCACCACCCCCGCCCCAGCCCCAGCCCAGCCCACCCCAGCCCACAGCCCCCAGCCCCAGCCCCCCAGCTCTTTTTCTCCCCATCTCCCCAGCTCCCCAGTTTTGCAGCCCAGCCCAGCCCAGCCCAGCCCAGCCCAGCCCAGCCCAGCCCAGCCCAGCCCAGCCCCAGCCCTAGCAGCCAGCTCGGACCCCAGCCCTCCACTCCCAAAATGAAAACTTCAAGTCAAAAAACAAAACCCGGTCAACACCTTCGGTCAAAACCCCGGACCCAAACCCTATCGTCACGGCCATCAAGATGGACATCGCAGCTTGACAGCACCCGGCTTACAGACCATGTTGACACTGCGCACTGAAGCACCGCCCAGAAAGGTGCAGAGCTGTCGATACTCAAAAGCCTCAAGCTTCGGCGGAGCATTGACACCCTCGTCTTCGAGTACTCGTTCAGCCACGACTGCAAGGCCCCAGCAGATCACGTCCATTGCCCGGGACATGCACAAAGTTTGCCTGTCGCAGGTGTCCCACTTCAAAGCCGTTGTGACGCACCTGAGGTCTCTGTTTCACTCCGTAATTTTTCCCGCCTCGGCATTGAAGCGCTTCGATGCTCAGGGCAAGGCTCGGAAACGCCATGACAGAGACGTCATGGTGTTTTGCAACAAGCTTCGATGAACATGAAGCAAAGCCCCGTACTTGTGCGTGCCTATGCTTGCGTGGTCACAGATTGTCTCGGGCAAGCTGATGAAGTGAAACAAACTCCGAGTCTCATTGGCTCACTGGCTGGGTGAGACGACTGCGAGCCGGACCCTTGCTTGCCGCCACCATCCCTTCCAAGAGACTAGCCACAGACAGCTCCCTGCCAGCTGCACCAGCAGCCAAGCTGGCGAGGATGAACGGCCGGGGACAGGCTCGAACACAGTCGGCAGGCGTTTTCTTTGAGCGTCAGGAAGCACTCCGGTGTGGCCTCCACGCTCTGAACAATGCCTTCGGTGCTCATTGCATTGACGCGGTCGACATGCCCCGCGCCGTCAAAGAATTTCTTCGTGAGAACTACGAGCTTGGCGACAACATGCAGGACCATCTGGAACCCCAGGGGAATTATTCGATTGAAATCATGAGCATGGTCCTGCGAACCAAAGCGATGGAGGCTTTCGGGCGACTGCGCTGGCAGATGGACATCTTGCGTGCCATGACCGTCGAAGACCTCCACAGTTGCGTGGGTGCGGTAGTGAACCTGGAGGGTCGGCACTGGGTGGCCCTGAGGCCTGTGCCACGGCGGTTCCTCTGCTTGGATTCCACGGAGGAACGGCCGCGAGAACTGAGCGATGGAGAGTTGGATGCCTTTCTTGTGGCACACCCGACCTACGCACTGAGACACGTTTGAAGGACCGGTGCGGATTTTCTGAAGCTGGGCCAGGACAGAGCGGCCGTAGCGTAGCACAGGCGCGGACCGCGACCAGCAAAAAGACAGCAGCGCATTGCCGGGGTTTTGCAGACGGATAGTTGCGTACCAACAAATCTGCATGGACCCAGCGTGTTTTTCACTGCTGGCAGGTAGTGTGCTCTTTGTTCCCAGGCTGCCTCAGGCCCGGCTCCTTGGCAGAAGACAGAATGGAATTGCAAATATGATCTTTCTTGCTATTGGACTTTGTGCCCAGGCTGCCGCAGGCCCAGCTCTTTGACGGCATAGAGTATGGCAGAGCCCAGCCAGCCCAGCCCAATCCACTCAGCGGTAGCATTGCAGCCCACAGCCCCCCAGACCCAGCCTAGCCAAGCCAGAGCCAGCCCAACTCAGGCCGATCGCCAGCCCCAGCCCAGCCCACAGCCCCTATAGGCCTAGCGCAGCCCAGCAGACTACGAAAACACAAGTAAAAAAAACAACGAAACCTTTCGCTCAAAGCGCCGGACCCAAATCCAAGACAATTTCAACGCTTCGTAGACCAGCCCACCCAGCCCACCCACCACCCCAGCCCCACCAACCCAGCCCAGCAGCCCAGCCCAGCGAAAACTCCGAACTGACAAGTCAAACAACAAAACGTTTCGGTCAAAACTTTCGGTCAGAACGTTTCGGTCAAAACCGCGGACCCAAACCCTATACAATTTCTATAAACCCTAAACCCTAATTAAACCCTAGCCCTAATTAAACCCTAAACCCCAAACCCAAAACCCTAATTAAACCTTAAACCCCAAACCCTAAACCCTAAACCCTAGTCCGACGGCCAGATGGATCGGTATCTCACCGTCTTCTCCTTGAAGCCCAAGGATGGTTCGACGGCGGACTCGGCAGTGCAGGATTTCGGAGGGCTAATGGGGGTTTGGGATTAGGGTCAACAGGTTAGGGTTTAAGGGTTTCAGGGTTTAGGTTTTAGAGATGTAGGGTTGAAGGGCTTAGGGTGAAAAGTTTAGGGTTTAAGGGTTTAGGGGTTTTAGAGTTGGGGTTGAAGGGTTAAAGGTTGAGGAGACTTTTTTTGGGGGGGTCATTGCTATATTCAAGGGTGTTTCGGGCTTTAGTGTTTAGGGCTTAAGCACTTACTGGTAGTAATACTAGTCTTAGGCGTTCTCCAAGCCGAACCCGAAAGCCTCAGCCGAAGAACGCCTTAAACCCCAAGCTCTTACCCGTAGACCCTAGACCCCAAACATACCCAAGCCTTCAATCCCAAACCCTAACCCTAACCCCTGCCCTGCCAATTCCCCTCCACCCTAAACCCTCCGCCCTAACCCTAAACCCTATCGACCCCCCCCCTCCAAAAGAAACCAGAGAATCTGTAACCAGCAAACCCCTAAGCCCCGCACACGCGTATCTGGCCATGCGCTTGTCCTCAAGATTTTGCTAACTTGACAGGCACGCAGTGCATAGCCCGTTGGTGTGAGTATTTAAACAAATATGTACCGTGCACTGTCAAGAGTAAGCAAGATGGCACGGTGAGCTTGCGCTTACTGGAGACAGTCTACAGCTTTGTCTGGCGTTGCCACCTGGGTAAGCAGGCCGACTTCGCCACGCACTTGAGCCGAGTGTGCTGAAAAGCGTGCCCTAAGTTTTAGTTACCTCGAAGGAGCCCTCAGACATAAACCCCAGTCTTGACTCCAAACCAAGAAAGTCATGCAAATACCAGCACTTTCGACAGCATGCCCTAACAGAGATGTCGCTGCGCCCACGCGGCCAAATACCAATGTGTGACACCCCCTACCCCTAAACCCTAAATCCAAAGATCCTAAACCCCGAAACCCTAAGCCCAAAACCCTCTGCCCCGAGCCTTCCAGGACTTCAGCGTGAAGGACCTGACGCGAATCTACAAAGGGCCGGAGCTCCTCATGAACGCGCCATCTCTAGGCCTCGCCATCCTCCGGCCCTCGTAGTGTGGGGCTTTGGACTTAGGGTTTCGGGGTTTAGGGCTGTAGGGCTTTAGGGTTTAAGGGTTTAAGGGTTTAAGGTGTTGGGCTCAGGGGTGTACGTGTTTTTTTTCAAATCTTGTATCTTGTTGTTAAAGAGCTCCTTCAAAGAAGGATTTAGGGTTTAGGGTTTAAGATGTTGAATCTAGGTTTCAAACTTAAGGCTTAGGGTTTAGCGTCGCAGATCTCAGTACTCTGGTAGGCCTTCGGTAGACCACATTGGATAAGAGGTATGCATCAACTTCCGCAACCCAAGATGCTTATCCGGGCTTGAGGTTTACAGTGTAGGCTTTGTCATGGCTCTAGACCAACAGCTGCATACCTTAAAACCTCCTTGAACCGTAAGCCCCAAACCCCCAGGCCCACCCTAAAACCCCAGAACCCCCGAAGCCTAAACTTTCTGACCCTTAAACACTAAACCCCTAAGAGAGCTCAAAGCCCTCAGCCCGTATGTGAACCCCTATAGCAACCCCTGCAAACCCCTTTAAAGGAACCCCCAAACCCTAAACCCCTAAACCCTAAAGCCTTAAGCCCTAAAACCCTATAACCCTAAACCCGAAACCCTGAAGCTCGTAAACCCTGAACTCTGAAATCCTTAAAGGAACACCCAAAAAGCGGCCGTAGGTGTTTTGGCCCAGCACTGCGTTGCACTGGACACCACGCGGGCCGGGATCTCAGCTTCAGGGACTCCGAGACTCAAAGAGGAAGGGCCTTTAAGGTTTTCATTACGGTTTAGGGTTTATAACAACTGTTAAGGGTTTGGGTGCCAATAAGTTTTGAGCGACAGTTTTGATCGAAACGTTTTGAGCAGGTTTCCTTTTTGAACTTGATTTCGGAGTTGATGGGCCGGGCTGGGACTGAGCTGGGCTGCATGGCCGGGGGAGTCGGGGCTGGGCTGAGTTTCAACAAGTTTTTGCATCCTGCGAGGCTTCTTCGGCAGCATATGTCTCTTTTTGTTCGGCTTTCCCATCTAAGGCTTGCGATGTTTTGCAATGCAAGTAGCTCACAAGAAAACGTTGGAGATTGCTAGCTGCGAGCTGGTGTTTCTAGTGATTTGGTAACACTTTCGTAGCGCCCCGCAATGGGTGCCAGGGGCCGGAGGTAGAATTTGGTATAGCGACGAATGGCAAAATTTTAGTGAAGACAGCGAAGTCGATGGATTTTTTTCAGTTTTTGTGCCAGGCCCCAGAGGCAGAATAGGGATCGCGGGGCTTCGCCGGCGCTCTCCGTGCGCACGAGCGCAAGCCACAGATTCGGATTGCCGGCACCTGCACCTCCGGGATGTCGGTATCTAATCCTTGGGGTATATGTTGGGGGCCAGGAGCTGTATACTGAACAGGTGCATAATTCCGAGACACTGATATAAATTGGCTCCGATTCTCTTGCGTCAGGACCGCCAATGCCACATCATCGTCAACAGCGAGACGTGGCTGGGTGAGTTTGCTGTTTGGAGCCACCCTGTGATGCAGCCTTGAGACGTGCAAGTGTGGAATGCAAGGCGTTTACTCACACATGCCTGCATGGGAGCAACTAACGTTTTATATTGCTCCCACAAAGGTTCAGGGGCTGTTTCAATCCGCGGAGTGGAATACGACGGGGACCGCTCTTCGTGGTCGAACAACCCGCTGTTGATCCGGCTTGCCAAAATGACTGCCGAAGAGCTGGAAGTTCCGGAGTTGCAAGCCGCCACAGCATCGGTAAGGCACCGGATGCCAAGCAAAAGTAAAGCATGTTTTGCAATCCATGCAGCAATACCGTGATTATATCCTGTCCGTAGATACGCTGCCTGTACCGGGCATCGTCGGTGCAATCGCAGAGAGATTGCAACAGGCTGTGTCTGCGTCCTTGAATGCTAGGCGAGACGGGATGCTTGTTCGTGCTATTCAGACGGGTGCTTGCTGGGAAGCTGCGAATGGCAGTCCGAAAAAGTATCCGCCTTCCGCCGTCGTTGCTGTAGCATCAGAACTGCTGATAGCAGCAGGCGTGGCACGGAATGCAAAGCGTTCTTCCAAGGCTTTCGCCCGACTTCTGAAGCTCCAACGTGTTGATCCCTTGGTTAATCTCGTGCAATGTTAAACAGGACTGCGGCAGCCCGGTTAGGTTTGGGTATTGCAGCCGGACATCAACTTGTCTGCCCAAGCTGGCACAGCCCTCCTGGGAAAGTTAGGCGTTTGGTAGCTGCTGCTTGCTGGGTCGTGTGTTTGTCGACGGTCGGAGACAAGTGTCCTGGTAAAGTTGGGGCGTTTGGTAGCTGCTGGGTGCTGGGTCGCGTGTTTGTTGTCGGTAGAAGAAAACTGTCCTGGCAAAGTTAGGCGGTTGTTTGCTACTGCGTGTTGGGTCGTGTGCTTGTTGTCGGTTGGAGAAACTGTCCTAGGAATGCTGGGTGTTTACTAGCTGCTTTGTGCTGGGTCGCATGTTTGTTGTCGGTCGCAGAAAGCGATCCTGGGAAAGCTGGGCGTTGGTAGCTGCTGCGTGCTGGGTCGTGTGTTTGTTGTCGGTCGGACAAAGCTGTCCTGGGAAAGTTGGGCGTTTGGTAGCTTGCTGTGTGCTGGATCGTGTGTTTGTTGTCGGTCGGAGAAAACTGTCCTGGGAAAGTTGGGCGTTTGGTAGCTGCTGCGTGCTGGTTGTGTGTTTGTTGTCGGTCGGAGAAGACTGTCCTGGGGAAGTTGGGCCAATTGTTTGGGACTCGTCAGTTAGTTCTCCATTACAGGAGGAAATTCTGTAATATCTTTTTTGCAATTCCATTTAGGGGGTCGGGGGTCGATTTTAGGGCTGGGGTGCGAGCTGAAATTGACGAAATGTTTAAGGTTGAGCAAAATGGATTTCCCTCGGCCCTAGTCTTTTGGGCATCGGTGTCCTAGGCTTTTGGGTGTTGGTGTTTGCCAGCTTTTTGTGTGGTTGTTGAGGCCGTGGTTACCAACAATGACAAACAATTTCCATTTATTTCTTTCTTGAGGGTCTAGGGTGTAGGGTTTGGGTTTCAGGGTTTAGGGTGTAGGAGTTTAGGAGTTTAACGGTTCAGGGATCTATAGGGTCCCTTTTAAGAATTGTAGGGAGCTAGAGCATTCGGAGTTTGATGGAATCTTATAGGGCTTCTTTGAGGGCCCTTCTCAGGGTTTCATAGGAGGGGGTGGGGTTTGAGGTTTAGGGGTTTAAAGGTTAGGGGGTTTAGGGGTTGATGGGTTTGGGGGTGTGCCGGTTCAAGGGTTTCGGGGTTTAGGATTGAGGGGTTTAGGGGTTTAGGGTTTAGGGAGGCGTTCTATAGTTATAGGCTTTGAGAGTTTCTTTATGAAGGTGGCCCAAAACTCTTTTCCAAGAATTAATCATTACGGTAAGGTCCCTATTACCAAGTCATCCAAGGCGTGGATTGGTTCCTCAAGCTATAGGGGTACCTGAACAAGATCCAAGGTTTAGAATTTAGAGCTTAGAGACTAAGGCTGCGTGCATTTAAGTTTGTTTGTTCGGCTGTAGTGAGCCTTCCGTGCATTTAACATTGCATTGAAATCTGCATGATTCCAAATCGGGTTCCCGCTATAGGGTTCCTTCTACAAGTATAGTATTTAGTATAGTATAACTTACAGCCTTGTTTTAATTATCAAGGCGCCTAAAGCCAAACCTCAACTCTTTCCGAGGCAGATCGAAGGGTAATCTTCGTCTTCGATGCGCAGACCTCGGCCTTGTTTCTTCAGCAGGGTAGGGCGCGGGCTCTGAGGATCTAGGGGTTTTTGTGTACGAGGTAGGGCTTGGGATGTGAGGATTAGGGTTTAGGGTTTAGGATTCAGGGTTGAGGATTTGTGATCGAGGGCCCGGGGGTGGAGATGTTGGGCTGTGGCTTCATGTTTGGAGTGCCAGTCTTTCACGCACATGTTTCCAGGGGGGCTTTGCCAAAGTGCGTGCTCGTGTTCGGCCGAGACTGGGGTTTGGAGGCGCTGAGTACTCCGCTAGGGTTTAGGGTTTTTATTGTGTAGGGTTGTCTGGTTTCTTAGGATTTGGAGATGAGGCTGATACCCGGTAAAAACAGTGCCTGACTCTTGTTTCCCACGGAGTTCGATGTGATGGCGCCAGTCTAGTTTGAAGTAGCGCTCAGAGCACTTGGTGCTGTGGAGAGTTTCATGTCCAAAGGAATCAGAAACTTTCACAGATGTTATAGGTCCCTAGCAGATATCTTGGAGAATCTTTGCAGTACCATCGTCCAACTATGATGCCCGTGTATAAGGATTATAAAAGAGTAACTATCTAGTTATGATTTCTGATAGCCCCCGATTCGGGCCCTCATGATAGCCCGACTTGCACGAGGGATTTTGTCTTTTTCATAAGGGTTTAGGGCTGACTTACTACGGGCCCTGATCACTGATCCTCCAAACTCTAAACCCTAAACCCCTAAACCCCAAACCCCTGAACCCTAAACGCCTAAACCCCTCAAGCCGCTGACGTTAGAGGAGCCCTTGGAACGGGACAAGTTTTACACCTGCCTGAAGATTCTGCGGATGTCAGCGGAGCCCTCAAAAAGCCAAGCGGGAGTGGGCTCAGAGTTTCGGGTCCCTTTCCCTTTAAAATTGAGTTTCCGAAAAGTAGGGGCGCCCTTGAAGGGACCCATTAGGTTTCCTTAAAGGGATCTATATAAGGTTTCTATAAAGGGTTTAGGGAGACCCTTAAGCCTCTACCCTGATCCCGATACCCTACAGCCCAAGCCCAAGGGCCCGAAGGATTAGCTAAAGACTCAGCCCTGCCGATTTGCTTCAACAGCCAAGGCTCCCAAACCGCTGAAACATGTCCTGAGCCCTAACCCCCTAGAAATAAACATAAACTCTAAACCCCCTCCCCCTTTCAACGGAACCCTAAACCCTGAAACCCCTATAAAGGAACCCTAAACTCTAAACCCTCGTTACATGACCCTAAACTCTAAACTCCATTAAACACACCCTGAAGCCTACACCCCATCCCCCACTTTAAAATAACCCTAAATCGTTTAGCCTAAACCCTCAGCCCCAGTAGGGAGTTTCCGAAAATAGAGGACCCGAGTATAGGTATAGTATCCTAAACAGTAGGATCCTTACTATAAGGATCCCAAAATATGCTACCCCTAATTTTCGGAAATTCTCGTTTCGGGTTTAGGGAGTAGCTTTTAATGTTCAGTGTTTCAGGTTAAGGGTTTAGAGCAGCGGCTTCAGGGAATAAGATTTGCTCTTGGTGCCGTGGGTGCATGTTGGGGTGATGGCCGTGGGGTACAAGCGCTTTGGCTTCTGGCACCAAGCACGCGAGACTCCTTAACCCGAAGCCCTATTCCCTTCAAAAAACCCCTCAAACCCTCCTGAATTCATACACGTGACCCTAAACCCTAAGCCCCAAACCCTAGACCCCGAAACCCTAAACCTTAAACCCTTAAATCGTAGACCCCGAAACCCTAAACCTTAAACCCCCAAAAGCCGTAGACCCCGACACCCTAAACCTTAAACCCCTAAACCCCTAAACCCTAACACACACAAACTATGGGCTCCTGCTTAAACCCCGAAACCCTACTTAAAGGTTCATGGGACTTAGTAACTATGGTTATAAATAAGGGAACAATACTTATAAGCGGATATAATCCCAGTTAGGGTACTTACAACTGTACTTACTAAGTCCCATGATCCTTTAAGTAGACCCCGAAACCCTAGACCTTAAACCCGATTGTTCGGATTGAGGTCGACATAAGCCAGCCGAGCTGATTTGATGAGCTCCGAACCGGGGGTTTAGGGTTTAGGGTTCAAGGTTCAAGGTTTAGGGTTTAGGGTTTAGGGTTTAGGGCTAAGGCCTGATCTACGCACATGTACAGAGGCAGAGGCTAAGACGGTAGCGTCTTGAGGCTGCGGCCACAAACTGGTACGTGTGTGTGTATATATATATATGTGTGTACATATACATGCACTGACAAACATATATGTATATATATATATATATATGTATGTACGAACATACATACATAACCACTTCTGTTCTTGCACCGGTATGTTGGGGCTACAGTGTCTATTGATGCAGCTGTTTCTCTCGCGCGGGTTTCCTGCGCTTGGTGGCGATGAAAGTAGGTTTCACACCTTGAGGTGCCAGACGGCACCTCGGCAGGCTCTCTCAAAGCATCTTTGCATTGCGGGGCTTGTCTTGCTGTCGCAGTGCGTCTGCATTTTCATGTCACTGGTACCAGACAGTTCTACATTCTACATCTACTGCTAAACGAGTTTAGAGAAATCTCAGCGGCATGCCCCGCTGCGTGAGGGAGCCCTCGTGCAAGAACTGTAGAAACCATCCAAGGCGGTGGATGAAAATGGTTGTTTGGAGTTATCGTTGCCGTTTACAGTGGCCGACTTAGCTTTTAGGAGCTTCGACATATAACCTATCATTAACAGTATCTACTTTTCAGATATTTTTGGAATGTTTATAGAAATCATCATCATTTTGGTACGGTCGCATATTAAGCAGATTACAAACCACGGCTACATCGGCTTTGCCCCGCCGGGCTTGGTAAGCTACGAGTTCGCCCCCAGAAGTTGCAAGCCCGGTGTGCTTTAAACTGCACTCTGCATTTGTCAGGTGCTTTTGGCTTGCCTAAGGCTTTGGCTAGCTGCTGCAGCTTTACAACACGTGAAAACAACTCGAAACATACTGAAGATAACAGGGTTGCGTGGCATGCTTGGTTTAGTTTAAGGTATAGGCCGTAGGACATTTAGCCAACTTGGCTAATGCCATGATGCAGCTTCAATAATCCATGAAATTCCGGATGGCAGTCCACAAGACGTACTACAGGGGCCTTAGTAATCAGAACTAGGATAGGGTTTAGGGTTTAGGGTTTAGCGCTAAGGGTTTAGGGTTTTGGGGCATGCTATGAAGTTTTCAGGCTTCTGTTGTCTGCACGTGTGGGCGCAGCGACGGTCGGACTAGAGAAGTGATAGACAGTCGGAACATGTCGCAGGGGACTATTCCCGAGACCTTAACACAACCGAGGCTTTCAGCTGGCCGAAGAGTGCAACCACCAGCACCACCACCATCATGGTTTTTCATCTTCATTATTGTTACTACTACTACTACTACTACTACTACTACTACTACTACTACTACTACTACTACTACTACTACTACTACTACTACTACTACTACTACTACTAGTACTACTAGTACTACTAGTACTACTAGGACTACTAGGACTACTACTAGGACTACTAGGACTACTAGGACTACTAGGACTACTAGGACTACTACTACTACTACTACTACTACTACGACTACGACTACCACTACCACTACCACTACCACTACCACTACCACTACCACTACCACTACCACTACCACTACCACTACCACTACCACTACCACTACCACTACCACTACCACTACCACTACCACTACCACTACCACTACTACCACCGCCGCTTTTGGCTGCATGTCAGCAATGCTCGAGCCTTCCATTTCTGAGCGAGCCAGCGATCATCTGGCTTAACCTTCAAGGAGACCTTATTATGGAACCCTAAAGTACCCCTAAAACTTAGAGGGATCCCAAGCCTGCGGTTTAGGGTTTGGGGTTCTACTGGGTTCAGGGTTGACCATGACCAGAACGCTGGTCCCACGGTGCCAGTAAAAGCTACAGAGACCTTAAAGGGAACTCCAGCAAGTTGGGATATGGTTTCAGGGTAGGATACCTTATAATATACCATAAAGGGTTTAGGATAATCATATTCCATTTTTCTGGCTTTTACATTATTTTTAAACGTCACCTGATTAGCCTCGCATAGCTACTTAGGCCCCAACAGTTTCCCTCCCTAAACCCTATCCGGTGCCATGCTCCCGCTGGCTTGCAAGCTTCCTACACACCTCGTGGGCCCTCCGAGCACAGCCTCTTCTTCGGGCTCTGCTCGGGGGACCCGCGAAGCACCGAAGCCGCATCGCCGGGCGTTTGCTGTTTTGGGCCTTGGGCTGCTGGCGACGAGGAGGCAGTTTGTGGGTTTCCCAAAGGGTCCTATGTACTGTTATGGGGAATACTTCCCCAAAGCATAATAGTAATTCCTAATATAGAAACCCTACATTCTACTTTATCGGTACTTTGGACCCTTTGGGTTTTACAGTCGTTCAGGGTTGAGGGTGTTGGGTTACCATAGGGGACTTCATCGTTACCTACAACATTTTTGGGGGCTCCCTATTCTACTTATAGCACAGTGGGCCCCAAAACCGTGGACCACATATTATTTGTTTACACTTCGAAGCCAAGTCATCTGTACAAAACAATCAAAAGCTGTACGAGATGTCGATCTCTCCTTCAACAGGCCAGGGCTATGACTTGAAGCACAAATGCTTCCATACTGGGCGGTAGTTAGACTCGGGCTTTGTGGTACATTGTATTGTTTTCCAGAATTCCACTGATTTAGGGACCGTTGGGTACAGGGCTTTCATCCCAAGCCGTGGTGTTTCTGACAGTCTTGTCTCCAGCTGAGCTGTCCAGGGCTATGATCATGATGTGCAAAAAGGCCAAACATATGGGGTTCAGGGGTTTTTAGGGTTAAGGGTGGAGCGTTTAGGATTTAATGAAAACTGTCGCGCGTACAGTTCCGACGCTTATCACGCGGTGAAGCCCAGCATTCAGGACACGAGAGCCATCAGTGCGCCGTTTTGCGTACTCAGCGCTGGTCGTCACTGGGACACTTGTTGACGGGATGGGCTTGGGTTCACCTGGTCGAGAGCGGGGGATTCTTGCAGGGAAAGTATGGGCTCTAGGTTTTGAGGTTTTGAAGTTGAGGTTTAGAGGGTGAAGGGCCAACTGATCGTGCGAGCGAGGCCGAGACGAGAGGGACCCCAGGCAGAGGGCAAGGCAACGAGAGAGAGAGCGAGCGAGAGGGAGAGAGCGAGAGAGAGACAGAAAAGGAGAAAGAGACGAAGAAAGAGAGAGAGAGAGAGAGAGAGAGAGAGAGAGAGAGAGAGAGAGAGAGCGAGAAAGAGAGAGAGAGAGAAACACAGTGCGAGCGGAGCTGCAGAAGCTCTCCACCTGACCTCGAGTTTAGGTTTCAGGGTTCCTAACTAGGGTCTCGGGCTTCGCTGCTCCCCCTGACAAGTGCCTTTGGGAGACATCCGAGTCTTTCCCGACTGGAACTTCGACCAAACCCCGTGCTTCGATTCTTCGGAGCCGGCAGCAGAACATCCTAAACGATAGAACCTTAAGGCCTTAAACCCCTGATTTGAACTCCTAAGCCCTAAACCCCTCCACGCTACTATGACGAAGCACAGCCCTGAACCCTTCATCCTAAATCCCAATTAAAGCCTAAACCCCTTGATCCCTGCCCTAAAGAAGTTTAAAGCGACGAGAAAAGGTCGGTGGCACCGGCCGTGTGGGCGGAAGCACCGCTCGATGGCTCAGAAAGCTGGCGGAGGAAGAGAAACTGGAGGTGGGGGGTCTGGGGGTTGGGATTTAGGGTTCCTTTAATTCAGGGTTCCTATAAGGATTTCTTCAATGACTCTTGTAAGGGGGAGCACTTCTCAGGTTCGTTTAAGTACTCCTGTCATGGTCCCTTTCTGGATAAATTCAGGATCGTCACAATCGAAACATACCTCTGGCAGTGAAACTGGCATGAGAGAATCGCTAGTAGCGACGGTATCAGTATCATGTTGAGTCACACACACGCAGCATCTGAAAGAAGGAGGGGTGTTATATAATTCTCTTCAGGCTACTACATCTCTGCGTCGTCGTCGTCGCCGCCGTCTTCGTCGTCGTCATCATCATCATCATCATCATCACCGTCACCTTCACCGTCACCTTCACCATCTTCACCATCATCCCCACCATCACCGTCATCATCAACATCATCATTGTCACCATCGTCACCATCATCATCAACATCATCATCACGATCATCATAACCATCATCAGCAGCGTCATCATCGTGCTCAGACCCCCATGTCATGGTCCCCAGCATTCCTATCCTCATCATGACTGAGCTAATGCATGCCCTATACCCTATCTACGAACGAATATGAATTGCTTGTTTGCCGAGGATTTTGAGCTGGCGGTCGCCGGGCGCAGCCGCGAAAACTATGCGCAGTTCGCTCAGCGATGGCCAGGGGAGGAGTGCGGCGCGGCGCCGCAATTCGCGCTCTGACAGGGTTTCATTTATGTACACAACGAGGTTGCGTACTGCAGTAAGCTGTCTTGGGGGTTTCGGGTCATATTTCGGGCTTCGTTGGGGGCTTTCTGTTTAGAGCTTAGGGTTTAGTTGTTTAGTTAGGCTTTTAGTTGGGGTTCAGCGTTGGCTTTGGGGTCAGAGCAAAGTCAATATTAAGACGCAGTCGTCAATCTTGCGGAAAGCTTTTGACACAGAGCAGACGATCTGATCACCGAAAAGGGTCCAGGGTTCGACTCTTCGGCTAAACTCCGTGTTTGATGATGCCCTGGTTATTCGTATGCCAGACGTTCCACACAAGAGAGAGATGCCACTGCTAGAATCCACTGAATCAGGAAGTCCGCTCTGTGCCCTCCTGAAGGCCTTTCGCGGTAAAGCGACAACCTCATCTGCGAATATGGCAGCCCTCCCCCTCGACTACAGTGAATGTCTGTCATATAAACCTAAATGAGTAGGATCCTCAGTATACGGAATGCCTAGGGTGCCTTGATGAAGCCAATGTAGAGCCGGTATGGAATCCTATACTCCCTCACCCCGATAAGGCAGCCTGATGTTCACGAACCGCCCATCCCGGAACGAACGCAGCGTCTGGAGCAGAACCCTAACCCTAAACCGCAGACCCTAAACCCTTGCAGCCCAAACCCTTCAACCCCTAAACCCTACCTTAACCCTGAAGAACCTACTTTTTTACGGACTTATATAAGGAAATCATAGTAGGGAACCCTAAAAAGGTAGGTTATTCAGGGTTAAGGTAAAGCCTCAAGAGGTAGAAATCGACCACACCAACCGGGACTCGATTCGAGAGGTGCTAAACGCCAGAGACTGGGAGCCGGGACAAATTCAGCCTTACGCTTTCTTGGGGACAGCTTCAGGGTTCCTAGTAGTACCCTTTAAAGGGATCTATAAGGGTTCCTTAAAGGGATCTATAAGGGTTCTATACAGGGTTTTAGGGTTTCCGAAAATTAGGGGCTAGCATGCCCAGTAGTACCCTTATTCCCTTTTTGTAGTCCTAGGTTCCTTATAAAGTTACCCAATACCAAAAAGAGATGCCTTTTTATTCTTAGGTTACTGGGTATCCTAGTTTAAAGTCGACACCCAGACCCCCGAAAAGATCCAAAAGGTAGATACCTTCATTATGGGGGTTCCCATAAAGTACGCTTAGTAGTATAGGGCCCCAAATTATGGGGATCTACTTTCTAGATCCTCCCGAGGGTCTGGGTAAAGGTTCCTATACGGGTTCCCATGAACCGTCCGGATTTTAAGGAGCCATCGCTGCTCTTGAACTTGGTACAGATTATTGATACTTCCTAACTTCCCTTACTGGTTGAATGTGGAGCTCGAGCTGTGCAGAATCTGGGGGCTGTTGAAATCGATACCTCGTGAAGCTGTGGAGTCCCGAATTCCCAAGACTCAGCTTTTACCAGCAGGTCTTTGGGCTTGTGTTGTAAGCCTCGACTCGGCTAGTTTCCATGCTCTCCAAAGCTCAAGAAGCCTGAAACCCTGACACCTAAAGCTCTAGACCGCAAATCCCTCAGGACTCAAAACCTGGCTACGGGTCGACTAAACTAAAACCCTACAACCGAAACCACCTTTTCCTGCAGAGGTTTCGAGACCTGCAAAGTTCCTGCAATGCGCTAAAGCCATAAAGACCAACAGGTGTTTACCCGAAAGCATCCAGGCACAAGCCCTCAAATTTCGTGTGCTTTTTTGGTAGCCTGGTAGCCCCGGTGCAAAGGACCTTCTGGTGCACACCGCTGGGCCCTTTCAGGGCATCCAGCGGCCGCTCCTTTTGGAAGAGGTGGGAGGTGTTTGCTAAGCCCAGGAATGCTTCAGGTTCCGAGGGTGTTTACGCTGGCTTTAGGAACAGCAGTCGTTAAAGTGCTGTGTTGCGGTAAAAATAGGATTGGATAGAGCCTGTACTGCTATTCCTACTGGTTAAGCTCTCGTAGGGTTTCTGGCCTTGAAGGTTTGCGGGGCTGGGCTTCCACAGTGGTGCGCAGCTTGAGGCTTGATCCAAAACCTGACGGGACATGTTTGCCAAACTCCATGAGTGTGAGGGTTCACGGTTTAGGGTTTAGCATGAGTTAGCATCAGAACATGGAAAATGCAGCGGTGTGCCGAACCTTGATGCATTTAGGCCGAAAAGTTTGCGTACCCCCAGACCGCAACTGCAAAGTTCTCAAAGCCCAGAATCCCCTTCGCTGCCCACAAATACTCTAGACTTGAAAACCCTGAACCCCAAACCCTGAACCCCGTTTGCACTGCTGTAACAGAGACTGTGCTTGACTCGGAGTGCTGTGCGAAGTGGGAGTGATGCTGAGGGGTGTATCATATTGTTGAGGCCTACTGTGACATGTAGTTTGAGAGTGTTTCGGATTGCTGCTGTTGTGGTCTGTGCGACCGAGTAGATACACTCGTCTGAGACACTAGTCTGAAACGTGTGTGCATGAATTGATTTTGTGGTGTTGGCAGCAGAAGAAGCAGTCTGCTCTGTGCAAGTGTCTTACTGGAACAACTGTGATGTTGTAAGTGTGCAGAGGATGCTTCAGAAGTTCGGCTGCCGTTGTAATCTGGAGGGGCAATTGTAGGTGTTGGCTAGTACGGGGGAACGATGAGTGGTTAGGTGGTCATCCCTAAACAGCAGTGGGCCCCTCGCTCATTGCCTCAGCCCGAATCGGCATTCCAACTTCATCACCATGCAGGAGGAGAAGAGGTTTCAAACAAATGAACTGAACCCTTAAACCCTAAGCCTACACCTCTAAGCCCTATGTAATCTCTAAACGCTGAACCCTAAAACCCTGAAGCCAAATTGACCGAGAGGCGTTAAAGTCCGGGACGCCTTATGTGGATGTCTGTGATGACACCGAGCTTTGCAAGACAGCCAAAGAGCATCTTTGCTCGATTCTGCGTGTTCTTTTAGGGTTTAGGGCTTCTGAATTAGGGTGGAGACGCAGAGTGCAGCAACATCTTGGGCACAGATGAAGGCAGTCTGGGGGTTTGCTTCAGGCATTCTTTAAAGCCATTTTGAAGTTATATACCTTGGCAGCTACAAAGCGGTTCGGCGATTGGGAGAGTGATTTGGTTCCGTGCAGGCCTTGCCGCGCCAGTTTGTGTGATCGATGGCTTTTGCCTTTTGCTGGCCTGAGTTGTTGCTTTTCTTGCCTTGGCTGTGGTCATGAATCTTCACCCCAAACACTTCGAAAGTACCCTGCACCCCATAACCAAATCCTCTTTCTTGTGGCTCTAGGAGGTCAGCAGGAGTTGGCGCAGGATGAGAAAAGCATCCTTCCCATGAGCGAGAAACCCACCCGACGAGCAGTCGAGGAGCACTTGTTCATTTTTTGCAGGGCCAGTGCACGGGAGGTACGGTGGTCCAGGCGTAAGCCCCTAAACCCTAAACCCGAAGCCCCAATCTGACGTGACAGGACTGACCCCAGCGCCGGAACAGAAGGTGTGTGCCCCATTCTCCGAAAACAGAACGTCCACCCACCGCGAGAAAATGGAGAACCCACCTTAAATCTCAAACACCTCCAGCCCTGAGTCATCCTTAGAGTGTCGCAGCCCAACTGCCTGCGGAGCAAGGCCCCTTGACGTCTAAGTCTACCAAGATCCCTAAAACTCCCGAGACACTAAGCCCAAGAAGTCTAAGTCTGACTAACGGGCAGCCTGCGGGCGGAAAAGAGGGGACAAAAGAAATGAAGTCTAAGTCTAAGTCTGCCAAGATCGCAGCTTGAGGCTCTGCCCCGAGCTGGAAGAGGCGAAAGTCCCCGCGGTGGTGTCTGCTGGAATTTGGCCGGGAGCTCCTCGGCTGGTGCATGCAGGAATATACATGCTTGCAGCTTGTCTAAGCTGCGAGCATGTATGTATGTATGTATGTATGTTTGTTTGTATGTATGTATGTATGTATGTATGTCTGTATGTATGTCTGCATGCATGCATGCATGTATGTATATATGATGTGTTGATGCATGTATGCATGCATGAATGTATGCATGCATACAGGCACGAAGACAGAGAGTGTGTTCATAATCGGCAGTTCCAGGTTTCGGCCCTGATGGTGTGCGAGGCTGTCGAACGACTTGGTGGCAGCGCGGAGGTGGGAAGAACCAAGCATGATAATCGGTTTAGGGTCTTGGGATTCCGCCAAATGCTGTCATCATGTTAGATTTGGAGACCATCCTGGCTCTCGTCTTGACAGTGACGTCGTCCCGCTTTCTACCACCATCCTCATCGTCACCATCATCACCACTTTCATCATCGCGACAATCGCTGTGGTTGGTGTCATTTTGATTCGTCGTTTCGGGCCTATTTCTGCTCCGCCTCTAATAAACACTAAACTTGGCATAAAGCCTACATCGAGACCTGCAGAACGCTTGGAAACCAAGGCCCTAAACCGTAGGGAACCCGACAAACCGTCAGCCCCTGAGGATGTTGAGATGTGTTTCTATACGGCGGGAACCGGTGGGGCGGGTCCGACGATCGTCAGCGCCACGTTTTTGCTTCTGGCAGAGCCGCCGCTCAACTTCAAGGTCGGAGGGCTTCAGGGTTAATTTCAGCCTAATCGAATATAAAGGCAGGATCCCGAATCATGCCGTCTAGCTCTAGGGTTCCGATTCTGGCTGCATGGAGTTTCGTTGCCAAGCTCTACGCTTCATGCACCTGCCGAGATTCAGCTGCTGCTTTGTGGTTGAACAGGTAGCCCTTAAAACTTTTCGGGGTGTTACAAACCCTTCCGCCGAAGAAACTCTCCTTCTTTTGCATCGATTACCTGGGAGCCGGGGTGCTTCTCAGGAATTATCTGTCATTTTTCGATAAAAGCAAGGAATTAGGAAACGCATCGCCAGAGTACCGGACCCCGGTGAAGAGTTCGGAGATTTTGCCAGGATGGGCGCGAAGTCCGTGCCGAGCCTTGGGGCAACCGGCGGCTCGTCGACTTCGGTCGGAATGCAGCCCGGCCGTGGGTTTCGGGTCCTAAACTTAAAACCAGAACCGCACCCTACACCGCAGAAGTGTTCAGGGTTTTTGTTTCTGGTCAAATTTGTCCTCATTTATCGGTAGTAGAAAACCCTATGTATAATCCCACAGGTTAACGCTTAGTTCCTCCAGGGTACTGGACAACGAAGTTTAGAGCGCGGGAGTTGAACTTTTGGCTCGGTGTCTTCATAAGATGTGCTCTTCTGCAGGGCCCTCCCAGGCTGTGCTGTTTTCGGGTTTTGGGTTCAGGGTTTTGGGTTCAGGGCTTTTGCTTTGCACTCACACCCTCTGTTGGTCTTCGAGTATCTTTGTTTGCCTTGAGCTTAGCACTTATATTTCTTTGTTTTGCGTTCTTGCTCATGGCAACAGTGAGCTCTTGCCTGAATCGAAAACTTTACCTGAAGGCATCGAGCCTAGATGTCTTGACAACTGAAAGTGAATAATGAGAAGGCGACCAGCAAGGAGAACCGGTTGAATGATAGTCTCGTGGTGCTGATCATGGCAAGTCGCAGGCCGAGGGGCCTGTAACCGAACATCCTAGACCCTAAAGTTCTCAGCTTGAATAATCTTACTCCTAACTGCCGAGACCTGATCTCCTTGTGCCCGAAACTCAAAAGAAAGTGAGGATTGTAGTTGCGATCTTGAAATTAGGGCCTTTAAACAAAAAGGGCGTTTATAGTCCTCATCATTATTCCACAGACGACGGCTGGATGTTTGATAGCTTCCAAGGTAGGGAGGCAGCACGTCCACCTTCTGGACGAGCCTGAGGCGATCCGTGAGCCCACATAATGTGAGCCTAAGCTTACGTGGGCAGGGCTCATCGAGCAGAAGTACCGTTCCATGCTCCTTGCTTCTCTTGGTCTTCACCTCTCTCTTCTGTTTCTGTTTGTACACGAAGAAAGGGTCTTCTTTGCCTCTGTTTGGTAGGTTGCGTGCGGTCAGCTGCTTTGGTGTTTGGTCGTTGGTTTTCGCTCAGGTGGGAGGAGGATCAGACGCAACTTCCTAGAGCCCAGAAAGCATGGAAGGGGCTTGATGTGTGGACTGAAGTGGAACATTACAACCTTTGATGCCACAATTTACGCCAGAAAGTCTCATTCCGCCCCTGACTTCCTAACGTTTCAAAGCCCCAAAATCGAAACCCCCAAAAGACGCCAGCAAACAGTCCTCGTGTCTTGTCCTCTAAGCCAGGTCTACACCTGCCACCGCTGCTTGGGCATCCCCAACATCACTTCCAGCTTCGGCACGGCGCCTGATGTGTGGAACCTGATGTTCGGCAGCTTGGCTGCAGTTGGCAGTAACTTCGGGATTTGGTGGTTGCGGTCGCGGGGTTTGTCGGTTGCCGACATGTAAAAACTAGATGTCCGCCGACATGGCGAAAACTATGCCAAGGAACTATGCGCCGACATGTAAAAATTATACAGATGTCCGCCGACCAGGTGAAAAATTCGTGCCAACATGGAGAAACTGGCGCCGACATGTTTAGACTGCCGCCGACATGGGAAAATACGCGCCGACATGCCAAACATACGTGCCAAGATGGAGAACAACGTTCGCAGACAAAGTTAAATAGAAAAGAGAGGCTCCTATGAGGAACTCAAGGAATGCAGGCGGAATGATCCAGAGTCGGTTGGGGGAATTTGACAGTACAGTAGCTAGAGGAAGAAGACCCGCCGACATGTGCGCCGACATGCCAAAAACACGTGCCGACATGCAACAAACAAGGCGCCGACATAGACAAAATAAGCTCTGACATGGAGAAGGCACGCGCTGACATGCAAAAAAAGGGGAGAGCGGTTGCGCATATCAACTCCGAAGTGAAGACCCATGAAGACGCAGACAAAAATCAGTTTCTGCATGCATGGAGGTTATGACTTAAACCTGCAGCTCAGCAAATTGATAATCCTGAGGCTCCCCTGACACATTGACGTGCAGCAAACTCTGTTCTGACTTCAATACAACGGCCACTCGGGGTTACACGGTCGCTATGACGAAAATAAGTTGGCGCACCTTGCTTTTTTTGCGTTTTGCACTCCCAAGATTCAGCCTCTCTGGTTGCAGTTGTGTGATTTACTAAGCTTCTGATGCCGCTACATTTGAGACGTGTTGCGTGATGTGCTGGAGCTGTTCTCTCAAGTGTGGGCTTTCGGGGCCAGCGAGGATGGGCCCGCTAGCAGATGTGGCCACGAACACACGAGTAGGCAAAGATGCAGAGAAATTCCTGGCCGATGCCTTATCCAATGTCCATGCTCAAGGCATTGAACTTCAATTTCTTGAGCGTGGACATTGGATAGGCAGGTTTGGACCAAGACCGATGCTGGAGAGTTCCGTGTCGTTGATGTTTTGGACACGGCTTGTGCGGAGATTCATGAATCCAAGGTTGGCAAGCTGTCGCTCAGCCAGAGAACAATCCAACAACTTTCCAAGGACCTTGTTCTCCGGGAAGAGTATGGGTATAAGCCGCACATTCACTTTTTCAAGTCGCCGATCAATGGCAAGTGTGGAGCAAGTGCTCCCTTACAGAAGTGGCTGTTGGAGAACAACTACACAATGCATGTGCACGAGCATGTCGCCACGCCGGGCGGTTGTAAGTCTTGCAAGTCTTGCAGGCAGATGCTGTCTGCTGCAGCGCATGGCATTGACACATCATGTTCGCGATCTGTCAAAACCTTGATCGACATGTCAAAAGTCTTGTGCCGTGTGGCACCAGGACTCCTTAACTTGGCAATCGCCATGGCTGCGTTGGCCGCCGCCATGCGGTCCCTTTCTCAAGTCGAAAGATTGAAATCGGAGCTGCCAGAACTAGCTGAGTTCGAAGATGCTCTTAGCCGTCTATCTGCGAAGCTGACAGCAAGGATCGATCGTCATATCGAACACCTCAAAGCCTCGAATCAGGATGGGTTCGAGACTTCCAAAGGGCCTGTTGATGTTACCTGCTGGTCCGGATGCGCCCGATTTGTGGAGCAGCTTTGCGTTGGGGTTCCTGCAAAACCGGTGGACCAGGACTTCGACATCGAGCAGGACATGGACATCGAGCTGCAGGAAGATGTCGCACTGCAGCGTGAGATGAATAAGTTCAAGGAGCTCCACCGAGACTTCATCCACATATCAAAGATCTGGGAAAAAGTTAGAAGATGAGCAGACTCGCTCCAGACTGGCTGTCCTCGCGGGGATGGTGACAGCTATCGCGGGGATAGGGATTTTTGCTTGGGCCGTGCGTGGAGCGTGGCTACCCATTTAGTGCAACAGTGGGAGCATCTTCGAGCGCTTGCGGTCTCGGAGCATCGACCGTGAGTGTTCTGGCACTCCGCGAGTCTAAGTGTGCCCTGGCTGATGTGGAGAGCTTAACAGAACTTGCTTCATCGAAGTGCCGTTCGACGCAGGCAATGTATGAGGAACTCATGAAACTTAGCAAGAGCTTGAGAGGACAGATGGCCAACGACGTCGAGTGAGTTTTTTTGCCTGAACTTTATGGCGAATGAAGCCACAGTGGCCCAGCGATGGAACCCGTGCGGCAACAAAGTTTCAACTTGCTGTGCTTGGTTTTCTTGATATCGAGCTATCGCTGTGAGAGATTGCTTGTGCTGCCTCTGTGATTTTATTGAGGCAGGTTCTCCAGCCTCCAGCCCAAAGCATCTCTGGCCCAGCACAACAAGCCCCCTATTCCTGAGACGCTTTCCTGATTCCTACTCTATGGAAGGTGCTGCGGCAAATGCCCTCTGTGTCATGCTTTTGTTGAGGTCGGTACTTCGGAATTGAGCTGCAAGATGGCCCGGGAGGGGAGGCGAGAATGGTTTAGCCACATCTGGGAGGCCGCTGCGCAGAGTCCTTTGATGATCCGCCGAGGTGCCGTGCGGATCCTTCCGAAGTCGGTTCTCGGGACTGCACTGGGGCGGCTGCGGGAAAGGGAGGGGGCGCTTCAAGGTTTCATGTTTCAGTTTTTTGCGTGTTAGGGTTTTGGGGTTGCGGTCGAGGTTAGATTCGTTTGGCTTTAGGTGTTGAGCTTATTAACGATTTGAGCTTGGAGGCTTGGCTTTGCGGTTTATCCTTTTGGGCTTCAAGGTTTAAGCTTTGAGGTTTTCGGGTTTCAGTCTTAACCCATGAGATTCTACCGGCAGGTTTTGTCCTTGCCCTGAGTTTCCGATGCCCTCAACCCTAGTAGGAGCGCCTATCACATGATGGGTTTAGGCTTTAGGGTTTCTTGTTCGGGTTAGGTAGGCCTGTCAGAGAGCCTGTCCGAGATTATCCATTGGCAAGGTGTGTTGCCTAGCTAGCTGGCTCGGCTAGACTCGGAGCGGAGCTGTCAGGTGCAATGCTTTTCGAGCCCTACCCTACCCGCGAAACCCGGTACAAGCCTGCTCAGAGCCAGCCGTTGGACTTCTAACCACCACCCAGTCTGGTCTCGCAGGAACCGTGGCCTCATGCAGGGAGTGGCGAACTTCTCGATGCCCATCATCTCGGCCGTCGACAGGTTGGAGGGTCGAGGGACCTTGCTCTAGGATTTGGATCACGCGTCTTTTTTGCACTGTCGAGCCTGATCAAACTCTTCTCACCCTAAACCCTTAAACCATGAACCTAAACCCCGGAAAAGGCCAGAGGCAAAGGCCGTTTAAAGCTCGGAGGTCTGAAAGCTTCCAGCGTGTTGAGCGCTAGTCTTCCTTGTTTGCCGAGCATTGCGGTTCTACATTCCTAAATCGGGTTTAGGATTTAGGGTGTAGGGTTCTCAAAAATACCCTGACACCTAACCCAAAGCAGCTCCACCGCGAAGCTGAATCACAGCTTAAAGCCCTGGAAGTTTTCCCTGTTACGCCAACACCATGTCCACCACGAGTTGGGTTGGGGGTTTAGGCTCCCCAAAGCCTACACCCTAAACCACCATGCTGTTTGGGCCTGGAAGTGCTCACTTCTCTGCTGCCAGAGGATCACATTTAATATGGGGGTAGGAAGAATGAAGAACGCTGTTCCTTAGGGTTTATGGTCGGGATAAATCCAAGTAGTGATGCTGTTCAGTATAGGCTTCTTGTTTATTCATACGGATTCATACGATCATATACTCCAAAAACTTGTTCACACTATTGAGGCAGATTATTTCATCTCTCGTGCACCTGCGGGTTCGGGGTTTTGGAGTTGCTAGTAGGTTTTGGAGTTTGAAGGTTGGGGTTTAGGGCTTCTGGTGTGGTTTGATTCCAAGCCTTCACTGGGAAAGCGCCATCATAGTCACGATGGAGATCCCAGTTTGACACAACTCATCAGTATCGCAGTCGTCATGGTAACAAGAAGTAGATGGGCAACAACAGTGGAATGGTAACCAGACCCCAAATCCTAACCCCAAAACCCAAAACCCTCAACCCCAAACGCTAAATTCTAAGCCGCAAACCCCTATGACCCGCTAAACCCTAACCCTAAACCCTGAGCCACCAAAGTCCCTCTCAACACTAAACCCTAAACACTAGGCCAGGTGTAAGTCTCTTTTCGAGGCAGGCTCTGTGACCTGTATGCGTATGGAGAAAGGGCCACTACACTTTAAAAAAAAAAAAACACTAGGCCCCAACAAGCCCTAAACCCCCTTAAATTGAACCCAAGAGGTTGGTGGGGGCCACGAATGCGATGCGCGTGGACGCTCGAAGCGAGACGGGCGAGGCCGTGACGTTCCTGGGATCTGTTCATAATACTTGTCTGAGGCAGGAGTGAAAGGCCAGGAGAAATGCAAATAGCAATGCTAATGAGTTGTGGTGTTGGACGGTGGTCGCTGTCGTGATAACTTATGATTTCCAAGTTGTTCATAGTTCATATCAATTAGCACAACAACAATGGTAGTCGTAAAAAGTTTGTAACAACAATAGTCATACAACATTTGTAGCAATGACAGTACATTCAGTATAAGAAGAACATTGACAACCACCAAATCTAAATTCGACTACAGATAGGTCATAACGCTAGCAATGCCAATAACAACACTGGCAGTGACCATGCAATTGCCAATTCCAAGACCAAGATCAGTTCCAATCCCAATAGCACTACCAATACCAATAATAGCAATAACACTAGCAATAGCAATATCAACAGCACTAATAACCATAGTTGCAATGATAATTAGTACAGCGGCCACAACAGCAGAAGTACAGCTCATACAATGGCAAGAACATAACTGGTTATTAACACGACAATACCAGTCATTGTAGTACTGGCAACAGCAGTTATTGTAACACTGGTCTCAGTAATACTAATGTTAAATGTGATGATAGCCATAGTGGTGCTAATGGTCAGGCTAAGACCAAGAACAACACTGAGAAGACACACATGCAATAACGGCGCCGATAGCGGCAGCAACAGCAATAGCAGAAATAATAGCATACTCATAGTGACGTGCAATAAGATCAACAAAATGCTCGCCATAATCATAGTAAGAAGTATTGCTTATGCTGCTGCCAATACTATTACTGATACTGATTTCAATACTGATACTACTGCTAGCACTGATACTGATGTTAACACAAGTATGAAGTCTAACAGTCATACAACTACTACTACCAACGCTACTACTACTACTACTACTACTACTACTACTACTACTACTACTACTACTACTACTACTACTACTACTACTACTTCTACTACTACTACTACTACTACCACCACCAGTACCAGTGATAATTCTATCACTGTTACTATTACTACGAGTACTAATACTATTACTACTACCAGTGCTAATACTAATGCTAATGCTAATCATGATTATTGTAGCGGCAGTCTGGTTGTGGTGATAACCATGCATAACAATGGCAATTTGCTCTTTTCGACCCTCAGAAGTATGCGAGCACATACCCCCAAAGCAGTTCGATCTATGGAGCCCCTATGCTACGGCTACGAAAGAGCGCTCACCCCCGAAACCCGACATCCTAAACCCCAAGGTTGCGAATCACGCACTCGGACTTGGAGGAGCCTCCATGACTCAGTCCAAGCGCCTGTGGTTTCAGGGATGGCACTCTCGAGGCTTCAGGGTTTAGGGTGAAGAGTTGGGGATTTAGGTTTGAGGGTTTAGAGTTCGAGGGTTGAGGGTTACGGAGTTGAGAGTTACGGAGTTGAGAGTTACGGAGTTGAGGGTTACGGAGTTGAGGGTTTGGGGCCTTAGGGTTCTGTACGGATTCTACAAAAGCATGTTACTCTCCGCAGCCCTCAAGCCCCAGAGCCTCGAACCCCTAAGCTCCACAAACCCTAATATAGGGGCTTAAGTAATTAACAATACTATTTTGGGGGTTCCGTATAACAGGTATGTAAGGCTCTATATTTAACCCCTTAACCTGACACTCCTAAACCCTCAACCCTAAACCCTAACCCCCCCCTGAAAACCCCTAAAGCCGCCAACCCCTAAGACCCTGAACCCCAAATCCTAAGCCCTAAACCCCTAAAACCCCTTAATAGTAAGGCCCCGAAAGGACTGCGTGGGTTTGGCAACGGCTGCTTTCGGCTTGGAGGTGCTCCAGGGCCAGGCCGGGTCCTGGGATCTCCTTTTCTAGGATGCCCACCCGGACAGTACCCTTAACGGAACAGGTAAAATTCCAGGTAAAGGAACCCTAATATAGGGACCTTAAAGTTCCTCATTGTAACTATCATGGGCCCCAAAACCCTATTTTCCTAGGATGCCCAGTAGTACCCTTATTCCCTTTTTGTAGTCCTAGGTTCCTTATAAAGTTACCCAATACCAAAAAGAGAGGCCTTTTTATTCTTAGGTTACTGGGTATCCTAGTTTTCCTTACCTTTGGTTAGTAGGGAATGGAATAGTAATTCCTTTTTGGGATTACCTTGTAGGAGTCTAAATCTGATCCCCCAAAAGGAACTACTCTTACCTTTGCTTAGGGCCGGTTGGGGAATGGAGGGATAGGGTTCCTTTAAGGGCTACTATAAGGGTTCCTATAAGGCTATAAGGGTTATACTATCCTTACCTTTGGTTAGGGGTCTATAAGGGTTACTATACGGGATCTATAAGGGTACTCTAATATGGAGGCCTTAATAATCCTATAACTTACCTTTGGTTTAGTAGGGAATGGAAGAATGCTAGTAATCGTAGTAATAATTGTACTCCTCCATTCCCTACTAGCCGAAGGTAAGTTTCTAGGTCTTAGCTTCCTTATGAAAGCTACCCAACACCAATAACAAAGCCCTTTTAACATGTGTTTTGTTTGCGTGTTTTGTTTTGTTGTTTTTACTCGGATTTTTTACTCTTAGATTTTAGGGTTTAGGGGTGTTTGAGGTTGAGGGATCATGTTATTTTTTTGGCCTGAAGGGTTTTTTGGAGTGTAGAGGCTTTTAGGGCTTTTAGGCTTTAGGGTGTTGCGAAGGATGTTATTTGGATTGCATTTACATATCGGGATCCCTTCAGACTTGTGTGTTATCAACCGCTTGCGCTTTCTCGGGAGTTTAGGATGTTCGGGGTATATTTGGGTATTCGGGTTGAGGTTCTGGAGGGTGCAACGCCCTGGTGGCGTGTATTTCTCGGTATTTTAGAGGTTTTCCCACGAGTTTTTGCACCCAGAATTTTAAGCGTTGTGTTGCCTCATCCAGGCATTGCACCCTTGATTTTGAGTCTTGGGCATGTCACGAAGTAGGAGTTTGTTGGGGAAGAGGGAGGAGGTTTGCCATCCAGCATCTCCATTGAAGTTGAGGTGCGCGATCTGGCATATCATGTCAAAATCATTAAGAACCTATCACAACCCCTGGGTGTCTATCCACATATGCATCTGACTTTAATGGATGCGTGTTTCTGGAAATGTGTATATTTACATGTGCATACGAATGTTGACCTGTGACTTGTTGTATATATCATGTCTTTAGCTAGGGAATGAAATTGTGGCATGGGCTGCAGCATAAATGCAAAAGACTATATTGACAGGCAGACCGTCATCGATGTGTACAACCGCATCTGAAGCCGTGGCGAAAGGAATGTCTACACTCCTACACTTATAAAGCTCTGAGGGGTTTGCCACCTTTGAAAGAGTTCTTGGGTTTGCTACCCATCATCTACTACTGAAGCCTTGGATTGAGAGTGCAACATCTTCTAGTCTGCCTGTATTTGGGAAAACAGTCATCGATTTGAGGATCCAATTGTGGTTCCGCCACTCATCGAGCTTCCACGGGGGTTTGGCTCATTACATCCATGTGCGGCATTGCGTTTCAGCCGAATGTCTTCCAGTAGAGTTTGGATGCTCTGGACACACGTCATCCTTTTCGGTACTTAGGTTCGCTACACACTATATATCTTTCGTGGATAAGTGTAGCCCGTGATATTTACTAAAGTGTTCAGACTCTGGTTTTTATTCTGGTGGTCTCCCAGCATCCCCTACTGTGATTTGCATTTCTGGCTGGGTGGGCCACACCTTTTAAGGATTAGCTTACGGTGTAATGGGGCATGTTAATCAGTTATTCTATTGAAGACCTGTTGTTCGCCATCATCCACCCACTTCCATGTAAATCCCAAAGACAATGTAATTACCCATTTCCGTGATGCACACAAAGCTATATGTGTGTGTATGTATGTCTACATGTGTCATCCGCCCATAATATGCTTGCAAGGTTCCAATCTACATCGTGTGTGCAACTGCAGAGTGGCCCTGCGGTTACATACCCAGGTACTTGAATGGAAATCACAAGAAAACCTATGTATATATACATATATATATATATATTTATATATAGATGTATGCATATACATGTGAGTGCGCGTGCATGGGCTTCCAAAGTTCACGAACTGGTATATGGTTGCATAGGCTTCGAGAGTGTATGAACTTGTATACGTGCATATGTATATGTATATATATATATGTACACACACATATATACATGTATATGTAGATGTATATATGTACAGGTATGGAGGACGTGCTTCCACACAGATTTGAAATTCCGCATCCTGTACCCACCATGCCCATTCGAGGTTTGGGATAGGAGCCTGAGGCCCTCCATTTTCCTTTGAGTGCATGGCTGCCTAAATGCCTCATTGTTGCATACACATATGTTCGCATATTTCAGAAATATTGCACATGTTTCCGTGATACTTATGTATGTACGTATATACCCGTGTATGTACATATGTATTAAGCATATATGCATTTGTGCATAAGCTTTGGAAAAGCATGAACATGGAAACATCATGAACATGTGTGTATGTAAACATACACATCCATATGTAGGTGTGTATGCATGCCTGCATGTCATATACCAACATGCATACACAGACGTGTGTATATATACATATATATATATATGTAGGTACAAACACCTATATACCAAGGTTGGCTTGCAGGTAATTATATATGTTCCGCCTCAAATGCAACAAGTATTTTGTAGCTTGCAATTTTTGCTGCATTGTCTAAGTTTCCGGGTGAGGGTCCAATATCTTCTACGATGTCCAAGAATGTTGGAAGCCAATGACGATTTTCAGTCTAAGGTTTTGGGTTCGCCACCCAGCATCTCTTGAGACGGTTAGGACCATCATATGCATTTGGGTTCGAGACCCAATAACTCCTTCTGAACTTGGGTCGCGGTACAAGGATCTTATTCCCATCATACTTTTACTGTGTAGAATGAAATACCCATCATACCTCTGTCATGTATGAGTGTCATCAGTAACCCATGTCACAGTTTTCAGGTGTTGGAGCCGCTTTCCTAGGTGGTGGACAACAATAGCAAGCGTAAAGTCTTGACAGAGGGATGTTTCATTGTCATTGGATAGGACAGGACAGGATTGGTGGCATACTGGAAACCCTGAAATGATTGAGCAACACTGGATTGGGAGTGCCAAAGGCCGAAGGCCCCAGGCATCCTCTGCTTACCGACATGCGCCCTCGTCCAGAAGGCCCCTGGGAGTGGGGGGGGGGGGGGGGGGGGGGGGGGGGCGCCCCGAGAAATGCTCACCAGTTTTTTTTTTTTTTTTGGCGCCCCCCCCTCCCCCACGGCTCCAGGCCTCCAGGCCTCCATACTCCAACGCCTAGAGCCACACCTTGAGGCCATGCCTTTATGTCCTTGAAAGTTTGTCCCATAGCTTTATCTCTCTCCAACCGGTGTTCGGTTATGCCCTCGCATTTTCAAATGGTTTGGTGGAATTTGTTGTCAGTTCACAACACGTCGTAAAATGTTGTATGCTGCTAAAACAATGTTGCGGGAAGCGAAGAGCTTGCTGAGCTTGCCATCCGAGAGTGCAAGTGAAAACACGAACACACGAAAAGGCATGCCACCAAGGCGTGATGTTCTGGAGGTTGGGGGTTTTGGGTTTTGGGGCTTAGGTTTTGGGCTTGTTGTGTCGGGTTATGGCTAGCGGCCTTGGCTTTTGGAGTCGGCATTAGGGTTTGAGGTGTTGCATGCTTTTTTTGGGGGTAGTTGACAACTAGGATCGCACCCCGTGTTCATGATTATGATTCGAAGTATGCCACATACTGCTCATGTGGCTTTTTTGCTAGGTCGTAGGTTATTCATGAGACTATGTGTTTTTTTTGCCAGGGGTTGACGTTGTTTCGTAGTGTATTGCATGTGTAGAAAAGCCATTGGCAATAGTTGTTGCATCGCATGGCTATGTTTTCTTGGCTGGGCTTTACGTGTCGTACGGACACTGCTGAGGATGGCTACGTATTTCTCGCATGGTTGATCTCAGGATTTTGAGATTCAGCCGCCTGGTAGCCGGACGAGGTCAGAGCCCAAGCCTAGACGTTAACATCATCTACTACTGGGTATGTGCATACACACACATATATATATAGAGATATAGATATAGATATATTTGTAGATATAGATGTAGATATAGATATGGATTGATATTATGTGTATGCATACACACTGCGCTTGAGTAGTTGTTAAATATATGTGCAAATGAACCCGTATATATACACATACACATACGCATGCATACTCAGATACACATACATGCGTACATGCGTACATACCTATATCCGTTCACATACAGTGTAAATAGAAACTTTCCGCTTTGTCCGCGCAGAGGTGCCGCCAGGTGCTTGGTTCCCTGCCGAGATGGCTGCGAACCGCGCCAGAATTTTCCAAAGGGTCCGGCACGGAAGCATCAACTGGGAGATGTGACACATGGGTCCTAGCATCTGATAAGGGCCCAGACTGGTTCTTTCAGTTTCCTTGGTTAAACATTTATGCGCTTAGGTGAGGGTGTTTGAGGAGTCCCTAAATCCTAAACCCGAAACCGTCAGGAGGATACAGGGTTTGTGTCTCTGTGGCTGGTGATCGGTCAACTTATGGTTTCGGGTTTAGGAGTTTTGGTTCGGGGTGTAGGGTTTGGGAATTTGGGTTCAGGGTTTAGGGTTTCGGGGGAGGTTGGTTCACAACCAGTCCGAGGATTTTCCATAGCCGTGCGCCAGCTGACTCTCCGCCTTGGAAAAGTGTAGATCTCTATCTAGTCCAGATGTTGGCTCGCGGGCTTTTCGGAGAGCAGGGGAATAGGCTTGCAGTGTTAATCAAGGCACAGATTCTAGATCGTTCCCTTGCTTCGATAGCATGGGTCGAGTTCCTTTGCGCGCTTGAAACTTGCACCATTGTTTCCATCACCGAGCTTGTCTACTTGCCCGGCCTCCGCACATGCGCCGGTTCCAGGCTGTTCCGAGAAGTCGAACGACGGCTTCGGGTGCTGTATATAAAAGATATGCGGCCTCTTATCAAGAGCGCTGTGACGGCCATGTCAGCTTAACTAGGTACCCAGGCATCCCAATAGCCCTTAATTGAGGAATATTCCTTAAATAATAGAGGCCTTAATATTATGATTTAAGGTATACTCCCTAATTAAGGAGTATTGGGGTCTCTGGGTAGGTTCCACAACATTAACAAGGGTCGAGGCGCCCCGCAGCGATGGCCCTGCCGGCGGTGCCCGCAGCTGCTCTGTCGGGGCCCTTGGCGTGCGCTTGAGAGAGATGGACGCTAAACCCTAAACCCTCCTAAACCTAAACCCTAAACCCTCCTCCCCCTCCTAAACCCTAAACCCTTGCATCCGCAAACTGCGAAGTTGAAATCTATCAGGATGGGCGAGGCAAAAGCTTCTGTTGTTTTCCATTCATCGACGGACCCTAACCCGAAAATCGGTGTAGAACCCTCATGGCTCCCGTAATCTGAAGCCCTAGACCCTAGAACCTGAACCCCTACTTGGAGGGTCAGGGGACTTAGTAACTGGTTATTTAGGGACTTATAAGTACCATAACCCCAATTATTGTCCCTTTTAGGGTACTTATAAGTCTACTTACCACCTACTAGATAGGACTGCAGCTTCAAGACGTGAGTCCTGAGGTCGAGGCCGAGGTGCCCTTGGCTTCAAATCGGATCGAGGATCTCGGTAGCTGCCCGAGATCGGGTCCCTCAGCCCTGCGCTCTAAATCTTAGTTAGGGTTTAGGGTTTCAGTGGGGTAGTTCAGGGTTAGGGTTTAAGTGGGAGTAGTTTAGGGTTTAGGGTTTAAGTGGGGGTAGTTTAGGGTTTAGGGTGCATCACCTCAAGCCTATAACCCTAAAACGCGTGGACCTGAACTTTCAAACCATTTCAAACCCCATGGTGTGTTTTTCTTACGGTGTGATTTCCAATGCCAGTCTCAGGAAGGAGGCGTTTGAGGTTACGTGATCTTCAATATTAATTTGGTTGCCATAGTACGGTTCAAGGTTTAGGGGTCTGCCTTTGGGTTGGGAGCACATTCTGCACAACATATTCGGCGATTGTTCTAAGTCGTTTCAAACCTATTCAAGCTGTGTAATTTGGGGGCCTTAATTAGTAAAATAGGGTTTCGGGCCCATTAAACTATCATTATTAATAAAGAGCCCCCAAAATAGCATAGGTAATTATTTAAGCCGCTACATCAGGGCTTGACGGCCCTAAGCGCTATGCCCGAATCCTGTCCAAGAGAAGAGCCCAGACGAATGCTTGCGCCCTGAAAGGCTTTTTAGGGTTCAGGGGTTTAGGGGTTGAGGGATTTAGGGTCTCGGGTTTGGGGTTTAGGGCTGTAGGATTCAGGGTTTAGGGTTTAGGGTAGCGGGTCCTTTTATGTTCTCACACTCCGTCCGGAATCCCCTTCCCCAGATGCAGACTGGAAAGTGTCCTCGAGCCTGAAGCTTCAAAAATGGAGCCTCTGAGCAGAGAATGAGAATTCTAAGGTTCCTTACTGTAACTGTAGTACTATAGCATAATGGGTCCCAAACCCTATTCTAATTATAGAGGCCCCTGTATCATGCACCCAGCAGCACACAGGCTCGAAATTCGGAAAGCTAGGCCTGCAAAGCCACGAAACGCTAAGCCCGAAACGAAAGTCTGCGCCCTAGATCCTAAACCCTTAACCCTACAGCCTAAACCCTTAAACCCTGACTCCTCAATCCTAAACCCTTAGCCCTGAAGAGAAAGATCTTAAGCCCTACACCCAAGAACAAATCCAAAACCAAATGCGAGCCCCTGGAGTCCTCAACCTCCGTTGCACCCTGCTCGGTCTTTGCGCTGTCCTCGCAATGGCAGAAGCGGTCGCAGGGGACGCCGCCGAGGCCTGTTTAGAGTTTTTGGGGTTTAGGGACATGCTCGACCACCACCTTAACCCAACAAATCCTCCAAGCCAATCCTATACCAACAGACCTTTCAACCCACAACCCTAAGCCCCTAAACACTAAGCCCTAAGCCCCAAGTAAAGCCTAAGCCCTAAGCCCTAAACCCCAAGCCCTGAAGCCTAAGCCCTCCAAGACCCGGGACACCGACCCTAACCCTGAACCAAGGGTTTAGGGTTTAGGGTTTAGGGGAATATCCACTGAAATTTCATCAGGGCTCAGAGCGCCAAGGGACTGAAAGGTACTCCTCAAAGGGTACGCCTTAAAGGCCCTTGACGGTAATCACTAAAGGACCCCCTTAAAGGAACCACTGAAAGCAACCCTTAGAAGAACCTTGAAGGAGCTCTCCTGTTCTTGTTGCACAGTGAAGAACCCATATTACCTGCTCTAGATCCCTATTAAGGTAACTTAACTTACATCCCTTTACAAGAACGCAGTCTTTAAAGTGCCCTTGAAAGGAGCCCCTGAAAGCAACCCTTAGAGCCTTAGAGGAACCTTGCAATGGAGCTCTTGAAAGGGTCTCTTCAAGGAGCCCTTTAATGATTCGGCCCTTATTCCCTTTTTTAGGGTTCAGGTTCCCTTACAAGCCCCTTTAAAACAAAAAGGGCACCCTTTTTATTCCTGGGTTACTTTTGGGTCTAACCCTAAACCCTAAACCCTAAACCCTAAACCCTTTTAAAGGAGCTCTTTATAAGGCCTAGTCCAAGTGAGGCGGCAGAGCGGATCTTGGCCTCTCGGGGCCACTTCGCCACCTTGGGCCTCCCGGAGGTCTGGGCTTGAGGGCTTAAAGGGAACTCCAGAAAGTTGGAATATGGTTTCAGGGTAGGATACCTTATAATTTACCATAAAGGGTTTAGGATAATCATATTCCAACTTTCTGGCTTTTACTTTAGGGTGAGTGTTTTCGGGGGTTTAAGGGTTGGGGTTTAGGGCTTTAGGGTGCAGTGTTTCTGATTAGGGGTTTAGGGTTTAGTGCTTTTCTGGGTTGATGATTAGGGGTTTCGGGTTGTGTGGGGTTTAGGGTTTAGGGGGTTGGGCTTTAGGGCGTTTGTAGGGTTCTTTTTGGGTTGGGGATTAGGGGTGTCGGGTTTTGGGCCCAAGCCCAACTCTAAGTGGTTTGGGAAGGGTTTCGGGCCATAGCCCTTCAAGCCCTAAAGCTTACATCCCTAAGCCTTAAATCCAAACCTCGAAGATTTGATTATTATGCAAGGGGCCTTTTGTGGGCTTCATGGCTGCCGCTGTTAGCCATGTTTGGTGCATGTAAGCCCTGAGCACAGTGCCATTTTAGATTCTAGACTTGAAGCCGGGTCCGTTTGCAAGAATTCAGGTGCGAGTTTCCGAAAATAGGGGACCCTAATATGGTACCCTAAATAGTAGGATCCTTCTTATAAGGACAATAAAAAAACAGTACCCCCACCCCCTCAAATGTTCGGAAACCCCCAGGTGGATTTAGAGGATCAGGTTGATGGTCACGGGGTCAAGGCAAATTCAACCCCGGGAAAAGACTTCCCGGGAAAAGACTTCCAGGCAGAAGCCTTGTTAAGCTAAAAGCTCTTAAAGCCCGTAAGACGCTAAACCTTGCCTGGACCCTATAAGACCTTCCTTTCTAGGGTTCGTTAACAGGATTTCCTTATATAGCTGTTCATAAATTAAGGTGGTTTCTTTAGGATCCCGGCAAACCCTAAACTTTGCCCTCGGACCTTTTTTGTGGTTGCCTTGGGTTGTACTCCACAGCATCGGGTGTTTGCAAACGAGGCGCAAGTGGATACAGCCAACCTCCGAAAGCAGTACCGCAGGCCGGGTCTCAGATTACTATAGAGGCCTTAATAAGTAGAATCGGGTTTTCGGGGGTTCCTCTAAGTACAGTAGAACCCCTACATTAGGGTTTTCAGCAATAGCACCAGTACAATTCTGACTATTGCTACTGCTGTCATGATTAAGTATAACCTCAGAATACTTCGAATCATACGAACGAAAGATGTAATCATAACATCATAGCAATGAGAATGCTGCTTCTTTTTGTGTTTAACGCTGAAGGCGGGTCCCTCTTGTGGTTTTGGGCTCCCGAGACCTTACCTTAACCTCGAAGAAGCTACATTTTCTAGGACTTATATAGTCTTGGCGTTCTTCTGGCTGGCTCTTAGGACTTTAATTTTTTTGGGTTTCTATATTAACTATATTACGGAGTCTAAAAGTTTAACTTTTTAGGAGGGGTTCAGAAGTCAGCCAAGATAGTGAAATCGTAATAAGGAACCCCCCAAAAAAGCAGGTTATTCAGGGTTAAGGTATGACTTCAATGCCAGACTGTGCTGGAACATCGAGAAGCGGACCTTGACAGCTGGCAAGACTGCAAGACGCCCGAAAGCTCAAGCCGCGAAGCTCAAAAAGCCCTAAACCCCTAAACTTTAACCCCTTAACTCTAAACCCTTTGCCTCTACTAGTAGACCCTAAACCCTAAATTCCAAATTCTATACCCTGTTCAAACCCTTAACCCGTAACCCGAAGCTCTATAACAAAAGAGAACGCTCAAGCCCGGAGGCTGGCTCTGGCCGTGCACCCCGACAAGTGCACGCACCCGCAGGCCCAGGGGCCCAGACTTAAACTGGCGACCATTGCCTAGGGTTTAGGGTTTAGGATAGTGGAGTAGGCAACCTTTAACCTTTAGGGGTTTAGGATTTAGGGTGTCGGAATACCTAAACCCTAAACCCTGTGTAATCCCAATGTGCTCCCAAAGGTTAAGCTTCGGTTCCCTACACCCTAAACCCTAAAACCCTAAACCCTAAACCCTAAACCCTATTCCCTAAACCCTAAACCCTAAACCCCAAACCCTAAAACCCTAAACCCTATTCCCTGAACCCTAAACCCTAAACCCTAAACCCTAAACTCCCTAAACTTTCCAAGTAGGAAGTTATGACGGCCAGACGACCGGAATGAAGGACTCCCGAAGCCCTCAGCCGGGCTACTACAGGCTTTAGCTTTCGGGTTTGAGGTCTGCAGGGCTGCTGTTTTTGGGGGGTTGGGGATTTAGCTAAACCCTAGACCCTAAGAATGTGGGTACGGCCCCCATTCAGAAATAGTTGAATACTACTCATAATATAGATATGTAAGACCCTTAATAGTAGCCCTATTATAGACTGTTACTGTATGGGGGCCGCACCCAACCTAAACCCTAAGAATTGAACGCCCAAAAGATCGAAAGACCTTGGTCCGGGAGCTCCTGGGGAAGACCTGGTGAGTCTAAAGGGAACTCCAGAAAGTTGGAATATGGATTAATGGTAGGATCCCGTATAATTTACCTTAAAGGGGTTACGATAATGATATTCCAACTTTCTGGCTTCTACTGTATTTGGGTTTAGGGTTTAGGCTGTACATAGGGTTTAGGCTTTACCTGTAGCCGAAAAGACCTACCTTTTTAGGGTTCCTTATTATGGTTTCTATATATTGTCCCTTAAAAGGTAGGTCTTTTCGGCTACAGGTAGGGTTTAGGCTTTAGGGTTTAGGGTAAAGGCCCTGGGATAGAACCCAGCAGAAGTTTGTGGTGGATGCTCTGCAATTTGCGTCAAGAGGATCGCAAAAGTGGTTGAGCTATGCCAAAGATCTGACTTCTACTCTAGGAAAAGGGTCCTAGAAGTTGAGAGTCATGAACTTTCGGTTGAGCTGTGCCAAAGATCTGACTTCTACTCTAGGAAAAGGGTCCTAGAAGTTGAGAGTCATGAACTTTCAGGCAGCTTCAGGTTCCCTGCACAAGAGCAAGATCAGAAGACTTTCGAGTCTGCCCGCCGGTACTTCAACCTCAGGAAATTCACGATGCGACCAGAGAAGCCAGCAAAATCATGGGGAGTGTGCGCGAGCATACTGTCACCCAAAGCACAAAACTGGCGAGCCCAAAGAAGCAACGGCTACACGAGACAAATTTGTAAAGACTTGCAAGCTCAGACCCGCTATCCAGGCAGATGATGAATCTGCAGGGACACAAATGGTCGGAGTTTTTTCTTGGCAAGCTGTTGGCACTGTACGAGCACAGAAGCATGAAGCTGTTCCTGCTGTCGTGTGGAAAAGCCCTAGACCCTGGGGCCCTAAGCCCTAAACCAATCAAAAACCGCAAGGCCCTAAGCCTTAATCCAATGAAAATCCCAAAAACCAAAACCCTAAGCCTCAAAGCCTAAGCCCTAAGCCACTAAGCCCCTAAACCCCTATACACCCTAAACCTCCTTGGAGAAACCCGTAAAGCAGCCCTAAACCCCCTAGGACCTAAACACCCGAAGTTGAAATCTCCTAAATCCTCTAAACCCCCAGGACCCAGAGTAGGCCCTTATTCCCTTTTTTATGGTTTAGGTTCCCTTATAACCCCCTTTACCCCAAAAAGGGCACCCTTTTTATTCCTAGGTTACTCTTAGGTCTAAACCCTCAGCCCTGAAATTCAAAACTCCTCGGAGCAGGCAAAGGAGGCCTTCCAGAAGCTCAGCGAAGCTTTTGAGGTGCGCGGGGTTGCGCGGGTTTAAGGTTCTTTAAAGGGGTTTAGGGTTCCTTTCAAAGGATCTTTCTAGGGTTCTTTTAAAAGTTCCTTGAAGGGGTTCTTTGAAGGGTTCCTTTAAGGGGGTTGAGGGCTTTTCGGGTGTAGGGTTGAGGCTTTGGGGTGTGTCAACTTAAGTTTTTTTGCGTGTGAGTTCCTGGTCGAATGATGGCAAAGGAGGGCTTGTGATAGTTTTGGGCCATCCGGTGTTAGACTCGCAAACCTCACAGCCCCCAGTTGAATAGATTGAAAAGAGTAAGGCGAGACACGTCGGGCTCCAAGCACACCAGTTTGGTTTATGGGGCGGGCCCCGAGATGTTTTGATCCAATGATCAGGGTTTTGAAGGGACGGGGCTTGGCAACCCTAAACTTAAAACCCTAAGATTTTTTCTTCAGTTCGGCTCAGCTCAGTGTCGTGCATGGCGTTGGCAGGGTTGAAGGGGCCTTCATATTTAGAATAGGGTTTGGGGGTATACTATGCTATAATTACACTTAGGAATCCCAAAACTTTATTCTATTTATTGAGGCCCTTACATTAGTTTCCACGTCGATGTATCTGTCCAGCGACGAAAGTAAGTAATTCAATGCGACCGGTCGATAGTGTAGAGGTTGGAATCGTTAATTAATGATAGCACTCTAGTTCCTATAGTTAACCATTATACTGTACTTCGCCCAAGGATCCTATTCTAGTTATTAAGGCACCCATGTGGTGCCTGTTATGCTCAACAGTCTGCTATGGTGTATCCTGCCGATTAGGTACCAGAACCTCTGGGATACTTTCCGCGTCGAGTGCTGCTTGATGCTCTTTATGAAAATGCGAACTCTAGTCACAGAGAGGTTGTAGAGAGTCGATCCTGCCATCAAACCTTAGGCCGTCAACCCCAAACCTTAAACCCGAAACCTATATCCTATGCTTGTCCCCCATTGCTGCATGCAGCTCGATTCCGACTGCTAGGGACTCTATGGCTCGAGGGTTTAGGGGCTCGAGGGGGTTAAGAGTTTATAAGGGTTTACAGTTTAGAGTTTAGGTTTAGGGTTTAGGGTTTAGGGATCAGAGATCAAGGTTTAAGGGTTGCGGTTTCGAGAGCGATGGGTCTAAAGGGCTGGAACCCCTGGCTTTTAAATGTGTTACCTTAAACCACAAATGGGTGGTTGTCAAAATTAGGGTCCCTTTTTGGGTACCCTAAATATTAGGTGCCGTATTATATTAGGGACCCCAAAAAGGACCCTCATTTTGACAACTACCCAAACCCAGATCAGAGAGCCAGGTTCTGTGCACAGAGGCCGGGCAACGGCAGGCACTGGCAGAGAAAGGCCAGCGCACAGGAAAGCGACGGCGCTCGACTCAGGAGGGATCCGGGAAGGCTAGTGAAGTCGTCCCAAAATCCCGCGTATGTGTGTGTGTATGTAATATGTTTATACGCATATATGTTTATTTATGTTTTTTATTCTAGCATATCCGGTTGTAGTACATAGTATCAAAATAGGTTAGATTGTATTGTGTAGATGCGTAAGTCTTGTCGTAGAGGTCCGGGAGGTGTGATGTTGAGCCGCTGCTGCACTGCTTAGACATTATAGACATCCATGCCCACAGGTGTATCTAAGTCCCCAATTGCAGAGCTGCACCTATGTGCATGCTCCTCAAGAATCAGACGAGGTTTGTTAGCATAGTAGAGCCTAGCCGTACTATATAGGCCCTATCAGGGAGCATGATTTCCAATTTGTCAGAAACCTCAGTCAGCGCTTTGGGAAGTACAGACAGAGGGCACCTTTGGAAAGCATCTCTTTCCGAAGCAAGACCGGTCCTACGACGATTTAATGGTCATGTTCACGACTTCAGGATGAAACATAGATTGGAGTTGGCTGTCTATCATATGAGGCGAAACGGGGTTTTAACCTATGGGGGTTTAGTAGGGATTAGGGTTCCCATATTAATAGGGTTCATATAAAGGAATCCCTACGCCAAGGATCTTAAACGCCCCTTTTGGCCTCCCATCAGTCTAGGTCAAAGACAGCCTTCGCCTTTAATCGGACTGGGCTTCTTCATATGGGGGTTTTGGAGATGACGGGGTCAAGGTGTAGAGTTTCGGAAGTTTAGGGTTCAGGGTTTCGGCTTTTTTGATTTAGGGTTTAGGGTTTAAGGGTGTAGGTTTGGGGCTTTCAGTTTTCGATTGGAGCAGGATGCGAAGGACTCCAAAGCGCCCTGGTGGGACACCACCTGGGAGGACCCCTAGCTGCAGTGGGGTTTAGGGTTTAGGACCGTTGCCCGGATTCAGCTTCAAAGGGGGCAAAGGAGGGACCTTAATGGGGACCCCTACCCTATGATGGGCTGTAAAATGGGTGTATAATAGCTATATCAAGGGTATATACCCAGGGGTCCTTATTGAGGGTCCCTCCTTCTACCCTTGGACAGATTGATGTTTGAAAGGATCCGGTTTGGCAAGGAGGTTACACGGGACCCTCCGCGGTACTACATGCACACGCATCAGTGGCCAACCATAGTCCCAAAGGGTCCAAAGTACCTTTATAGTAGAATGTAGGGTTTCTATATTAGGAATTACGATTATGATTTGGGGAAGTATCCCCCATAGCGGTACATAGGACCCTTTGGGAGTTCAAGCCAGCTTCTGCAACGCCTTGTCGATCTGAGGGTGAACTTACCTGTGTGAGGTCAGAAAGACCCAAAGGGTCCTATGTACTGTTATGGGGGATACTTCCCCAAATCATAATCGTAATTCCTAATATAGAAACCCTACATTCTACTATAAAGGTACTTTGGATCCTTTGGGAGAGGGATGTGGGATTCATCTGCGCATTTGTTGGAGTCCCCGCCCCGAAGCAGTCGACGTGCAAAAACTTGCGCCACGCAAACTGTAGGGTTCGGAAGAATCGCGAATAGTACTTCCGGCTCTTATAGTCTATAGCCCGCAACCCTATGCCCCTATGTCAGTCGAGTTGAAGGCATTGGTGCTCTCCCTACCGCCCTAGACCCCTAACCCTAAACCCTTAGCACTTAACCCTTACCCTAAACTCTAAACCCTAAACCCTAAACCCTTGACTCTAAACCCTAAACCGGAGACATGATCGACGGGGTCAACAGATGCGCCACAGAACGAAGGGAGTGCAGGGGTAGCACCGGTGCTTGCCCAACATGGGCCGGGAAGCGCTTCGAGCAGACTCCAAAAAGGCCCTCCAAAAAAAACCCTAAACTCCTTGTGTTTTTCGCGAGCTTTTTTGGAAAAGGGCCCATAAAAAAGACGAAGCCAATGTAAGGAGTTCGAGAAGCGCTTCCGCCAGCGCGACGCCAACGAGGCTGCACGACAGGCGGAGTTCGAGGGCGGAATGAAGGCCTGCCGGGACTTGGGCTTAGTGACATATTTGGGCAACACTATCCCGTCATAGTCTCTGCATAATTGTAGTAACGATATACGCCAAAGTCCTCTTCTAATTTTCAAAGCCCCTATATTACGGTGCTTATCAAGCAGACGACGTTGGGGCTTTTTGCTTCTTGTGGCTTCTGTTATTGCCTTGCGTCTCCAGCCAGTCTTCCACCTCTGCACTGCAGATCTCCATATCCCGAATCTCCGGATTCCTGAAAGCCTCGGTTGCCGGCTTGGTTCGTGCACTGCGTCGAAGTTGCAGTGGCCCAGGCTCAGCAGTCTCTTCGACAGATGAAGGCGCTACGCCTGTGTGCATGTCTTCGCACGCCAGGTCTCTGCCGAAAGTTCTTTTGGGCTAAATCTCGATTTTTCAGCCATAAACGCCTCGGTCGAGAGGGTTGCAGGGTTTTCAAGCTGAGATGTATAAAATCGTCCCTGCATTGCGGGTATGGAAACATGCAGCGAAGGCGCCGGGCGTGGAGCTTCGAGTCGAGATTGAGCTACTGGGCCCTTGTAAGAAGGTGAGTATCCTCTGCAGTACAGCCCAACACTCTGGCCCAAACCCATAACGGCCCCCAGTCTAAGTCCTGACTTAAGCTCAACAGGGTCCGGAGGCTTAAGTCCGAAATCCAAAGCCCTAAACTTACCTCTGGTTAGTAGGGAATGGAGGAATGGGGTACAATTAGAATTACTATTACCACCATTCTTCCATTCCCTACTAACCAAAGGTCAGTAAACTGAGCACTAGTAGTACAGCCTAGTTTTGCTACCTTCTCTACAGGGCTAGAATGTGGCCAGTGCGTCTCTGTAACTCTTGGAAAGTAGACCACCTAAACTCCATCAATCCCACACCAGAGGAAGCTTCATAGAAACGTGGAGAGAGACCAGTCGACAACACCCTCCTGGACCCTTAAAGGAGCCCGTAAAGGAACCCCCCCATAGATCCCTTAAAGGAACCCCCATAGATCCCTGAAAGGAACCCCTTTCTGCTCCCTTTAAAGGAACCAAAACCCTAAACCCCAACCCTAAACCCCGAAAGCCCTGAACCCCTAGGCTCCTACAAAGGGAAGCTTGAACCCCTGAGCTCCCGGGCACGTGGCCTCCAGGAGCAGATCCTGGAAGCTGCTCCTCTTCTGCGCCGTGAAGGGTGTTTTGGGTGGTTTAGGGTTTAGGGGTTTGAGGTTTAGGGTTTAGGGCTTTAGGGGGCTTAGGGGTTTAGAGTTTAGGGGTTTAGGGGTTGAGGGTTTAGGGGTTTACTTGAAGTTTTTCGAGGATTTCGGGTTAGGTTCAGGGTTTGGGGCCCTAAAGCCGAAACGGATTCGAACATTCTTGAACACCTAGGATGCCCAGTAGTACCCTTATTTCCTTTCTGTAGTCCTAGGTTCCTTATAAAGTTACCCAATACCAAAGAGAGAGGCCTTTTTTTCTTAGGTTACTGGGTATCCTAGACACGCCTCATCACAGTTCCGAGGCTGACTCGCCTGGTGAGACAACTGGGCTTTGGAGTACCATACTTTAAGACTTTTTCGGCACCTGTTACTTCAAGGGAGCCATTATGAAATACAAGTCTGTACTTTTTTCTGGCTACTTCAAAGCCCAGACAACGCTGTGTGTAGATGTGACATTCGTGGCGTACACATCCTACAACGAGCAGAAACCCCTAAACCCGAAACCCTAAACCCTAAACCCCTAAACCCTAAACCCTAAACCCTGCAGGACAAACATACCTTCGAAACCCTGGCAACCCGAGACCGAGAGCCCTAAAGCCATAAAGCCCTAAAGGATTAAAGCCCTAAAGCCCCAAAGCCTTGAAGCCCTAAGACCCGAACCCCTAAAGCCTCAAAACCCCAGAGCATTGAAGCCCGAAGACCCTAAACCCTAAAAGCCCTTAAGCCCTAAAGCCCCAAGCTTTCCTAAACCCTAAACTTTCCTAAACACTAAACTTTCCCAAACCCCAAGCTTTCCTAAACCCTAAGCTGTCCTAAGCTTAGGAGCGCTCCGTGGAGCATTTGGACCGTGGCAAAAAGCGGGGCCCGAACGCCCTATGGCCCCGGCGCTCCAGTGACCGGCCGGAGCTTTCAGAGCCAGGCGCCGCGGTTTTTTGGGGGTTGAGGGGTTCGGGGTTTGGGGTTTAGGGTTTAGGGTGTAGGGTGTTTAGGGTTTTGAGGGTTTTTGGTTACGGGGTCGAAGTCGACCCCTGCGTTTTGCATATTTTAGGAATATGCTGAAAATTGTGTGTGTGTGTGTATGTGCGCGGTATCAATCTTACTATCTATATAGTTTAACTATATCAGCTCTGTCATCAACATTAACATCTATATAATTTCTGTAATACTTGTCACATTGTGCAATCATTAGGTTGATGTTAAGCTACATAACCAACATATAACTAGATCAGTTAGGACTACATCATCTATCTCATTAATAGTTCTACCAATTTTAACAGGTGCGATGCTTCACTAATTAAGGTTATTAACAGATATGCACTTAATACAATAGCATTTGGTTCATATTTGGAGGTGATGCTATGTTCTATCAATGTTTGGTTTAGTTCTTTGGGAATCCAGAAGTCTACCCTTCCAGCATTTGATAATCAATAGTTTAACAATAGCTGGCTTATTGCATTTTTAGTGTCTCTGGTTAACTTGTCTATAACCGGATAACCTGAGCTATGAGGCTATGAGTTGTCTTTGTCTATTAGGATAAATGAGTTTGGACACATCATATGTTTACAACTAGTATGCAACAGTGATACAAGAGCTAACTTTACAGGTTAATACATTGGTTATATGATCATTACCAACTTGTTCGTTACGATCATGTAGTTGGTATTCTACATCCCTGGACAAGTAATGCATGTCTACTGATACTATTTCAGAACTAATGTTAACTGTTACAATATCTTTCATATAGTCTATTTACAATAGGTGGTTCAACCGGTATTATACTTGGTAATTAGTGCTGCTATTGATATAGATTTTCATGACTCTTATTATGTTGTTGCACTTTTTCATTATGTCTTACCATTAAGTACAATCAATGCTACCCCATTAGGACCATTATATGTATTGTCTTGTCCTGTATTAAAATGACTTACTAACACTAGATGAACAGCTATAGGTAGTGGCATTGGCATGAATGGTCTAGGTTAGCTGTGTGTAGAGGTTAATACAAATCAAGTTGTCTAAGTTTTTCATGTGTGTTCGAGTGATTTTATGTGAAGGCTTACATCATTACATCTCAGTGGTTCTAATGTTTAAGCCTAGTAGACAAGACTAAAGAGATTACTTAATATAGTGGTTGGAATGATACTAGTTCAGTTGGTGAGAGGTTGCACGTTAGTTTCATTTTGTATCACTACAGTCCTTTCCAACCAAGATAGTTTAATAAGTATTGAGGAGGCCGCCGGAAGCTTGTCGTGAATCGCGACTGCTGTGCAGATATGAGTCACCGGAAAATAGAACTAGGTTATACTAGGCTTGAGTACGGAACACTGCGAATCACAAACTGTATACGGCATGAGTGAGACTAGTAGAGTACAAGACTAAAGAGATTACTTAATATAGTGGTTGGAATGATACTAGTTCAGTTGGTGAGAGGTTGCACGTTAGGTTCATTTTGTATCACTACAGTCCTTTCCAACCAAGATAGTTTAATAAGTATTGAGGAGGCCACCGGAAGCTTGTCGTGAATCGCGACTGCTGTGCAGATATGAGTCACCGGAAAACAGAACTAGGTTATACTAGGCTTGAGTACGGAACACCGCGAATCACAAACTGTATACGGTATGAGTGAGACCAGTGATGCATGAGCGATATATGTGATGCAGCACACGGCTGACACGCATCGGCTTCTTTTGGAACGCGCAGCGATTCATTGAACTGTCTGTCACGTAGCCAATGTGTCTCAAAGCGTCGAAAGCAAAAAAACAAAACCAAAAAAACCAAAACCAAAAAAAACAAAAAACACAAAAAAACAATTCTTTCAGAACTCTCCCATTCGTGTATATTTCTAATGTTATTCTGGAAGAGCGCTGAAATAATGTTTTTTTTTGATTTTTTTGTTTTTTTTGGTTTTGTTTTTTTTGGTTTTGGTTTTTTTTGTTTTTTTGGTTTTGGTTTTTTGGATTGGATTTTATAGATGTGTTAAAGGAAAGGGGCTGGTGTTTCTCAGGGTTCGAATTACGACAACGCCCCTAAGTGCCAGAGTTCATCGTGATGTCGTGGAGGCGGCGGACCTGAAATATGCAAAACGCAGGGGTCGAGTTCGGCCCCCGAACCGGGTTTTTGAGGGTTTTTTAGGGTTTTTAGGGTTTAGGGTTTAGGGGCGGCTTTTAGGGTTTAGGGGGTGGACGGCCTGGCTGGGGGACTGGAGTAGGGAGACTACTAGTGGGGAATATATAGGGACTACTATAGGGTCTTCCAGGCCGCTGTTGTTTGGAGGGCTCAGATGGCTTTGCGGTTTACAAGGTTGCTTTCGGAGGTTTTGCCATGGGGGACCTGCTCTGTGCATGTCTACTGTGAGACGGGTGGCGCCAGGCCCTAGGCCTCTCACAACTTTCCTTAACCCCAAACTCGTGGCTTTAATACTTAGACTAGGGTTTTCGGGCATATTATATTGTAAGTACATGAAGGAACACCCCAAAATTCTATAGGTAGTTATCAAGGCCCCGATAGTATATTATAATCATGAAAGGAACCTCCGAAAAATCCTGAGTCCCCAAACCCGAAGCACCCACAGCCTCCTGCCCGAAGGCGCCGCGCGTTTGAGGCTCACAGAGCTTCTGGGCTACCTCCGGCGGAGCCACTGTGGCTCGGTCCAAAAGGACTTATTCGGTATGGACTTCTTTTTTTCGGGGGGTAATTTTTCATATTGTTTAAGAAAGGGCCCTGACTGCCAAAAGTTGGGGGCTGTTGAAATCGACATCTTGCTTAGTACCAGTTTGCTCGTTGATTTTGGGGATTCTATGAGGGCTTCTGTAAGGGCTGCGTAAGGGTTCTATTAGCCCGGTACTCCCCTTTCCATTTTCTGTTGTTTGCTTCCTAATGAAGGCTGAATACTAATCAAAAGGGTATCCTTCCGAGTATTCAGCTCCAAAACCCTACACCCTAAACTCCTAAGTGCAGTACTAGAGCATAGTATTGGAAAGGGTATGGGTTTTAGGCTTAAGGGTTTGAGCTGTTGCAGGATCTGTTTCGCATCTGGCCAGGTTACTGCCTCTACTGCGGCTGCGTCTTCGAATCCGCCAGCGATCTGGCCCGCAACTGTCCGGGTGTGACGGAGATGGAGCACGAAAGGCCGACTCATGCTGAATGAGGCATATCAACCCTAATTGAAGAGATCCTAAACCGTACGTGCCTGCGGTATTCGTCGTGAGTTTCGTTACTTACCCGCTTGACGATGACAGCTTCCGCGACAGCGTTGTTTCGTGTACATCGTTCCTTACACAGGCTAGCAGCATTAACGAGCTTTATGTGATTGTAGGGGCCGAAACAAGCACTAACATATTTCCTCAGGGTTCCTTTTTGTGATTATACTTTTTTAATCATTACGGGCCCTGTGCCTGTGCTACCAGCCAGGCCGAGTGCGCCCCAAGCGACGGAAAGCAATGGCGGCAACGAGGTGCAGACTGCTTTTCAATTTCCTCAAGCATTGCCAGTGTTGCTTTGCCTTTCTGCATCCATGACTATGATATCTCAGCACATGACATGGAATGGCATTACAGGGTATAGTGGGATATGACATGATCTCACGTCATGTCATGTCAGGTCATGTAATGTCATATCATCGGTGTGTTGCGGTTGGTGGGGAGTGGGGTTGAGAGGTGGGTACGATTGCTACACAGCCGTGGTAAAGAGCATACATGGGATGTCTTTGGCCGTGTTGACAATCGGGCCTTAGCGCATGTGCAAGCCCTGGTTGAGCTTTGGGGGAGGCGGCAGCTGCGGCTGGTGCTTGGATTGTTGCTGTTGCAATCAGTTTCTCTGTGCTACCAAACTAAAGGTCCAGATATGCCGGGATCATATGGGAGTTTCCGAAACTTAGGGTACCTCATTTGGGGTATTTATGATAAGGATCCTACTGTTTAGCGTAATTAGTACATTATGGTACCCTTTTTTCTCCGGAAACTCCCATATGGTGCTGATGAGGATCGTAGCTGGGATCAGAAGGGAGATGAGCCGTCGAATGCAGTCATGAGCGTCATCGTCAGTGTGGTGTTCAACTCGTCGTAGCACAGTGCTGAAAGTCGTAATGGTAGTCTCACTAGTCGCAGCAGATACAGTAGTCGCAATGATCAGCAGGCTGCTGTTCTTGACTTAGGGGTACTTAGAAATAATGTTTAATTTTTGGTTATTATAATCCCTAAGAAACAGCTAAAATTCTAATTTTTGCTAGGGTTCTAAGTTCAGCATAGTTGAGTTTCACGCACCCTTGCCTCGATCTTGGCTTCAGGTGGCAGAGAGCACCGGCACGATCATGCAGCATCTCGGCTCCATCTGCTTTCGGATGTGGGGCCAGTGCAACAGGTTTCTTGGGTGACTGTTCAAGGTGTAGTTCAAGGTCCATAGTTCAAGGAGGCTGCATGGTTTCCACTTGCACACCACTGCTGCTCTCTACTTCTCGCACCAGGTTGTGATGATGCTGACGGCTTACGGCACAGCTGGTCATTGTAGTGGATGTTTGTGACACAGGATGACGATCGTGATGAATTCTTTTCCGGGACCTTTGCCTGTAAAGCGAGAGCATCACTCCCAAAAGCTAGAAGCTGCCGGTTCATGCCTTCTCCGATACCTATGTCACTCTCGGTTTGTGGTTATACCTATACCCCAAAACCTACAACCCTAAGCCGCAAATCCTTTTGAAACGTCAGGATAAAGGCGGCCTACTGCGATAGTTCATCCATCAAAGTGCTGCAGACAGGAGACCCCAAAACACAGAAAGGGGAGGGTTCAGGGTTTAGTTTAGAGGTTAGAGTTTAGGGTCACGGGATCGGATCTGATCCTGCAGCTCTTATCCGACTCCGGCCCAACCAGAATCCTTTGGGTACTGCCCCCACACGGTAACAGTTGGATAATATTCATAGTATAGATATATTAGGACCTTAATAGTAGCCCTATTAAAGACTGCTACTGTATGGGGGCAGTACGTACGCAAAGTGTCCTTACCACACTCGGCATCGTCGGCAAAGGCGAGTGACGTGCGCGCGGCGTTTTGCAACATCCTACAGCTGTCCTCGTTCATGACCCACGTGAAACCCGTATGAACTTAACACGTCATGTCCTCATGCACGTGAAGCTCTCTGTCCTTGATACATCAATGTATCTAAGGCGTGAACCAGATCCACTCGATGCATTCATGTCTGGGATGGAAGCCCAGTTGAGTCAGGCCAGCCTCAGAAAGGGTAGGGCCGTGGAAATGCTTCAATGCAAGGGCCTAAATCATTACCTATGCTATTTTGGGGGTTCCTTACTGTAATTCAATCATCTGACTCGAAGAAGAAGTAGCAGTGTTAGCAGTCGTCGTCGTCGTAGTTGTAGTCTTGGTCGTAGTGGCAGCGTAGCAGTGGTTGTTGTAGCGGTACAGTAGGTGTAGTCAGCGGAGGAAGAGCGGGAGTGTTTATGAGCTCTGCCACTTCTCCACTCGCGGCGAATGCCGACATCCAGACTGTGCTCTCATGACTCCCGAATTCTCCCGCTAGCTCCATGAATCTCTGAACGAGCCAAAGCTTTCAGGATATGCAGAAGAGCATGAAAGCCACGAAATACCGGCACATGCCGCAGAAGGGTTGGTCTTTCCAACAGCAGGCTGGCCGGGTAAGGTTCAGCATCCTGGGTGGTTTTGAATGCGTGGGGTTCTTGGGTCTGCATGGTGCCTTGGGATGGAGCTAGGGAGCTAGGCAAGCCCCTGTCATGAGTTATGAGGTGGAAAGCACCCACAGCAATCTCTCCTTTCACGATGCATGCGTAAAGCGACGGGGCACAATCTTCGCATGTATCACTAGGTTCCTGAGTGGTACCCTTTTGCACTTTTAATCGCAGGGTCCCCTGATTAACACCGGACAGTAGGAATCAAAGTAATTACCCTCACTATAATGGGGCTACTCAGGAACCTGAACCCCTGCGCCTTCGAAGCCACATGCAATGCCGTCCCCTGCAGGCACAGCAGAACAAGAATGAGCTAAAACGCTTGAAGCGAGGGCGGTAGCCAAGCTTTCTTCGGCACATCTCTCGGCTGCGACCGAATTCGACATGAAGCTGGTCTGCCAGCATCCCCGGCGCTGTTTGTTTAGGGTTTAGGGTAGGGTTTAGTGTTTTAAACCCGCGTTTAGGGTTTGGGGATGCTTTGTGTAGTTTCATGCTGGTTCTTAGCCTGAGCTGGTCATTTACGCTCAGGCAGCGACCTCGGTGCCAGGAGACATCGCTGCAGACCCTCAAAGAGTTGTGACCTGTCCCTGCCCCGCAGCGAAGAACACGGCAGCGGTCGAATGTCTCCAGGATTTGCGATCCGGCTTCGGCCTCAACAGCTCGTATCTTGGATACTGACGCGATGGGGTGAAAGCGAGATTCCACCAGCCTGACTTCGGCCTGGTGGGTGGCTTCGCCATGGGGACCTGGTCTGCTTACCGGCTCTGTCCCGACCGCAGGCGTCCGAGAAAATCGTGCGTGCCAAGCGTGCCTGCTGCAAATCTCAAACGTGTCGGTAAACCTAAACCCTAAACCCCTAAACCGAACCCCCCTAACTCTACATCCTCAACCCTTAAACCGCCCGTGGCAGAAGCCCAGGGGTCTGGTAAACTTAGCAACTGAGTGGATACACTTTACACTTTTTGGGATAATGTTACCCACTATAAAACTAAAAGCGTACACTTTTTGGGGCTTATGAACTGGGCAAGTAAGTAAAGTTACTACAGTTCAGAGGAGGGCCTTTGAGGTAGATGTTCCGAAGAGCGGGGATGACAAGATGAGATGTTGCCCTCGATGTTAGGGTTTAGGGGTTTAGGGTTTAGGGGTTTAGGGTTGAGGGGTTTAGGGTTTTAGGGTTGAGGCCTGCGAATCCAAACCCTAAACCCTAAATCCCAAAGCATCAAGAGCCACCACCTCATCCCCAAAGGTTGCGCCACCACCGACTACTGCTGGGGCTACAAGTGGATGTGGCCGGCCCCTATGTTTAGGGAGTAGGGTAGAAGCCAGAAAGTTGGAACATGAGTTTAGGAGGATTAGTGCCAGGATCCCTTATCCTGTACCTTAAGGGCATGAGGATACTAATTTTCCAACTTTCTGGCTTCTAGCATAGGGTATGGAGTTTAGGGTTATTCTTTAATTCGACTCAAGGTTCAGGATTTTGGCCAAGGCCATCGTAGCATCGGGGAGATCTGCAGAGCAATGACCTTGTGAAAAGACCCCCGACTTCAAGGTAAAGCTGAAGAGAAATCGGTTTAGGGTCTAGGGTTATCATCACCAACTCCTCTTGAGGCACCATTTCATCATTATCTTGGAATCAAAACCATCGTCTTACTAGCAGGTGAAACCACCTGAAGTCGCATCAAACAGGTGGTCCTAATCCAAGACATCCAAGACCCAAACCCTAAACCCTAGACCCAAAACACCAGTCCAAGCGACTTCGTTCGAGTTGTTTGGCCGCTCCTTCGACTAGTCAAGCAGCGTTCAGCCCCGCCACAAGGGTTGAGGTTTAGGGGTTTTGGGTTTGCCTTGAGCAAGACATGAGCACCGGTGTAGAGAAAACAGAGGCACAAAGCAGTGCCAGATTCGTTCATCTTGAATCCGGCGAACCTTGGCTCGGCTTCTTATTATAGCATGATGAAATCCTTCTGAATGCCCCGCCCCCTTTTGGTTTGTCGTTATCACGAGACATCGATAAACGTACATACCCTGAAACCCTCTTCGAATTGCTTGCAAAAGGGCCCTAAACCCTTGAATTCCCCCCGGCCCAGGCCCTTAGAGGTCAGCTTGTTTCTGCGACAGGAACGGAAGATTGAACATGGGCCTCCCAATACAGACCGGGGGTTATCTGGATCTTGATGTATGCTTAGATAGCCAATGGGGGAACTTTAAACTTTTTAGCCTTATATATCTGGTCTATTTTAAAAAGTTTAATCTTTTCTGGGCCCGATTATTGAAGGAGAGAGTATGGTATGATTTGTTGTGGTATGATATGACCTTATACTAGTATGTACCGTCAGATCGAGCCCTCCAGCTCTGCCGTTCCCTGCTGTTTCTGAACCCGCAGTTCCTTCGCAAGAACTCAGAAAGCCCTCCAGCCCTGAAGCCCTAAATCCTAAACTCTCACGCCGACGGCCTCTTAATCCCCAAAACCCTTAATCCCTAAACCTTTTTAAAGCCTTAAGCCCCGAATTCCAAGGCGCCGCCGCACTTGCTCTTGCAGGTGCGAGAGAATGGTTCCGGGGCGGGGATTCTTTCGGGTTTAGGCTTCAGGTTGTTTTGTGGCAGGGTTTAGGGGTTTATTTAGGATCTCTCACTTTGAACGGTAATTAGGTGTGGGATTGCCAATTCCGCGACGATCATCCTTCACAGCAATGACCATTGCATGAGATGGTTTGGGAGATTCCTCCGCCTAGGCTGCAATGTCCAGTCGCGAACGGTTCAGAGTCCCAAGTGGTACATATCCCCAGCCTCGACTCCACCGCTCTAAGCTGTTCGGCTTGCTGTCGCTCAACCAATAAAACCCCCCCCAGGGCCGAAGCCTGAAAAAACGGTGGAGGAGGGTCAGGGTTGAGGGTTTGTAACAGTGAATTTGAATTGCCAGTGGCGCCGGGGAAAAGTTTCGACGAATCATCTTGGTAGCAATTACTTCACTCGCATTGCCTGAACCCCAGTCACCGAAGCCAGTGACTTGCCCGTTCTCGGGAACCTATGTAGCGGCTTTGAATGTCGACGTGCTTGCCCCGCAGGTGCCATTGCTGTCATCTGTCCGAGCTCAGGAAAGAGTTTGCGTTTGTAGTTGCGCTTTGTGGGGCAGAGGGCTGAAAGAAGGGCTTGAGACATGAGGAGGAGTCTTTGGGGGATTCTCTACAGTAGCATGCTTACAACTCAGAGGCTTCCAGTATACATTCCCTAGCGTGCCATGTAAACTCATTAAGTTTGGCAGCCGGAAACCTGTCCTCCAGATCTTCAATCACTCTTCGCCATCGTGTTTCTGGACGCATATCACTCCTTTCTTCTACTTCCTTTCTTCTAGGATGCCCAGTAGTCCCCTTATTCCCTTTTTGTAGTCCTAGGTTCCTTATAAAGTTACACACTACCAAAAAGGGAGCCCTTTTGTCTATGACATGACGCTCTTTGAGACTTGTGGAGCCCTTTTTATTTCTAGGTTTCTGGGCATCCTAGTCTCTGACAAAACATCGATGAAGCATCTCCTGCAGACTGTAAGTCGCCTGGCCTGGGTTTGATCTGCTCCCAAACCTTAGGGTTTAGGGTTTGACCCTGAAGCCCAAACCCTGAAATCCTTTAACCCCAAACTCCCAAATCCTAAACCCTAAAACCCTGAACTCGAAACCCTAATCCGTAAAGGCCCTAACCCTAAAGACCTAAAACCCTGAACCCTCAACCGCCCTAAACCCAAACTCCAAAGCGCAAGCCTCAACAATCTAAAGGAAGACCTGAGCTCTAAACCAGGGACACCCACCTCCAGGAGCCAGCTTCTGACATCAAATGTAGCAGCCTTGTACAATGATTAGAGCCGGGTTCCTTTGAGGATTCTTTGAAGGGTTCATAAGGGTTCTATGAGGGTTACTACAAGGGCTCTATGGGAGCTACATGACATAGGGGCCTTGATGACTAGACCAGGGAGTTGGTTTTTTTGGTGTTTGTACCGTGGGAACCCCAAGGGGCAGTATGCGCAAATAGTTAGGCTTCTATATTATGTTGCCTTTGAGGTTCGAAACCAGCACAGACTTCATCACGAAACCTGCAACCGCGCCCCCATATAACATATGATAAGCACCTCGAGACAAGGTGGTCTAATGTTTAACACCCTCTCACGAATGCTTTTGATTCGATGAGTCTCTGTCTCGCGAGTTTTCAGAGGATCTCGATCACGTCCCCGCGCTCAGAAGCTTGGGGCGGCGACGCCCACACCGCTCCGGCGCGCGCCGCGGCCTGAGTCTTCGTCGTGCGCGGCAAACCGAAATTTGGTATGCCGTCCGAAACTTCAAACCTCACCCGATTCCGGGAGTTCCGGGGGACAGGACGCAAACGACTTTCGTCGTGATGGTCTACCTGCCCTTGTCAAGCAAGGTGCTTGCTCTTTTTGTTGGAGAACCAGATATGTACAGATGATCAGGCAGGAAACCAATGCTTCGTCGGACGATATGAGATGCCATGCTAGAACTGGTGACAGGTCTTACAAGTGGCAGTACAGAAGCTGAGCACATACCATTTCAAGTCTCGTACATGCTCCTCCTCGTCCTCCTTCTCCTCCTCCTCCTCCTCCTCCTCCTCCTCCTCCTCCTGTTCCTCTTTTTCTTCATCCCTATCCGCATCCCCATCCATCATCGCCATCATATGCCTTATCATCACCACCCCACCACCACGATCAACATCATCATCATCATCAACATCATCACCATCACCATCATCATCATCATCACCATCATCATCATCATCATCAGCATCATCATCACCATCATCATCATCATCATCATCATCATCATCATCAACGTAGTTATCACAACCATTGCCATCGTCAGCATCATCTTCATCACTGTATTCATCTTCATTTTCATCATCATTACCATCATCATCATATTCTTCTTCATCTTATTCATCTTTATGTTCACAATTATCGTCATCTTCGTCATCGTTAGCATCATCAACACCGCCATCACCAGCAGTATCGTCATCATCATCATCATCATCGTCGTCATCATCATCATCATCACCGCCATCACCAGCAGTATCGTCATCATCATCATCATCATCATCATCATCATCATCACCGAACAGATATCGAACAAACCACCGCTGAGGACTGCAGATCCTGAGACCACCGCATCCGATGAGGATGAAGATTTTGATTACGGCGCAGGGTGGCTTACACTGACCTTCACAGACGTGAGGTCTTGTCACTTCGGACACAGGTGTGGAGACTGCTCCCACTGGTACTTGAGACATGTTGAGACTTGAGGTTGGGGTTCAGGGTTGACCCTACTACCTAAACGTGGCGCGGGTCTTAGTCTTAAGCAGAATCCGGAGCTCCAGCCCCAAGATTGGCAGTTGGAGAGGAAGGAGAGTATTTTTAAGATCCCTTCTCAAAGGTATATGCTTCCAGATAGCATTGTCTATGCAATTCGTGCCTGAAGATGCTGTCTTAAGGAATTGAAGGTTTTGGTTCAGCAGGTTGCATGGCGCCGCATGTTTTACCACTCACCTTCGACTCCGTCCATACATGTCCGGGTAAATCACTAATCTAGACTACGCGGGTACATTCCGCGTCCTTGAGGAAGATGGACTGAGGGCAAGGAAGCTTCGACTCTGCGAGGGACACCTTATGGTAGTTAGACAGCAAGAGTGTTCAATACGTTACAGGACATCAACAAGTAGTAGTATCAGTATTTCCTGATAGTCTGCAAATGAATGTACAATACTAGACTTCGAGCACCTTTTTCTCAATACCAAGGCCCCTTTACTGTAGCAGACGGCTTTTGTTTAGGCAGCGTGGCCACCATTTTCAGGTCCAGGTGGGCCGGACCTTCAAACCTCAACTGGGCCGCACGACACAAAACCAACACTGAGCAAGTTCCTTGCTCAAGGGTACACAGACAACAAGGATGTTAAAGTCATCGAGCCATCATCTGGAGCATGCGTACTCGTAACAGCCCGTCGCTGAAACAGAACTCATACTGTCGTGCCAGTTCTGGTATGATGGCGCATACCCGCACATACCTGACCAACTGAGGCAGGGAAGGATTACTGGGACAACAGATACAAGGCCACCCGGCCCACTCCTGGGCTACGGATCTGGTGTTCGGGTTAGAGCCCTTATAGGGAACGTGCAGAAGGCTTATATGCACTTTTGTGGCTCCTTAATGTGGGCCCTTTAAACCAGCCCCCTTTACTTAAGCTTGCGGCGGGCACGAGTTCAGGGACGAAGTCTGTCTCAAGCTCCCCAGAGCGCGTCACATTCCGTTTTTGGCTTTTTCATGCCTGGGAAGCGAAAGATGACGGGCAAGCCACTTTACAGATAGCATGCCGCTTGCAGGCCTACATAGGCACCCTGAGCCTGATGTTTTTTTTTTGCCAAAACCCGAAGCTCCAAACCCGATCTCCCTCAACTCTGACGATTTCTGAGTGAGGGATTCGCTCTATAACAGCACCCTCAGACAATTCACAACCATGCTTCAGACTCCGAATCGCGTTGAATGTTTGCTTTTGAGTCAGAATATACATGCCCAGCAGTGCGAATACCGTACCTACACACACACACACTTCTGCCAAATATTTGCATATATGTATGTGAGAATATACGTATGTGCACGCATACATGTATTTGTTTATCCACGCTGCCAGAAAGAAGAGGGCAAGAACTTCGACTGGCCTTTATCTCAGCCCCGGTTTGCCGCTGTCCAGGAGAGGGGCCGGACTCATTCACAACAGTATTCCGAAGAGTGCCTCATACAACTATACCACAAGACACTCAAGGCCCTATTCCACTCCCTGAGGCCCCGATAGAAGTCCGATTCGAGGTTTGTTTGCTGCACCGGGTTGTGGTGGGCTTGGGATTTCAGATGGTGCTTCTCGGCCACGTCTGGAAGATCTTAAGTGCAGGAGTCTCGTTCCAATCTTGTAGGTGCAGTCGGGGCAGTGTATTTTGAAAAGCTGTGATCATATTTTTCGGGTTCTAAATATATTGATCCTAAAATGTACCCCTAAACCCCACAGGTCTACAGCCCTACACCCCAAGACCCTCTTCTAACTCATTCAGGCCCCGCCATGAGGCCGAAGATCGTATCCTCACCAACACCGCAAAGCACAAAACTCGCAATCTGCCAAAAACTTAAACCCTAAACCCACAGAAAAGGCCGATGCACTTAGAAACAAACCTAAACCCTAAACCTGGGGAGCTTCAAGAAGCCGGGCAGGTGGCTTTGGGGATTAGGTTGTGCGGTTTAGGGGTTTAGTTTTTTGGAGTTTAGGGTATGCTACAGAAAAAAATGCGTTGTGGCTTTGCGATACTGCAATTATATTACGGAGTTCTCTCTAACAAGCAGCCCCAAAGTTGATAAGACTTTAGGCCCCGCGATGCAAGGGAGTTTCCGAAAATGGGGGACCCTAATACAATACCCTACATAGTAGGATCCTTACTATAAGGACCCCCGATGTAAGGTACCCCCCCCCCAATTTTCGGAAACTCCCATATGGATAGTTGTCAAAATTAGGGGTCCCCTTTTTGGGTACCCCAAATATTAGGTGCCGTATTATATTAGGGACCCAAAATGGGACCATAATTTTGACAACCACCCATACAAGGGTAGCCCGAGGCTCGGCGACTACGAGAAGTTCCGCGAGTTTATTGAGACTCTTGGCTTCCAAAGCTGGCCCTCATTTTTGGGTTTAGGTTAGAAGCTGCCCCCACCCTGTAATAGTGATATAATAGGAATATAATAGGGCCCTAATATAATCCTTATAGTCACTATTACAGGGTGGGGGCAGCTTCTAAGGTTTAGGGTTTAGCGTTTAGGATTTGGGGTTTAGGGTTTAGGGTATACGAGTTAGGGTTCAGGACTTAGGCTTTAGGGTATAAGGTTTAGGATTTAGGATCTAGGGTTTAGGATTTACGGTTTGGGGTTTAGGGAGCTGTTCTGCGAGATCGAGACTCCTACTTAGAGGGCCACGGGACTTAGTGGCAGGGGCAACGAATAATGTAGGGGCCCGAATAAGTAAACCCTAAACCCTAAACCTTAAACCCTAGACCTACACTATTTTCAAGCACACTAAGGAGTGCGACGGCGAGCCTCGACGGAGGGACCTCGCCTCAGCGCAATGACGACGATTTTGAGGATGGTGCTTTGGGAAGCCCTACACCCGAAGAGAACTCCTAAATTTAAATCCTGGGGAGCCCTAAACCCGAAGAGAACTCCTATATCCTGAAAAGATGGGGTTTGATAAGACTTTTCGGGTGCTTTTCCCAACTTAGGGCTCTGATCCTGCAGTCCGAGGGCGTTGAAACTAGGGTATACACTACGCAAATTTCGGTCTGCTTTCGGAGATTTTATTGTCTCCAAGTTTGGGGGTTTGGGTTCATGCATGCAGCCACGGAACGAACGAGAAGCGAACGACTTGTAAGAAATACATGACGGCCCAAGGTCATGGGGTTCAGGGTTTAGGGGCTTCAGTTGCAGGCTTTAGGATGAGTTGGGCAGTGAGTTACTGCAGATCGGGATTTTCAACTTCTAAACCTATACAGCCTAAACCCTAAACTACTACGCCACCACATCGTCGACCGCTTCTTCCACCATACCGTCCTGGCTACGTAGAGGAGAACGCAGACGGCTGGCATGGGTTAGAGGGCTCTTCCGTCGGGGACCAGGGTCGTGAACGAGACCGTGAACGAAGTCGTAGCCGTGACCTTGCCCCTGGCCCTGGCTCCGTCTCTTCTGCTCCAGGTGGTGTCCCTGTGCAACGTGATGGTGATGGTTCAGTCGAGGACAGTGGTGATGGTGATTCGGTGGCTGATGAAGACGCACGTCGGTTTGCTGAGCATCGTGGTCAAATGTATCCTCGCCGTCGTCGCACTTCGAGCCCCCATTCGAGTCCTGATCGCACGCATCCCTGACTGAGTGAGTGGTCATGTGCTGTTTTGGCTGCCTGTTTATCTCTGGCAGTGTCTTCTCTGATCAAAGGTTGGAGAGTCTGAGTGTGTGCCCATTATTGGGTGAGCTGGATCTGCGGAGAAAGCCCGTCACACTTTAACCCTGATCATAACCTCCATAGACCCCTTCCCTAGTAGTAGAGTAGGTAACCTTTAACTTTTTTGGGTAGTATAATCCCTATATAACCAAAAAGGTTAACCTTTAGTTCCCGATGATACTCGGCTGGGTAGCCTTTAAAGGGAGAAGAAACCCCCTAAACTTCTTTGCGGCCCGCCGAGGCCTCGCTCCGCGAAAGTCCTAGATCTGGGCTGCGGAAACGCCAAGCTGGCGGAGGAATCCGTACCTTAACGGTTGAGAGTTTACAGGGTTCAGGGTTTAGGGTTCAGGGTTTAGGGTTCAGGGTTTAGGGTTGAGGGTTTAGGCTTTAGGGTTCAGGGTTTAGGGTTCAGGGTTTAGGCTTGACGGTTTAGGGTTTAGGGTTCAGGGTTCAGGCTTCTTGTTGGAGCGTCCCTGTAAATTCCGAAGTAGGGTTCATAATGGGAGCCTACGAAAAGTAGGTTACGGCAGTGGGGAATTTTTGGGCGTGGCGCTCCTTAGGGGGCTTTGAAGGTTGAAGGATCGGAGGACTACTAGGACATGTTTTTTTTGGGAGGGGTGGGGGTTGGGGAGGGGGTGTGAGACGGGGCTTCGGGGTTGCGTCTATGGTTGAGGGTTCATTTTCGGGTACTATAGGGGCCTTGATAGTTAGAATAAGGTTTTGGGGTATATTATACTATAATCATAGTAAGGAAGCCCCCAAATATCATGGGTGATTATTGAGGCCCCCTTATTATACCAGCTTGGGGGTTAAGGGGTTTAGGGAGTGTTGGCGGTTGAGGGCTAGTGGTTCGGATCTGGGGTACCGGAAGTCTTCAGCTACACCGAGCAGAGTATGGTTCAGGGTTGAGGGCTTGGGGTTTAGGGTTTAGGGGATTTCAGTGTCCTCCTGCTGCTTGCCCGTGCGCTTAGAACCCCGTGTGCTGCCAGGAGATGTACGACGATGGCTTCGAGAACATCACGGCCCTCGACATATCCGAGGCCACCGATTGAAGACACTCAAGCGTGGAAAAAAATACAGAGGCCAGCCTCGGAGTTTATTGTAGTCTTGGCAGTTCGGTGAAGACCTAAATGGGTGGTTGTCAAAATTCGGGTCCCCTTTTGGGTTCTTATTATAATACGGCACCTAATATTTAAGGGATCCAAAAAGGGACCATAATATTTACAACTACCCAAATCGACCAGCCGGATCCCCGCTCCCGGCTCATCACTCAAACCCAAAACACAACTTTCGGCAAACACGTTCGGTCGAAACTTATCCTTTAACAAATTTCGAAAAACCCTAATCATATCCTTTAAGAAAGAAATGAGTTGGTTTTGCTTGTCGTCGCTTGCGTCGAACCCCCGACCCCATCAATTTCAGGCCCAAACCCCTTTCACAGTCATTCCCGAGCCCAGCCCAGCCCCAGCCCCAGCCCAGCCCAGCCCGCCAGCCAGCCCAGAAAACCCGGCCCCAGATCCAAGCCCAGCCCAGCCCAGCTTCCCGGCTCATGACTGAAAAGGGGCCCGACATGACAACCAAGACCCCAGACACACATAACCGAAACTCCGACGGGAGGACGTGACGGTCCCGGGTTAGCTTGGCTGAAGGGTTCAAGTCGCCTAACAAATTGGTAATCACTCGAGGGTTCTCAATTGCAGATTGTCTGCATGCAAGGTTTGCCGTTCGATGCTGCAGCATGCTGCCACGCACAACATGCCGACTGGCATGACTGACATGTCTAAGCATCAGCATACTCTTACTCGTGGGCAAGTCCTCCGCACGTGCACACACTCAGAGAGAGAGAGAGATAGAGAGAGAGAGAGAGAGAGAGAAAGAGAGAGATAGCGAGAGAGCGAGAGAGCGCATGCTCGCAAACGACAGGATTTCTCTAGTCACAACATATCAAGACTTCGCCACACACCACCATCTCCAGCCACACAGGTGTAGGAGTTCAATGTAATCTCGGTCCCATGCCACTGTTGGCGGCTTAGAGTATAGCAAACCCTGCATACGAATTCTGCGACCACAAGCCAATGCACCCGCGACCACCCCGTCGCAGGTTACAGATACAGTAAGTCGACCATTGAGCCTTTGACAAGTCGATTCATAAGTCAGCCAGCCAGGAGTTAAATTCACCAGCCAGCCAGGCAGGCAATTCAATGTATTTTCGGAGGCCTGACGCCCAGGCCCGAAAATACATTGAATTCCAGACTTCACTGTATTTGCACAAAAGCAAAAACCATTCAATGTATTTGTAGGATATAGTTCCAAGACCGGCAAAATACATTGATGGTGCACAGCAAAGAAGAAAATACATTGAATTCCAGAATTCGCTGTATTTCTGGCATGCAGCGGCGGCGAGCCAAAAATACATTGAATTTCCTATGTTCCTAGTGCTGCAAACATCGAAACCCAAGATTGGCTGAATACTTGGAAGACAGCGGCAGGGAGCGGAAGTTGTACGGAACCCCCTGAATTTCTTTAACTCGTTAACTGTAATTAGCCTTCCACGTGCTGCTCTCGGGTGCATTGCCTGGTGAATGCAGAATTAGTATGCTGGGTGTACTCTTAGACTCAGACAGTGCAAGAGGTCCGAGATTACATTGAACGTTCTACACCCGAATCCTTCCAGATAATGGGGTGTGGCAAAGTGTTTGATGATTGCCAGGTTGACGTGTTGCGACTACAGAAATGCTGCCGTCTCTGCAAACGTACGCAAGATCTGTGTGCGTGTGTGTGTGTGTGGGTGTGTGGGTGTGCATGTGTCGGGCAGCCCACGAGCAAGAACGCAGTGTACACATCGTCTTTACGTCGGTGTGCAGATGCTTAGACATGTCAGTCACGCCAGTCGGCATGTTGTGCGTGGCAGCCTGCTGCAGCATCGAACGGCAAACCTTGCGTGCAGACACAATCGGTAACTGAGAACCCTCCAGCATGTAAGGTGAGCCCCATGATTACCGATTTGTTAGGCGACTTGAACCCTTCAGCCAAGCAAACCCCGGACCGTCACGTCCTCCCGCCGGAGTTTCGGTTATGCTTGTCTGGGGTCTCGGTTGTCATGTCGGGCCCCTTGAAACACAAATTCAAAAAGGAAACCTGTCAAAACTTTCGGTCAAAACTTATTGGCACCCAAAACCCTTATCAATTTCTATAAACCCTAAACCTTCATCGGTCTAGGCCCCAGTTCCGATCTCCAGCAGGTTGCTATTGAGTCGATGCGCTGCGGCCTGAATGCCGACGGGTAGACATGACCTGCCGACACATGGTCTAGGGCTTGGGGCTCGGGGTTTAGGGTCTAGGGGTGCGAAGCTTCGTGACAGGATCTCATCAACAACACTCCGTAAGACCCTTAATTAAACCTGGTCAGGGTTTTGTGCCCTTAGAGAAGAAGCGTGTTTAGTGTCCGTAGAGAAGAAGCGCCCAGCCAAGCAAAAAATCAAGAGCCCGAGGCCAAAGAAACTCCGAGGCGCGCCCGCGCATTGACTGGGCCGACCGCTCAGAACTTGGAGGATCAGTCGACTTCGCAAGTAAGGTTACCGGGGTCCGCTCTCTACAGGGGTGCTATGGGGTTTGGGGGTCGTAGAGGACGTAGTCAGAAATATATGAGTTCTTCAAGTGGGGTTTAGAGCTTAACTGGAAGTGTTTTTTGTCGGTAAGTGTGGTGACCTGACGTATAATGCTAGTTGCCAAATCCCATGACCCCTTAAGATGCCTGAAATATGCCGTATAAAACCCTTCGAGAGCCCTTGCGATTGCACCATTTCTGTAGCTGCTACCCATGTTATGTCATCCTCCTCAGTTGACTTTGGCTTGCGGATCAGTGTGTGAAGCTGCTCTTAGCCTTCTGGCACGGGCGGCCAGCATCATGAGCATCAGCTGAAAGCTGTGTTTCAACCAGGCCCAGCATCATGAGCATTAGCCGACAGCTGTGTTTCCGGCAGCCCACCAGGGGCGGCCGAACCCTGAACCCCGGAACCGTAAGTACCCTAAAACCCGAAACCCTAAACCCGATGTAAATTCTGAATCATGGTCTACGGCTTTGGGCTAGACTCGAAGATTTCAAATCTCTCAAGCCTCATATATAGGTTTGGATTAGTACAAATAGGAATACCCTTAGCGTCCATTTCGAATTTTGTTATAACCTGTCCCAAAACCCTATTCTAATTATGAATGTTTACTTGGAAAGTGTTTTCATTAGTAGTAGGGCGTATTTTTCTTTACTATCACTTTTGAGGGATCTTGCTCTTGCTCTTGCTCCTGCTCTGACTCTTGCTCCCGCGCTGGCTTTTGCTCCCGCTCCTGCCGCGTCTCTTGCGGCTGCTCCTGCGTTTGCTCTCGCTCTTACTCCTGCTTTTGCTCCTGCTCTTGCTCCTCCTACTGTTGCTTTTGCTTTTGCTCCTGCTCTTACTCCCGCTCCTGCTCTTGCTCCCCTTGATGCAAATTTGGTTTTAAAGGGTGGGGATGGTTTCGAGAGGACTGGCCGCACCGTTTTGCGTGTTTGGCCGTGCGTAACAAATTGGGGCGCAACGACGACGGATCTCTAGCACCCTCCGAGCACGAACTAGCCTGGGTTGTCCTTTGGGATCTTTTTTAATTTCCCCTACCATTTTGTACAGAGCCATCATAGTAAATAGTTCTCAAAGGGCTTGAAGGACAACTCAGTAGCCAGTAGCCTCACATCCTGCGGATTCTCTGCAAGACTTCAATGACTCAACTCAGGGTTTTAGGGCTTAGGGTTTTGGTGCAGTTAGTGATTGTCGGGCATTCAGGGCATTTGGGCTTTAGGATGTTGAGGGTTCAGGGTGTCTAGGCTTATCACGGGCGTCGTTCTTTCTATAAATTAGGGTAAAAGCCAGAAAGTTGGAATATGATTATCTTAACCCTTCTATGGTAAATTATAGGGTATCCTACCATGAAACCATATTCCAACTTTCTGGAGTTCCCTGTAGGGGTGTGAGGGACCCTGGAAGGCACTGCAGTGTTCCATAGCCCTACTTACCGTGAGCGTCCGTGAGCACTCAGAGCCCTCGACTGTGCGTACCACCCATTAGGGACCCGAAAAGCACATAAGCATATGCATTTTAAAGGGATATCACTACCTTATCGGGCTTCATTATTATAAGGGGGTCTTTAAGAGACATCCCTATACTAATTTTTGCTTATGTGGGGCCTTAACCCAAGTCTTGCCGATTACTGGCAGCCCTGAAATCCCAGAACCCTTAACCCAAAACCCGAAAACTGGAGCCTAAGTTTCATGTTCGGAGAGGTCGTTGGAGATGCCTTTGATCTGCAGTTGGAGGAGCTACCCTCATTATAACTATAATCTAGGATTCCCAGTAGGACCCTGATTCCCTTTTTGTAGTCCTAGGTTCCTTATAAAGGTACCCAATACCAAAAAGGGAGCCCTTTTTATTCCTAGCTTGCTGGGCATCCTGGATAATCATTAAGGCCCCTGTATTAGCCTCAAACCCGAGTCCAACCTCATCTGGTGAACTTCCGAAGTTTGTCATGCTGCTCTCTAGAGTCGCTTGTCGATTACTATAGGCGCCCCAAAATCACCTATACTACTTTGGGGGCTCCTTGTCCTTAGTTGTAGTGTAACATACTAGTGCCTAGTACCCCAAGACCCTATTCCAATAAATATTAAGGCGACAATATTACCCCAAAGTGGCCATATTACTTCCCACCGAAATGCAAGCTTGTCTGGAGGCTTCTGCAGTAGGACACTGTTGGCTCTACATATAGGGTCCGCGTCCCTAAACGCTACAACCCTAAAACCTAAAAAACCCTAAACCCTAAAACCCTAAACCCGAAAACCCCCCTAAACCCAAGGCTTAGGCCGCCCACCTCCGTGCGTGGGAGGCGCGGTCTCCAAAAAGGGACCCCCTCAGCAGGGGCAGCCTCGGGCATCCAGCAAGCAGAATTCAAGGATCTAGGGCCTCCAGGCCGGTGCTAGGGGAAAACCGACGCACTCGAAATTGCACAGTCGCAAAATACTTCCACTTTTGCGCCACTCTACCCTAAACCCTAAAGCCCTAAACTCTAAACCCTAAAACCCTGGAACCCTGAACCCTAAAGCCCTAAACTCTAAACTCTAAACACTAAACCCCAAAACCCTAAAGCCCTAAACCCTGGAACTCCACTTCGCTTTGCTGCTTCAGGACCAGAGCTTCGATCTGGTCATTGACAAGAGCACGCCTGATGCTTGGGAATGGTTTAGGGTTTAGGGTTTCGGATTTTAGGGTTTAGGGTTCAGGGATTGCGGGGGTTTCGGGTTTAGGGTTTAGGGGGGTTTTCGGGTTTAGGGTTTCGGGTTACAGGGTTTAGGGTCTAGGGTTTTGGGTTTTAAGGTTTAGGGTTCAGGGTTTGGGTTCAGGGTTTAGGGGGGGTTTCGGGTTTAGGGTTTCGGGTTACAGGGTTGAGGGTTTAGGGTTTTAGGGTTTAGGGTTGCATCTTGAAGCTTTTTCTCCTCTCAGCAGTTCATAACAACCAGGACTCGACTGCTTTTGATTATGGGCAATTGTGGTCCTATACTGTGAAACTACCATGTTGATGGTTTCAGGCCATACAAGATCATGGACTATTCAGTTTGTTTGGGAGGATTTGGGTGTCGTTTGCTTAGAAGGGTTTCAGAGAGCAACTGGAGAAGACTCCAATTGAAGGCCAGTGCCCAATGAAGTGAATGCCAAACATGCTATGGATATAGAAGTCTGAATATTGACTAGTACTACCCCGTGGGGTTCCTTATTATATGCATACTCATACACATCCCAAACCCTATCCTAATTCTTAAGGCTCATGTCTCAGTGCCTTCCACCTTTCGCCGAAGCGCCCAGTGCAAACCCAAAAGCCCTAAATCCTTAAACACTTAACGCCCTAAAGGCCTTGTAGCCTTGAAGCCCTAACCGTAAATAAAGCCATACAATCCCATAATCCTTGGGCACTAAAGCTCCAAAGCCAACTTCAAAAGCCCTCCTAAGCCTCAAACCCTCCTAAACCCTGAACCCTCCTAACCTCATGGTTTCCTTGCCTCTTCCCGCTGAAGGACGGACGCGGTGTCCTGCGATGCGGACCACATTCATGAGAATATGCCCAGCTCCCGGAGTGCCTCAGGCAGGGTATAAAGGGGTTGAATATGTATGTATATATATATATATATATATATAAATATAGAAATTAATGATATATATATATATATATATATATGTCTGCCTATTATGGGCCTGAAGCATTCGATAGAGGGGGGTCTACTGTAGTAGAAGTAGCATAGTAAGGATCCAGAGAATAACCTTGGTACTGATTCAGGCTCCCATATTCGTGTTTTGGGATTGCGTGTTTGGGATTACGTAGGGTCGAGGGTTTCAGGACTCAGGGCTTGAAGGTTGTAGGGATGCGAGTTTATAGTTTTAGGCTCTGGAGTTCAGGGTTTAGGCCTTTAGGGTATATAGGCTTAGGGTTTTGGAGTTCAGAAATCTTGGGCCCAGAAGCTCAAGGCCCGCAAAATGCAGCGAAACCTGAACCCGAAGGACCCGGCAAGAAACCCGAGATTCCACACCCCTAAAGTCAGGGCCTAAGTCAGTCCTGCGGCCCAAGCCAAGACTTAGTCAACCCTGAAGCCCTAAGCCAACCCTAAATCCCAAACCTAAACCCTAAACCCCAAACCCCATACCTAAACCCTATACCCTACACTCCTTAACCCCTAAACCCTAAACCCAAAGCCCTAACCCCCCAAGCTCTCCAAGGACACGGATGTACGGCGAGGTCTTCCGAGTGCTGAAGCCAGCCCGAAGCTCGGAATGGCCATTTTGTTTCTATGATTATGACACCTAATGTAGGAACCTGATTAAGAAACCCTGGGCCTATAACCCCAAAATGGTAGGATTCATAAACGGAACGCCGACACCTACTCTTAGAATGACTACCAGTAGTATTGCCAGCAGTTCGTGCTTTATTCTCGAGATGTCACGAGACAGTTGAGACCGCCGACACAGGAGCCGAACCGTGCTTACAGATGTCAACAACACGCCACACACACAGACACACACACAGAGAGACACACACAGAGACACACACAGAGACACACACACAGACACACACAGAGACACACACAGAGACACACACACAGACACACACAGACACACACAGACACACACACACACAGACACACACAGACACACACAGAGACACACACAGAGACACACACACAGAGACACACAGAGACACACACAGAGACACACACAGAGACACACACAGAGACACACAGACACACACAGACCGACACACAGACACACACAGACACACACAGAGACACACACAGAGACACACACAGAGACACAGAGACACACACAGAGACACACACAGAGACACACACAGAGACACACACAGAGAGACACACAGAGACACACACAGAGACACGCACAGAGACACACACAGAGACACACACAGAGACACACACAGAGACACACAGAGACACACAGAGACACACGGAGACACACAGAGACACACAGAGACACACACAGACACACACAGACACACACAGACACACACACAGACACACACAGACACACACACAGACACACACAGACACACGCAGACACACACAGACACACACAGACACACACACACAGACACACACACAGACACACAGACACACAGACACACAGACACACAGACACACAGACACACAGACACACAGACACACAGACACACAGACACACAGACACACAGACACACAGACACACAGACACAGACACACACAGACACACACAGACACACACAGACCCACACAGACACACACAGACACAGACACTTAAGCACACATCCACTCTCTACGCGCACGGACACATGCACGCACGCGCACGCACAACATGAACGCAGGCAAACACACACACACATACACACGCACACACACACACACACTCACACTCACACACACTCACACACACACTCACACACACACACAATGTGCCGAACTGCATGTGTGTGTATATATATTTATACATCCACACATAATTTTGCATATGCGTATAACATATGTATGCGTGCTTGTATGTTTGCAGAAAGAACCATCTGTTTAGAAAAAACTAGGGGCATACGTCTATGTACATAATGTATGCTTATATGTAGAGCATACACAGATGTATGCATGCACACAGGCATGCATGCACATATGTACCTCTGTGTGTATGTATGTATGTTTGTGTTTGTATATATGTATGTATGTATGCAAGTATGTATGTATGTATCTATGTCTTCATGTACCTTTGGGTGCATGGATGCCTGTATGTATGTATGTACGTATGTATGTATGTGTATATACGTATATACATATATGTATATATACACTTCCTTTTGTACTCATGTATCTATGTATACATATTTCTTTTTTACACATGTATGTGTGTATATACATATATATATATATATATATGTATATTAAACACATATTAAAATCACCTGTGTATGTATGCATGTGTTGATGCATACATGTACGTATACATATATATATATATATATATGTATACACATGTATATATATATATGTACATATGTGTATATATATATACACATACATAGCACAGCCATGTCTTGTAGCCGAAGTGTACAGCCACCGAGCAATTCAAAACCGCATATGTGACCGCAAACCCCGAAACCCAACCTCTTGCACAAGGCTTAACCGCACTACAACCTCAAACTGAAACCTTAGCTTGAGTCGAAAATGGCTATGTGGTTGGGGTTGGCATGCTTGGGATACTGGGTGCAGGAATTTCGGGCCTGAGAGTGCTGCCTGCACAGTGCCCATTCCGAGCATTGGCAAACATAGCAGCAACCCTGAACTCTGAGCCCTGGGTTTAGGGTTTAGGGGTTTGGGGTTTAGGGTTTAGGGGTTTAGGGTTTAGAACCCTGCAGAATAGTAGGCTATAACCCCTTCAAGGGTTTCGGGTTTAGAACCGGTTATAACCCCTTGCATTAGGGTGTAGAGCCCTTAAAACGGTCGGTTTTCGGATCCCAGGGACAACCCTGAACCCTACGCTCGGATCTTCCAAGGGAGGCACCTTCCTGGTGTTCAGTTCGGTGGTTGATGTGCTGCCGACCTGCTTTGCTTAAGAACCGTAGCAGATGGGCCTTAATAATGAGAAGAGGGTTTTTTTGGGTATATTATAGTTAAACGTTAAGAACTTTAGTAGAGGGGCCTTAATAATGAGAAGAGGCTTATGGTGTAATTATATATTCTACTTAAACTCGAACAAGGAACCGTAAGGAATAACAGACTCTGCCAGTCTGAAGCCTAAGCTTGGCAGTGTAAACCCATGGTCCTCAATCGCATGAGTTTGAACCCCACAACCCCTAAACCCGAAGCTCCAAGCCTAATAGCTCGGCGCCCGAATTCCTTTCTAGACTCCGGATTACCCTAGATTTTCCCTGAATACCCACTACCAAGGACTAAACCAGAGCCGAGATTGCCCAGGTTTCAACGTCTGAAAACAAGCCCTAAACACGGATTCTGTAGTAGCTTCACTCTATGTACACTTGTATGTGTGCTTGTATATTATATACATACATACATGTCAGTGGAGATTTTCTATCCTGGTCGTTGGCATGTAAGTTTAAAGCAGGCTCCAAGTCCTCAGATGTAAACCCCTCACCCCCAGAGTCTAGGGTGTCTAAACCCTGCGGAACTCCAATCTCTGCGCTCTAAACATCAAGCTCCAGACCAGAAGCTAGCTGCAGCTGTAGAGTATAGGGTTCAGGTCCTCTCGACGTTGAATCTGAAGTCAAGACATTCTCCTTTGCCGGTTTCGGGTTCGTTGCTGTCCTTTTACCTTAAACCTTTACCCCCCCATAACCCACATAACACCCAGCACCCCCATAACCCCCCTTAATCTTTCAAACCAAACCCCCAATCCCATCTAACCCCTAGGGTCTCGGACCGTTGCCAGGTTCCGCAGGCCGCCTTGCAACTGCCACATTTGTCCTTCGACGTCACAGAGAAGGCGCTTTCGCTGTGCCCCCTAAACACGGAGATTTATGCAGACCTGGCTTAGGGTATGTTTGGGCTTATGACGTGTCTCCCCCCAAAGCCCTGCTTAAAGGATCATGGTCCCTTAGTAAGTAGGGTTACAAGTAAAGTAACTACAGTTAGAACTGCTTATAACCCCAATTAAGGTACTTATAACCCGACTTACTACGTCCCATGATCCTCCTTCTAGAACCCTTCCTTTTAAGGAACCCCATTATAGAACCCTATAGTACCCTTAAAATGGAGCCCTAAACTGTATCTCCGACGCGCGGAGGAGATCTACCGACCCTTCTCCAAGCTCTTTGCGTTCTCCGCGCGAAAGTGCGCGGAAGCGCCCAGGGCATCGACTGAGGAGGCGGGGAGAACTGGGAGTTTCCAAAATTGGGGGTACCTTTTTGGGGGGTCCTTATAACAAGGATCCTACTATTTAGGGTAATTACTATATTGGGGTCCCCTATTTTCGGAAACTCCCAACTGTGTGCGCTCAGGGTTTGGGCTTTGGGGTTTATGGTCTTTTGGGGCGCAGGGTTTAGGGATGTCCCTAAGGGTCCTATGTACCGATACCGATATAGTAGAATTTAGGGTTTCCATATTAGGAATTACTATAATGACTTAAGGAAGTATCCCCCATAACAGTACATAGGACCCTTTGGGTGTGGAGCTACCGGAGTTCATTTACGGCAGAGTCTTAGAGCCCGTGCTACCCGAGCATCTGCTGCCTCGGAGACCGGATCCTTGCAAGGATCTAGAAAGTAGATCCCTTAATGGGGGTTCAGGGTTTAGGATTATTTTTAGGGTTTAGGGGTATTTCAGGGTTTAGGGTTGAGGGTCTCTTAATGGGTGTTCAGGGTTTAGGTCATTTTTAGGGTTTAGGGGTATTTCAGGGTTTGGGGTTTAGGGTCTCTTAATGGGGGTTCCGATAAAGTACCCTTAGTAGTATAGGGCCCCAAATTAGGGGATCTACTTTCTAGATTTTTTCCGGGGTCTGGGGAATGAAAATAACTCGATGCCGGCTGGGTCGTCGTAGAATCCAAAGAGTGGCAATCCACGGTAGGAATTCCAAACGAACGCCCAGTCTCTCATGGGACCAGCCAGCTGCCCGACATGTCCTGATGTGTCCATGAATGAATGCCAGCTCCTCCATCATGGAGCAACCCACAACCCTATGGACCCAAACAAATTCTACACCCGAAGCCCCAAAACCCTAGTTCTAACTGTTTAGGCCCCTATAGTTAATTCTCGACCCCCCTTGATGCGCCGAAATTCACACCCCGAACCGATTCTTAGACCCTCGAGGCCCAGGCGTTCGTGTGGATAATTGTTCAGGATCTGGGGTTTAGAGCTTGCGGTTTAGGTTCGGGTTGAAGGTTAAGAGCTTCAGGTAGAGGGGTTTAGGGTTTAGGGTTTATGAATAGGGTCCGAGAGCCAAGATACGTCTCAGGCCTTGCAGCAGAGCCGCGTCGTCGATCAGCGCATGGTGCAGGCTCTGTGGCGCCGATCGATTTCAGGGTTTCCAGGGTTTAAGAGGCTGTTCCACCGCAAGCTGAAACCTGTTAAACCTGTTGAGGGTTTCTCGCTCACTGAAGCATCCTGATACTCCGCAATGCATGTTTTAGGGTCTATGTCAAACCCTGAACCCCAAACTTTTCCCCCTGCTTTCTGAACATGTCAAATCTTGCCCACCCTAAACCCTAAACCCTAAAAGCCCTAAACCCTAAACCCTAAACCAATCAGGAGCGGCAGCGCTTGAAGATGGCTCGCGACGCACAGGCGGCAGCAGACGAGTCTCGCACTGAGCATGATCGGGGGTTCAGGGGACTTAGTAAGTACAGTTATAAGTACCCTAACTGAGGTTATACCCAATTATAAGTATAGTTACCTTATTTATAACCATAGGTTCTAAGTCCCGTGAACCTTTAAGCATGATCGGGATGTATCACGCGGCGTAGTATTCACTTGGGCTTCAGGGTTTGGCTGTAAGTGTTCCCTGCACCCTAAATCCTGACCTTCTAGCAGAAGCTTCTCCACAAACTGGAGGAAGAGGATTCTGAAGCCTGAAAATCCGAATCCTACCTGCCAAGACCTACTTTCTTGCAGGGCCCACAAAGCTAATCAGAGCCTTCCCAGACCTCCAAAAAAGTAGGTTTGAGGGCGGTTTAAAGCAAAGTCTAAACCATCAACGCTCAGCCTGCCAAAACTGAACTCTGAGCCCTCACCGGGCTTGGGGGGCTTAGGGATTTAGGCAAGAGGGTTTACAGTTCAGGGTTTAGGGGGTTTGGGTTTTGGAGGGTTTAGGGACCTTAAACCCTAAAGCCTAGACCGTAAGCCCTTAGGGATTAGGCGTTTAGGGTTCAGGAAACAGATAGGCGGACGACCCGATCGACCGAGATTGAGCCTGTGCCACAGACAGAGGAGATAGGATCCCAGGGTTGCAGGTGAAGGGTTCTACAGTTTAGGATTATAATAGGGTTTAGGGTTTAGGAATATCTTCAATTCTTCGGGATTTACGGTCTTAAGCTTTTGGAGTTGAGCGGTTTCGGGTTGAAGGCATGTATGTATGTGCATGTGCGTATGCAGTCATCATGGATTGGCTGGCTGGCTGCATGGATGGATGGGTGGATGGGCGGATGGGGTGGACGGGTGGGTGTATGGAGGGGCGGATGGATGGGTGGATGAGTGGATGGATGGATTGGGTGGGTGGATGGATCCATAGACGGGTGGATGCTGTCGTTCAGCAGCAAGTGACTGTAGTCAGTTCGGACAACCATCGCAGGCATGCAGCCATTAGGCGGCTATATAGATATGTGACAGAGTCGGTATATGAAGATAAACACGAAAGTGAGCAAAGCTACATACGCCGACAGTAGGAACAAATTCCCAAACCCTAAAGCCCTAGATCCTGAACTGCTGAACCCCTTGACGGCTAAACCCTAAACTCTAAACCCCTACTCAATGTGAATGCGTTGGGACGGACGACTTTGGCTGGGGTGGATACCTGAAGCTTTTCTCTCCTTTGGTGAGGGTGTGCTCTGAGGGCGCTTTCTTGCGGTTCAAGGTTTAGGGTTTAGGGTTTGTTTGAGAGTCTATGACTGCAGACTGCATCATGGACTCTAGTGGGGAGCCGACTCGGAAGGCGATGACAAAGAGACCGTTAGGGTTTAGGGTTTAGGGTCACCCTGAACCCTAAACCTGCACTAGGGTTTAGGGTTCAGGGTTTGTGCTTTCGAGCCGGCAGAACCTTTGCACCCAGGCGGTTGAAGGAGACCTCGCCCAGCAGCTTCGGTGTGCTTGACTGACCACGGGGCTTAGGGGTTAGGGGTTTACTAAGGGTACAGGGCCATACGGTTTAAGCCTAAAGGTTTCACGTTCATGGGGGTTGCGGTTTAGGGATTAGTATGGGGCTTTGGGTTCGAGGTGTAGGGGTTGGGGTTCTTGTTAGGTCAGTGTTTAGGACTGACTCAAGGTTCAAGGGTTGCAATCGCACTAGTGTACTGCACTCTACAGTATCTGAGGTATAGGAATAGGAATCGCGTTGCTGATGATTGGGTCTCCTTTCCCATAGGCCCCAAAGTAGTTCCTTTTTGGGATTACCTTATAGGATTCTAAATATGAACCCCAAAAAGGAACTACTTTGGAGCCTTAGGGTTTTCCTCTCAAGAAGACCAGGCGCGCGAGTAAAACGATACCGCCTGGAGTGGGTGCGCCGAGATGCGTACTCCTCTGTGCTCGACGACTCCTCGAAAGCCGGTAATCCCAAAGGGTCCAAGTACCATTATAGTAGGCACTTAGTAGGTATTTTGGGCCCCAAAGTATATCCTATACTACTACTTGGACCCTTTGGGAATGTAGTGCTGATGCCTCTGCCTGCATCTTCCGTGTCCGTAGCCGCTGAAGGCAGCTCAAGCAAGCCAGAACCGTTGGAAAGCATGCTTAAGGGCCTTGCGTTACACAGCCGGAGAAGCAGCAGCTTCCGTATCCGTTGTTCAAATTTGTGCGAAGATTGTACTTATCCTGTTCCTTCTGAAACACCCTAAAGTAAAAGCCAGAAAGTTGGAATATGATTATCCTAAGCCTTCTATGGTAAATTATAAGGCATCCTACCCTGAAACCATGTTCCAACTTTCTGGAGTTCCCTTTAAAGCCCCGGACCTCGGCGACTGACTCTGGAGTGGCTTCATCTAGCTTCCTGAGTAGCGCCCTTTGGCCGATTTTAGTTTAGGGCCCCTTATTTAAACCCAAATGGCAGGAAAAAGTGTACTCGTACAATAAAATATCAAAAAGGCGCTACTCTGAAGCCAGTCATGGCGACCCGAAAGACGAAGAAGGCCCCTGCTGCCTGGCTCGTGGCCGCAAGGAAGGATGGAACGAATCTCCAGGAGCCGATTCCCTGGGAATTTGCCTCGTCTTGTTCGGGGGTTTAGGGATTAGGTGTTTAGGGGTTAAGGGTTGAGGGGTTTAGGAGTGGGAAAGCTGAAAAAACCAGTATCCTGCTCTAGATCCTACGGCCCCTGTATTCGAGCTTTGTGTGCAAGAGTTGAGCTGTGCTCCGGCCTGCGAGGCTTGCTTTAGAGCGAGAAGCGGGCAGACTTGCAAGTAGCAGGGGCTACAGTCAAGAGTTTAGATCCTTGAAGCCTACGGTTTAGTAGGCTGTAGGGTTTAGGGTTTAGGGGACTGTCAGGACGTCCGGCTGCTCCTCAAGATCCGTGACGGAAACCAGGAGCTGGGAAGTGCGGGATGCGCAATGTCGTTTGCCACGTCCATGCTTGAGTTCGGATCTCATGCAGATACCTTCTGCTTAGACTCAACGTGAACGACAGCAAACCACTTCAGGTCTGTGTAAGCCACAGACCCACAACTTTTGAAACAGGATCAGTTCTTAGGCACTCTCGGGAACAATTAGCAGCCCTGGCGCTAGCCGTACAAATATTGACAAAGGTGAGGTCTGTTTACTCTAATGAGTAGCAGCCTACGTCCGAAATCGCAGGTCGCACTACAGCTGCAATGCATACGAACAGCGGCTTCTGAGCCTTTAAGGTAAAAGCCAGAAAGTTGGAATATCATTATCGTAACCCCTTTAATGTAAATTATAGGGGATCCTACCATTAATCCATATTCCAACTTTCTGGAGTTCCCTTTATCACATCACATCAGTAAGTGGTAAGACAACACCACAGGTCCAAAGAGAACAGAACCAGCGTGTCAACGCGAAAACCATTAGCACAACCTAGAAATGCGAGTAGTGCTCTCAATGCTGACTCCTGAACATAAGTTTTCTCGCCTGTTGCATGGTCCGTCAGGGCTATTCAGAACATGCGCCGTTGCTGCCGTGCACGGCCACTATCATCGAATCGCTCCGCACCGGCCACCGCCCAACCCCCACCCTCGCTGCACCTCGACTCTCCAAGCCACGACTGCCACCGCACTAACATCAAAACCGACACCAACACGACACCACCAGCCGCCGGCGGCAGCAGCAACACCAAAACCGACATCGGATATCAACATCTACGTCAGCATCATCCTCATGGCCGTCGTCACGGTAATCACCACCACCAGCATCATCATCAGCAGCATCACCATCATCATCATCATCATCAACAACATCGAGGTCATCATCATTACCACCAGCTTCGTCATCATCATCATCATCACCATCATCATCATCATAATTATCATCAGTAAAGTTATTGTTATTGTTTTATTTCTTCTACTACTACTACTACTACTACTACTACTACTACTACTACTACTACTACTACTACTACTTCTACTACTACTACTACTACTGCTACTGCTGCTGCTGCTGCTGCTACTACTGCAACCACTACGACTGCTGCTACTACTACCACCACCACCACCACCACCACCACCACCACCACCACCACTACCACTACCACTACCACTGCCACTACCACTACCACTCCCACTGCCACTGCCACTGCCACTACCACTACCACTACCACTACCACTACCACCTACTACTACTACTACTACTACTACTACTACTACTACTACTACTACTACTACTACTACTACTACTACTACTACTACTACTACTACTACTACTACTACTACTACTACTACTACTACTACTACTACTACTACTACTACTACTACTACTACTACTACTACTACTACTACGACCACTACTACTACTACTACTACTACTACTACTACTACTACTACTACTACTACTACTACTACTACTGCTACTACTACCACTACTATTTTCGGGCTTTTTCCATCATCGATAACATTATCCTCTGCATCGCTGTCTTCATCTACTTCTTCATCAGCAGCATCATCATCGCCAACATCACCGCCATCTTCGTCACCAACAACACAAGCAACAACACCCTCGCCTGTTGCTATCATCACCGTCATCACCGTCATCACCGTCATCACCGTCATTGTGATGTTGATCATCATGTTCATCCATTGTGTCATCATCATTGTCATCATCATTGTCATCATCATCGTCATCGACATCTTCTTCTTTTTCACTATCACCACGCTCTTATTCAGCATTCTGTTCGTCATCATCTTCTTCTTCATCACCAGCATCACCATCACCATGATTTCCATCTTGCCCTTGTTGTCACTAAGTTTCCTGCTTACATCGCCGTGCAAAGTGCTGCCGGTTTCGTTTACGACTTTTCATATTCTAGACTCGCATCATTCCTTTCCCTTCTTGTCGATGTCGCGAGGAGGATGCCTGGGTCGCCGCCGCGCAGGTCGACCCAAAGTGGAAGTCGCGCCTTGGTTTTGTAGCAAGTCCTATGGTGCATCGGTTATGGCACGTGCCGTCGGTGCCCCTTCTGGAAATTCTCCTATATTATGTGCCATCTGTTAGGTGCACACGCTTTGTGCTGTAAGGCGCGGGCAGACGGCGCTGTACTTTGCCGCTGCACGGCAGGCGGGCTTTGATGCGATGGCGCCGGCGGGTTGCTTTCTGAAGGTTGAGCAGGAAATTCAGCAGAATCATCGGCTAGTTGTCGCGATTACCGGGATCATCACGGATGCTTCAGGCCTTGGCAACGTGAACTGGACCACCTGGGACCAAGAGCCTTTTAGACCAGTGGTTACTGTCGGATTTGGATGCATGTACCATCGCCAAAATGAGCTGGATGTGTTGGCAGCAGGGTTTTGACGGTGCTGTCGAGGCATTCGGGACAACACTAGCACCAAAGGGGGGGCTGGGAAGTGTGATGATGGGGCGCCAAGGCCACGACAGGCCAGGGACGTAGCAAAAAATGCCACCTACCGATACTGGCAAAAAGGCTTTGTCTTGCAGCCCAAAGCAAGCTTCTTGAAGGGTCGCGGCACAGGACGCAATCGAAGCTGAGAAAATTTGTCGATTCCTGATGAGGCCTGGTGCTGACGGGTTGAGCGATGGGTTCTGGGAGCATGCAGCATGAACGGTTCATCCAAGTTGTTCCGGAAGAGCCCTCTTCTAGGTGCAGTTGGGGTCTGTCCTAGCGGCCTAGCGGTGACATCAGCAAGAAACACCAAACTCGTACACATCTTAGCCTTAGCCAAGCCCTGTTTTCTGCCACGTCTTGACCTCTGTAGGGTTGAAGTAATTGCCAACATGATTCCATGGGGTTCTTTCAGTGTACTTACCACGAAAGCCTGTTATGCATACTAAGGCCCCTATAAGAGCCTGTATTGCAGCCCGTCGCACAGACTCCCAAACCCCTTAGATTAAGAAATGTACCTTGAATTATGCTAGGGATCCCGCTGCAAGAAAGGTAGTCCTTAATTTAGGGGTTGGAGTCTCTGGGCTAACACCCAATCCCTGAGCAGCCCAGTCGAATGCGCGTGCCGGCAACAAAGAGGGATGACTGGGGCCAAAGCCCTCTGTTGCTCGGCTGTGTGGCATCAGTGTTCAGATTTCCGATAATTTTGACCATGATGGGACATGGTGACTATAACCCGAATCGGGGCGTTGTAGTCTTACTCACTATGCCGATGTCTCCTGATCCCAAACGGACAGACTGGGGTCGGGGCTTCTTTACCAGTCGTGCGATGTGCTGGGCTCTTTTCAGACGTCTTACAGTGGTTCGGAGGCCCCTGTCGCTTCAGGTAAGATCGTTCATGCGGCGCTCTCAAACTCCCAGCCTTCAACCCTCAGAGCTGTTAGCTCCAGAATCCTACAAGACACCGAATGGGGGTTTCCGAACATAGGCCATAGGGGACCCTAATATAGTACCGACCCGTACATGTTTGTCACACAGGACCCTAAACCCTCAACACTAGGACCCTAAACCGTGGGACCTTTGTAAATCCTTCTTGACATGGTTCTCAAAAAGTTTGCAACTTATAAACTAGGATGCCCAGTAGTACCCTTATTCCTTCTTGTAGTCCTAGGTTCCTTATAAAGTTACCCAATACCAAAAAGGGGGCCCTCTTTATTCCTAGGTTACTGGGCATCCTAGTTAAAGTGTCTATTTGACTGTTTGGCTTCTTGCTTGGCATCTTCTGTACAAGCTTTGTCATGGCGTTCCTTCTTTTGTCAATAGCTGGTAATTCGCCTTGTCTCAGCTTGTCTTCGTGTTGTCCAAGTTTGTCTTAACTTGTCGTCTTAATTGAGGCTTGACCTCCCCCAGTTCGAGGACTTTAAAGGGTTTAGGGTATAGGGTTTAGGGTTTAGTGTTTGGAAGGGAGGTGCAACAGGAAGGATTCGCTTTGTTCCCGAAACAACGGCCTAGAGGGAGCCTAACCTCAAAACTTCGGCCGCTAACAGTCGTAACAATGATAACGCATGACAGAAGCAAGAGTTGCAATCACTATAGCAATAGTAGTGATCGTGATAAGGGCTCTAACGGCATTATTATCTATCAGCAAGCGCAAAAAGCAAATGCACCAACCGGGGCACTGTGCTAATCCATGAAGTTCTGCTCGGCATGATCTTGCCGCTCAGGTTCTTCGCAGCTAGACAAGGACACACGGCGCGACTGGGATGAGCCTTTAGGGTAGAGTGTGGAATGGGCTGCAATCTCGGAATACGGCTTCGAGATATTTGGAGATTTTGTCGGTGTTATGAGCGGAGACTTCCTTGACCCTAAATGTTTGCGCATGCTGAAGGTGTGGACCTGCGTACTTTGAATCATGAAGCGTAGCTGAGGCTTTGTGCGTACTTCGTTGAGAAGTTGGGCATGAATGTCCATCAAGTGGACAGGTGGGGGGAAACCCCCATGTTTTATGCGATGGAAGCCAAGAAGACCGAGACGGTCACTTGGTGGCTCTTAATGCGCCGATTGGTCCACTTCTTGATGAGCCGTTTTGGCTTGAACCCCGAACCCGAAACCTCAAACTCCCACATACCCTAAGCCCTAAACATCTCAATACAGTCTCAAGCCCCGAAACCCCAAACTGCCAACATCCAGGTCATATACCTGCTGAAGAAGGGTGCGTCGCTCGGGGTGAACAACCACAACTTCGAGTCGCCAGAGAGCCTTGCACCGGTGGAGGTGGCTCGCGAGCTGCAGGCAAGAAAAGGGGTCGGAAGTTCAGGGGCTGGGGGTTTATGGTTTAGGAGTCGGAAGAGTTAGTAAGGGTAGTCCTTATAGTATGTACCTCGAAACCCCATTCTGCTCATTAGGGCTCGAACTTAAGCCACACCCCAAACCCAAACCCGAAACCTCAAGCCCTAAACCCCAAACCCCAAACTCCATTCCAGTCAGTCAGGCCCCTCTTTCAGGTCCGGATGAAATAAAAATACTAGTAATAGAAATAATAGTACTGGTCATAATAACAAAAGTAGTACGAACAGTAACTATAGCAGTAACAGTAAGAATTAGAATAGTTGTAAGAACAAACAGAACAATAATAATCAGAAGAAAACAAGATTGCTAGTACTAACAACCGTAGTAATCGTAATAAGAATAATTCTAGTAGTAGTAGTAGTAGTAGTAGTAGTAGTAGTAGTAGTAGTAGTAGTAGTAGTAGTAGTAGTAGTAGCAGCAGCAGCAGCAGCAGCAGCAGTACTACTGCTGCTGCTGCTGCTACCACTACTACTACTAGGAAGAAGAATAACATTAGTAATAACAGTTATAATAACAATAAGAATACCAATAATAGTCCACTTGAAGCGAGGTCCGGATGAAGGAGTGGGCCGAGCCCTCAAAGGCTCCGGAGCGGTCGGGAGACACAAAGAAGAGAAACTGGGCTCTTGTTGGAGGCTTGATTGGAGGGTTTAGGGCTTAGGGTTTCCTTTGAGGCTCCCTTGAAGGGTTGCTGTAAGGGTTACTCTCGGGTTTGGGGTCTGCGGTTAAGGAACTTATTTTAAGTTGCCATGCTAGGGATCTAGAATGAACAACGTCGTCTTCTTATTCTGGCAATTGAAATTAATTCCCTAACCCTAACAAGAACCCAGGAAAGAGGCCGGATGAGGAGGAGGTTGAGGAGCAAGGATCAGCCGCAGAGGGACCCCGTGCGCTGCAGGAATGGGCGGCAAAGCCCGCGAAGTTGCCGCGGAACTGGAAGACCCAGTTGGCTCGGGAGAAGCTCAAAGGAGAGCCAAAAGTCATCGCTGACACGTTTACACACAAGGCTGGGTTCTTGTTAGGGATTTCAGTTCAGGGTTTAGGACCCTGCTACGGAAAACCGTATTTGCTATCGATCCGTGTATAATGGACACTTGAAGTAACCCTCTTAGCAATAACCCTCTTAGCAAGAGCCCAGAAGGTGACACTGGTGACCAGCGACGCCCTGGAGGAGGTCCGCCTGCTGGAAAAGACGCTCGTGGCGGACCAGGCTGTCCTGTTCAAGAAGAAGCTGTTCGTCCGGGCGTGCAGGGCGGCCGACTTCTGCTTAGCACTGGGAGCCTATGAGAAGGATGGCCAGTTTTTTGCTGAATACTCTCACATTGTCGCGAATCGCGGCAAAGTTGGCTCTCTCGTGCTGGCGGCTTGGCTAATCCCTAACCCTAAACCCTGGACCGTACACGCGCCAAACCTTGAGGTGGCTCGGGACAAAATGACCGGGCGCATCGTAGGCTTCGTCCATGCGGAAAAGGGCAAAAAAGAGCTGCTGATTGGCCATCTCAAGGCGACGTGTTTCAGACTTTGGGCTTCGGGCCCGGGTATCAGGGCTTGGGGTTTCGGGTTTCAGGTTTCGGGGTTTGGCTTTCGGATTAGAATAATGATCCTACGAAGGGTTCCATAAGAGAGTTTAAAGTTAGGGTCTGGGGCTTATAGGGTTTTGGGCTCCGGATTTAGGGTTTATGGCCTTAGGGGTTCAGGGTTTGACGCTTATGGCTCGGGCTCCCGGGCTCAGGGCTTCGGGTTTGCGGCTTAGGGCTCAAGGGCGAGGGTTTAAGAACGACCACGTGAGCGCTGTTCGGAAGCAATCAGCCACTCGCATTGTTCCTGACGGTTCCTTACTCGAAGTATAGTTTAGCGAGTGCCCAAGTTCAGGGTTCTTGAGGGTTCCTGTTTAGTTGCAAGTACAACATAGTTTACAGCCAAAGCATGATTTATGAGGCCCCCTATACAGGAACCCTAAGGGGAGTAACTATGACTCTCTTAAGGGAGCCCATTTAGCTGCCGCCGGCGCCCGGCGAGGTGCACAATGACCATCAGGGCAAAGGCGTAGGAACGCTGTTGATCCGCGCTGCCGAGGCTCAGGCCGGGGCAGATTACTATTTTTAATTTCGATGATGACTGTGATTATTATTATCATTATTCGTATCGCTAATATTAGTGTTATAATTAGCGTAGTTGTGGTTGTAGTTGTAGTCGTAGCAAGTAGTAAGTAGTAGTAAGCATCGGTGCCAGTGTCAGTATCAGTATCAATAGTAGCAGCCGCATTCCTGGTTGTCGCTGTCATCATCTTGAGCATTGTGATGTGGGTTTGTAATCATCATCATCCTCCTGGTGTTCAAGCATCCGATAAGCCTTTGCGAAGCAATCTTCTTCGTTGCTCTTGCAATTGCCACGAGGGCCAACAAGAAGTTTGCAAAACACACATGAAGCCCGGAGCAGAGCCCAGACATGAGCAGCAGTGTACATTTCGCAGGCACCTGGACCCTCTTCCAAAGCCCTCTGCTCAAAGAAAGGATCACATGGGGCGTAGTAACAGGCTTATAATGCCTGGGGGACTCAACTTTGCTTCCGAGGGCCAGGGAGACTCCACGTCGGACATGTTATTATGATCTTGAAGCCCTGCCTGCCCGTGGAGGCGTTGACCGCAGGATGGACTTTCGACTCCGTGGCAGTACGTGTCCTATACGTGAACTCGCCAGCGCAGCAGAAATTTTTCCGATGCTTGGGCCGCCACGACTTTAGGGTTTAGCTTTAGGGTTTCGGGCTTAGCGCTTAGCTTTTAAGGCTCAGTTCTTAGGGTTTATTAGGGTTTAGTTATTAGGTTTTACGGTTTAGGGCTTACTTTTAAAGGTTTAGGGCTGATCAGGAGAACAAGGGAAAACTGCGTTCGGATCCTGTCGTCGCTCTCTGGTTCTCTCTGTCTATCTCTCTATCTCTCCATCTCTCCATCTCTCTCCATCTCTCCGTCTCTCCATCTCTCTCTATTTCTCCATCTCTCTATGTCTCCATCTCTCCATCTCTTTTTTTATGTCTCTCTCTCTCTCTCTCTCTCTCGCTCTCTCTCTCTCTCTATCTCTCTGTCTCTCGATCTCTCTATCTCTCTACTTCTCTACCTCTCTCTCTCTGTCTGTTTGTCTCTCTCTCTCTCTCTCTCAAGTTATACCGGTTGTGCTTTCTGCGCTCTTCTGCAGCTTGTTGCTGGGCTTGTCCTGGCCGTGCTTTCCTTGGCAGCTTGTGGAGCCGAGGAATGGGTTTCGACATCCACGACGAGCCGGCACCCGAGACGACAATGAGCATGCTCTCGATGTACCTTCGCCAGCACCATTGCAGTTCCGACCCTAATGTAGCAACCTGATTAAGGAACCCTGGGCCTCTAGCCCCGAGGTCGCAGGATTCATAGAGGGAGTCTTTTTCAGGGCACGAGGTTTCTTAATCAGGTTCCTACATTAGCTAATGTAAAGGGGCCTTAATAATTAGAATAAGGCGTCTTTAAAGGGGTCTAGAAGGATTGCTATACAATAAAAGCCAGAAAGTTGGAATATGATTATCCTAAACCCTTTATGGGAAATTATAGGGTATCCTACCCTGAAACCATATTCCAACTTTCTGGAGTTCCCTTTAAAGGGGTCCAGAAGGATTACTATAAAGGGCTTGTAGCCTAACCCTAAACCCTGACGGGCTCTGCGGTCGCTCCGAAGGCCGCCACGATCCCATATGCAAGCTCTCTGAGTCACAAGCATGGGGGTTTGGGGTATATCAGAATCTTAATACATAGGGGGTTTGGAGTATATTAGAATCTTAGTACATAATTGTTTTGGGGTATATTTTAATCTTAGTACATAGGGGTTTGGGGTTCATTACGGTATGCAGGTGCGTGAAGATGGTCCGCCGTGCTCAGCATGCCCCTGAAGCGCCAAAGGAGAAGATCAAGATCGAGCCATATGCTCCTCGGTTTTAGCAGATATTGGATGTGGTGAGCAGGTTCCCTCTTCAGCTCGTTCAGGATTTAGGGTTTAGGGCCCTGGAAACTCCATGACCTTGCAGCACGAGGTGCAAACGGCTTTGGCGCCGTGGCACTACAAGGGGCTGCGCGTGAGAAAAACGATCCGGTGCTGCCGCATGGTGGAGCCTCCTAAACGGGATGATGACTCCGCGACGGATCCGGAGATGCCTGAGTTGATCCCGGTCACGCCGAATTGGTTGTACTCACCGCGGGCTCCCAAGCTGTTTCTTTGCTGGCAGTGCTCTTGCTGTACTAAGATACTGTGCTCCAAGGTCTCCTGAAGAATTTGTCCAGGTTCAGGGCATCGACTTTTGAATCTTGTGCCGGCTTGGATGTTTCAAGTTCAAGCTTCACTGACCTTGCCGAAAAGATGGGACAGCGCCGCAAGTTCGGACTATTGCTAATTGCGCTGGATCAGGTCAGGCAGTTTCAACATTCTTTCAGCCTTCGTCACAAGTGTCTCACCTCTTGGTGAGCAAGAGCAGAACACGACTTCGTACCATCTGGTACCAAACCCTATGAACCCTAACCCCCCCGCACAATAAGCACCAGCAGTACGGAGGGGTTATTGAAGCTGCCCACAGCTCCGGCGCGTGCTTTCGAAGCCTTGCCCTGTTACTATTCCCTAAGGCTCCATGTACCCATGTAGTATATACTTAGGCCTTACAGTACCCATATCGGGACCCCCTTTTAAGGCTTAAGTATTTACTATAAAGGCACATGGAGCCTTTGGGATTACTATCTATTACTAGCACTAGTACTATTGCTGTCTCTATTGCTGCTAGTCTTAGCATGAGTATTACTTTTACTGCTTGTTAATTATTAAGTACCATTACGATTACTATTACTGTTACTCTTTGTCTTCTTATTGTCCTTCTTATTACTATTGCTATTCTGAGTATTCCTAGTAATGTGACTATTAGTGCAAGTGTTTGTTGCTGTTTGGAGGATCCTACTTAAAGGTTCATGGGACTTAGTAACTATGGTTATAAATAAATTAACTATAATACTTGTAATTGGATATAACCCCAGTTAGGGTACTTATAACTGTACTTACTAAGTCCCATGAACCCCCAAGTAGACCCTAAACCCTAAACCCTATAGATCCCTTTTAAGGAACCCTATAGATCCCTTTAAGGAGCCCTTTCAGAGATACCCCTCTGTGCTCGACGAATCGTCGAGAGCCGGAAATGCAGTCCTGCTACCTCTGTCTGCATTTTCCGTGTCCATAGCCGCTGAAGGCAGCTCAAGCAAGCCAGAACCGTTTGGTCGCATGCTTAAGTGCATTGCAATACACAGCCGGAGAAGCAGCAGCTTCCGTTTCTGTTGTTCAGATTGGTGCGAAGAGTGTACTTCTCCCTCCGAACTTTTTTCTAATCACTGACTCCCTGAAACGTCGTCATGGCGACCCGGAAGACGAAGAAGGCACCTGCTGCCTGGCTCGTGGCGGCAAGGAAGGCTGGCACAAATCTCCAGGATCCGATTCCCTGCTGGGATTTACCTCGTCTTTCAGGGTTTAGGGTTCAGGGGTTTAGGAGTGTGGAGGTTTAAAAACAACTATCCTGCTCTAAATCCTAGGGCCTCTATGTTAGAGGTTTGTGTGCGAAAACCGGGCAGACTTGCAAAGTAGCCGGGGCTACAGTCACGAGTTTAGATCCTTGAAGCCTACGATTTAGGAGGCTTGAGGGTTTAGGGGACTGTCAGGACGTCCGGCTGCTCCTCAAGATCCGTGATGGAATACAGGAGCTGGGAAGTGCGGCGCTAGGGATTCGCAACGTCTTTTGCGACGCTGAGCAATTGAACCGTTTTAACTTGCAGTGCAAGTCTTGAATCCGTACTTGAGTTCGGGTCTCATGCAGACACCTTCTGTTTAGGCTCATCAACGACATGAACAACAACAAACCACTTCAGGTCTTTGGTCTAAGCCACAGACGCACAACTCTTGAAACAGGAACAGTTCTTAGGCACTCTCGGGAATAATTAGCCTCCCTGGCGCTAGCCGTGCAAATACTGGCAACGATGAATTATGTTTACTCTGATGAGTTGCAGCCTACGGCCGAAATCACCGGCCGTGCTTAAGCTGCAATACATACGAACAGCGGTTCCTGAGCCTTTATCACATCACATCAGTAAATGTTAAGACAACACTACAGGTCCTAGCCTCCACACAAAAGAGAACAGAACCACCGTGACAGTGCGAAAACCATCAGCACAAAATTTTAGAAATGCGAGTATATAGTTTTACCAACGTGGACCTGAAAACATATGCTTTCTAACTCTATTGCCAGGCCCGTCAGGGCTATTCAGAATATGCGCCGCAACCACACCACCATGCACGCTATCATCGACGTCGCACCACAACCGCCACCACGCAGCCCCCACCCTCCCTCCACCCGCCCCACCAGCACGAGTACCAACATTAACACCAGTGCGAACACCAACATCAAAGCCAACACGAACACGACACCACCAGCCGGCGGCGGCAACATCAACACCAACACCGACATCGGATATCAACATCAAGTCAGCATCATCCTCACGGTCGTCCCCACTGTAATAACCAACACCATCGCCATCATCATCATCATCATCATCATCAGCATCATCATCGAGGTCATCATCATCACCAATACCATTAGCATCAGCATCTCCATCATCATCTATTTAATCTACATCATCATCATCATCACCACCAAGAGCAGCATCATCACCACCACCATCTTCATCACCAGCAACACACACAACAACACCCTTCTTCTTTTACTATCATCACGGTCACCACCGCCGTCGTGATGTTCAACATCATGCTCATTGATATTCCCATCGTGATGATGATGATGATGATCATCATCATCCTCATCATCAGTGACATCTTCTTCTTCATCATCTTCATCATCACGTTCTGATTCGACATCCTGTTTCTCATCATCATTTCCAGCTTGGTCTTGTTTGTCACTATGTGCACTGCTTACATCACCCTGCAAAGGGCGATCGTTTTCTTTACCACTTTTTATATAGACTCGCATCACTTCATTTTCCTTCTTTTCGGTCGTCTGCAGAGTGGATCGCGGTGCCGCGAGGAGGAAGCCTGGGTCGCCGCCGCGCAGGTCGACCCAAAGTGGAAGTCGCGCCTTGGTCTTGTAGCAAGGCCTAGGATGCATTCGGTTATGACGTGCCATCGGTGCCCCTTCTGGAAACGCTCCTTCATTATGTTCTAGCTGTTACTTGCACACTCTTCGTGCTGTAAGGCGCGGGCAGACGGGGCTGTACTTTGCCGCTGCACGGCAGGCGGGCTTTGATGTGATGGCGGCGGCGGGATGGTTTTGGAAGGTTGAGCAAGAAGTTCAGCAGAATCATCGGCTAGTAGTCGCGATTGCCGGGATCATCACGGATGTTTCAGGCCTTGGCAACGTGAACTGGACCACCTGGGCCCCAACCTTTTTGACCAGTGGTTACTGTCGGATTTGGATGCAGGTACCATCGCCACAATGAGCTGGATGTGTTAGCAGGGTTTTGACGGTGCCGTAGAGGCATTCGGGACAACACTAGCGCCAAAGGGTGGGGCTGGGAAGTGTGATGATGGGGTGTCAAGGCTATGACAAGCTGGGGACATAGCAAAAACACACCACCTACCGATGCTGCCAAAGAGGTCTTGTCTTGCAGCCCAAAGCAAGCTTCTTGAAGGGTCCCTGCACAGGATCCAATCGACGCTGAGAAAATTTGTCGATTCCTGATGAGGCCTGGTGCTGACGGGTTGAACGATGGGGTCCGGGAGCATGCTGCATCAACGGTTCATCCGAGTTGTTCCGGAAGAGCCCTCTTCTAGGTGCAGTTGGGGTCTGTCCTAGCGGTTACATCAGCCCGAACTCGTACACATCTTAGTCTTGGCCTTAGCCGAGCCCTGTTTTCTGCCACGTCTTGACCTCTGTAGGGCTGAAGTAATTGCCAACATGATTCCTTGGTGTTCTTTCAGTATACCCATACTACAATGTACGTACCACGAAAGCCTGGTATGCATAGTAAGGCCCCTATAAGAGCCTGTATTGGAGCCCGTCGCACAGACTCCCAAACCCCTTAGATTAAGAAATATACCTTGAATTATGCTAGGGATCTCCCTGCAATAAAGGTAGTCCTTAATTTAGGGGTTGGAGTCTCTGGGCTAACACCCAATATCTGAGCAGCCCAGTCGAATGCGCGTGCCGGCAACAAAGAGGGATGACTGGGGCCAAAGCCCTTTGTTGCTCGGCTGTGTGGCAGTTGGGTTCAGGTTTCCTATGGTTGAAGCCATCATGGGACTTAGTCACTGTAACCCCAAGTAAGGTGTTCATGTTCATACTTTCTATGCCGATGTCTCGTGGTCCCAAAAGGACAGACTGGGTCGGGGGCTTCTACGAGTCGTGTGCTACACTGATCTCCCCTGAGGTTGTTGTCGTATTGTACAGTGGTTCGAGGCCCTTGATTTTAGTGGTCGCTTTCGGCTAGGATCGTCAATGCCCTGCGGTCCTCTCACACCTCGGCCCTTAAACCCTTTGGGCTTTCAGCTCCAAAATCCTACAAAGCACCAAATTATTGAAGCTTATCTAGCCACCTTTTTATCAAATCAAGCTTTGTCCTCAGTTATCTTGATTTCTCTTTCTTTGTCTCCATGTGTCTTCCTTCTTCATTTTTGGCGTTCGTGGTCCTCTCTGCCTTTATGACTTGTCCTTACTAGCTCTTTTATCCCATTGTTGCTCGCATGCGACTTCGTGATCTTGCCTCACAGCCCCAATCGGCCTTACCCTACTCCCAGTCCTCACCGGCCTCAGCCCCGCCGCACAGTCCGAAGCCCCACAACATAAAACCCAATCCGAGGGTAACTAGGGGCCCCAGAACTACGGGCCTTGAAAACGTAGCAGGGCTTTAAGCCACGCATGTCTGGCAAACAGGGCCAATAAGATCCTTATCACATCTTACTGATGCATCTTGTTGAATCTGATGAATCCTTGTTTGAAGTCTTGGAAAAGCTATTGTGAGCCTCATGAATCCTTATGGAAGGCCTTTCAAAACTCAAACAATCGCCGCGCTTCCGCAGGGCTCCACGCTGCACCCCGGATCGAGGGCTTACCTCCCTCGCACCCCCAACAGGACTCCAGGGGGGCAGACTGCGCCCCCTCACCGAAAACTGTGAACGCCTTGCCAATCTTTGGAATTCTTTCGCAGTCTTTTTGGATGTTTAAGGCCTCGTAGAGTTGATTTGAACGCTCTCCATGCTTGCAAAGCCACATTAATGTTGTTTGAAAGTCGTTTCATGTTTAAGTGTTTGTTTTCTGTTTGAGTGTCTTTTGTCTGGCATCTTTTGTGCAAGCGTTTCTTCACTTTCCTTGTTTTGTCATTTGTTGTCTCTATTATCATTTGGAATCATTTGTTTGCTTAAGTTTTCAAGCCCCGAGGCTCGAGGTATAAAGGCCCGAGGTTTGAGAGCCTTGCAAAGCCCCAGTGACAGGGAATGTGCATCAGGACCAAAACATCCCGCTAGAGACTTCCTCACCCAAAACTGCCAGCCTCTGCACCAGACGGCTGCCATGGCAGCAGGCAACAGAAGCGACAGTTGCACTGCCATTGCAATAGTCGTGATCATCATCATAGGGACCGTAAAAGCACTACCAGCAAGAGCAAGACTAACAATAACACCAGCGAGGGCAATGGTCTAGTCCGTAAAGTTCGGTTCGACGTGAACTTGCCGATCAGGTTCTACGCAGCTAGACAAGGACACAAAGAGCGACTGGGATGCGTCTTTGGGGTAGAGTATGGAATGGGCTTCGCACGGCTTCAAGGCATTTTTGGAGATATTGTCGGGATTCTGAGCCGGAACTTGCCTTCATCCTGAAAGTTTGCGCGCGCAGAAGGTTTGGATCCGTGTACTTCAAGTCATGAAGTGTAGCTGAGGCTGTGTGCATACTTCGTCGAGAAGTTGGGCATGAGCGTCCATCAAGCAGACAAGTGGGGCGAGACCCCCATGTTTTACGCGATGGAAGCGAAAAAGACCGAGACGGTCACTGGGTGGCATTTTCTGAAACCCTTTGATGCCCCTTGTGGTTCTATAGACTTACTTATTGGTATGTCAGTTTGCCTTGAACCGAAAATCCTAAGTTCCCCAAATCCAGGTCATATACCTCCTCAAGCAGGGCGCGTCGCTCGGCGTCAACAACAAGGGCTTCCAGTCGCCAGAAAGCCTCGCACCGGTTGAGGTGGCTCGCGAGCTGCAGGCGAGAAAAGGGGTCGGAAGAGGTAGTAAGGGGCCTATAGGGTTTAGGGTTTAGGGAGGTTATAGTCCCCGCTGGTACTACAATGCCCCCTTCATAGTCCCTCTTTTGTTGCTGATAATGCCCGCTCGTAGTCCTTGTACAAAAGCCACATTGTATTTCTCAAGGCTTTAGTGCACCCCAAACCCAAAACCCAACCCCAAGCCCCACACTCCAACCCAAGCCCTGCACCCCAAACCCTGACCCTTAAACCCAGCCCTAAACCCCAAACCCTGCACCCCCAAAGCCCTTTTCTGCTTGTTAAGGCCCTTGTTCAGGCCCGGATGAAGGAGTGGGCCGAGCCATTGAAGGCCTCGTCTCGGCAGCCGCAGCCGGCAGACTCAAAGAAGCGACGCTGGGCTCTTGTTAAAGGGCTTCCTTTCAAGGTTCTTTTATAGGGCCTATTGGCAGGGTTCCGGGTTAAGGAATTTTGTTTGAGCCGTTGTGATAGGGATCTACAGTATCAGTAAATCATATGGTCTCCTTATCGTGGCATTTTTTATTTCAGTCCCTATCCAGAACCCAGGCAAGAGACCGGATGAGGAGCAGGAGGAGGAGGAGGAGGCTCAGGAGCAAACATCAGCTGCGGAAGGACCTCGAGCACTTCAGGAATGGGCAGCAAGACCTGCGAAGTTGCCGAGGAATTGGAAGACGCAGTTGGCACGGGAGAAGCTGCAAGGCAAGCCGGAAGTCATCGCCGAAAGCTTCACTCACAAGGCTGGGTTCTTGTTGGGGAGTTTAGTTTAAGTTGCCGTCCATACTACTAGGGAAAGCCATATTCGCTATCCTTCCCTGTATTATGGCCACGTAAAGTAAACTCCGCCAGAAGGTCACGCTCGTGACCACCGACGCCCTGGAAGAGGTCCGGGGCCTCGAGAAGACACTCGTGGCCGACCAGGCCGGCCTCTTCAAGAGGAAGCTGTTCGTCCGGTCGTGCAGGGCGGCCGACTTCTGCTTAGCACTGGGCGCGTACGAGAAAGATGGACAATTTTTCGCAGAGTATTCGCACATCGTCGCCAACCGTGGAAAGGAAGGCTCACTCGTGCTGGTGGCTTGGCTGATCCCTCAAGTGTAGGGTTTAGGGCCTAAACCCTAAACCCTGGACCGTACACACGCCAAACCTTGAGGTGGCTCGGGACAAAACGACCGGGCGCACCGTAGGCTTCGTCCATGCCGAAAAGGGCAGAAAAGAGCTGCTGATTGGCCACCTCAAGGCGACGTGTTTCAGACTTTGGGCTTCGGGCCCGGGTATCAGGGCTTGGGGTTTCGGGTTTCAGGTTTCGGGGTTTGGCTTTCGGATTAGAATAATGATCCTACGAAGGGTTCCAGAAGAAAGTTTAAAGTTAGGGTCTGGGGCTTATAGGGTTTTGGGCTCCGGATTTAGGGTTTATGGCTTTAGGGGTTCAGGGTTTGACGCTTATGGCTCGGGGTCCCGGGCTCAGGGCTTCGGGTTTGCGGCTTAGGGCTCAAGGTTTAAGAACGACCACGTGAGCGCTGTTCGGAAGCAATCAGCCACTCGCATTGTTCCTGACGGTTCCTTACTCGAAGTCTAGTTTAGCGAGTGCCCAAGTTCAGGGTTCTTGAGGGTTCCTTTTCAATTGCAAGTACAACATAGTTTACAGCCAAAGCATGATTTATGAGGCCCCCTATACAGGAACCCTAAGGGGAGTAACTATGACTCTCTTAAGGGAGCCCATTTAGCTGCCGCCGGCGCCCGGCGAGGTGCACAATGACCATCAGGGCAAAGGCGTAGGAACGCTGTTGATCCGCGCTGCCGAGGCTCAGGCCGGGGCAGATTACTATTTTTAATTTCGATGATGACTGTGATTATTATTATGATTATTCGTATCGCTAATATTAGTGTTATAATTAGCGTAGTTGTGGTTGTAGTTGTAGTCGTAGCAAGTAGCAAGTAGTAGTAAGCATCGGTGCCAGTGTCAGTATCAGTATCAATAGTAGCAGCCGCATTACCGGTTGTCGCTGTCATCATGTTGAGCATTTTGATTTGGGTGTAGTCGTAGCAAGTAGTAAGTAGTAGTACGCATCGCTGCCAGTGTCAGTATCAGTATCAATAGTAGCAGCCGCATTCCTGGTTGTCGCTGTCATCATCTTGAGCATTGTGATGTGGGTTTGTAATCATCATCCTCCTGGTGTTCAAGCATCCGATGATCCTTTGCGAAGCAATCTTTTTCGTGGCTCTTGCAATTGCCACGAGGGCCAACAAGAAGTTTACAAAACACACATGAAGCCCGGAGCCTTGTGCTCAGACCCAAGAGCCCAGACATGAGCAGCAGTGTACATTTCGCAAGCGTTAGGCACCTGGACCCTCTTCCAAAGCCCTCTGCTCAAAGAAAGGATCACATGGGGCGTAGTAACAGGCTTATAATGCCTGGGGGACTCAACTTTGCTTCCGAGGGCCAGGGAGACTCCACGTCGGACATGTTATGATCTTGAAGCCCTGCCTGCCCGTGGAGGCGTTGACCGCAGGATGGACTTTCGACTCCGTGGCGGTACGTGTCCTACACGTGAACTCGCCAGCGCAGCAAAAATTTTTCCGATGCTTGGGCCGCCACGACTTTAGGGTTTAGCTTTAGGGTTTCGGGCTTAGCGATTAGCTTTAAGGCTCAGTTCTTAGGGTTTAATAGGGTTTAGTTATTAGGTTTTACGGTTTAGGGCTTACGTTTAAGGGTTGAGGGCTGATCAGGAGAACAAGGGAAAACTGCGTTCGGATCCTGTCGTCGCTCTCTGGTTCTCGCGCTCTATCTCTCGATCTCTCCATCTCTGCATCTCTCCATCTCTCTCCATCTCTCCGTCTTTCCATCTCTCTCTATCTCTCTATCTCTCTATGTCTCCATCTCTCCATCTCTTTGTTTATTTATGTCTCTCTCTCTCTCGCTCTCTCTCTCTCTCTCTATCTCTCTGTCTCTCTATCTCTCTATCTCTCTACTTCTCTACCTCTCTCTCTCTGTCTGTTTCTCTGTCTCTCTGTCTCTCTGTCTCTCTGTCTCTCTGTCTCTCTGTCTCTCTCTCTCTCTCTCTCTCTCAAGTTATACTGTACCGGTTGTGCTTTCTGCGCTCTTCTGCAGCTTTTTGCTGGGCTTGTCCTGGCCGTGCTTTCCTTGGCAGCTTGCGGGGCCGAGGAATGGGTTTCGACATCCACGACGAGCCGGCACCCGAGACGACAATGAGCATGCTCTCGATGTACCTTCGCCAGCACCATTACAGTTCCGACCCTAATGTAGCAACCGGATTAAGGAACCCTGGGCCTCTAGCCCGGAGGTCGCAGGATTCATAGAGGGAGTCTTTTTCAGGGCACGAGGTTTCTTAATCAGGTTCCTACATTAGCTAATGTAAAGGGGCCTTAATAATTAGAATAAGGCGTCTTTAAAGGGGTCTAGAAGGATTACTATACAATAAAAGCCAGAAAGTTGGAATATGATTATCCTAAACCCTTTATGGGAAATTATAGGGTATCCTACCCTGAAACCATATTCCAACTTTCTGGAGTTCCCTTTAAAGGGGTCCAGAAGGATTACTATAAAGGGCTTGTAGCCTAACCCTAAACCCTGACGGGCTCTGCGGTCGCTCCGAAGGCCGCCACGATCCCATATGCAAGCTCTCTGAGTCACAAGCATGGGGGTTTGGGGTATATCAGAATCTTAATACATAGGGGGTTTGGAGTATATTAGAATCTTAGTACATAATTGTTTTGGGGTATATTTTAATCTTAGTACATAGGGGTTTGGGGTTCATTACGGTATGCAGGTGCGTGAAGATGGTCCGCCGTGCTCAGCATGCCCCTGAAGCGCCAAAGGAGAAGATCAAGATCGAGCCATATGCTCCTCGGTTTTAGCAGATATTGGATGTGGTGAGCAGGTTCCCTCTTCAGCTCGTTCAGGATTTAGGGTTTAGGGCCCTGGAAACTCCATGACCTTGCAGCACGAGGTGCAAACGGCTTTGGCGCCGTGGCACTACAAGGGGCTGCGCGTGAGAAAAACGATCCGGTGCTGCCGCATGGTGGAGCCTCCTAAACGGGACGATGACTCCGCGACGGATCCGGAGATGCCTGAGTTGATCCCGGTCACGCCGAATTGGTTGTACTCACCGCGGGCTCCCAAGCTGTTTCTTTGCTGGCAGTGCTCTTGCTGCACTAAGATACTGTGCTCCAAGGTCTCCTGAAGAATTTGTCCAGGTGCAGGGCATCGACTTTTGAATTTTCTGCCGACTTGGATGTTTCAAGTTCAAGTTTCACTGACCTTGCCGAAAAGATGGGACAGCGCCGCAAGTTCGGACTATTGCTAATTGCGCTGGATGGGGTCCTGCCAGGTCAGGCAGGTTCAACATTCTTTAAGCCTTCGTCACAAGTGTCTCACCTCTTGGTGAGCAAGGCAGAACACGACTTCGTACTATCTGGCACCAAGCCCTATGAACCCTAACCCCCGCAAACAATAAGCACCAGCAGTATGGAGGGGTGAATGAAACTGCGCACATCTCCGGCGCGTGCTTTCGAAGCCTTGCCCTGTTACTGGTCCCTAAGGCTCCATGTACCCATGTAGTATATACTTTGGCCTCACAGTACCCATATAGGGACCCCTTTTATGGTTTACGTATTTACGATAAAGGTACATGTTGCCTTTGGCATTACTACCTCTTACTAGCACTAGTACTATGGCTGTCTCTATTGCTATTAGTCTTAGCATGAGTATTACTTTTACTGATTATGAATTGTTAAGTACGATACGATTACTGCTACTGTTACTCTGTTTCTTCTTATTGTCCTTCTTATTGCTATTGCTCTTCTGAGTATTCCTAGTAATGTTACTACTAGTGTAAGTATTTGTTGCTGTTTGGAGCATCCTACTTAAAGCTTCATGGGACTTAGTAACTATGGTTATAAATAAGTTAACTATACTTATAATTGGATATAACCCCAGTTAGGGTACTTGTAACTGTACTTACTAAGTCCCATGAACCCCCAAGTAGACCCTAAACCCTAAACCCTATAGATCCCTTTTAAGGAACCCTATAGATCCCTTTAAGGAGCCCTTTAAGAACCCTTACTAAGTCCCATGATCCTTTAAGTAGCAGAAGACGCTCTCCCATGGTGAGCGGGCCTTGTGCGACGTGATGAGATCCCGCGCTCCCCACCGGCCCGCCTCGAGATCTGATGCTCAAAGTTTCTCTTTTAGGGTTTAGGGTATTGGGATTGGGGTTTAGGATTTAGGGGTTTAGGGTTTAGGGTATTGGGATTAGGGTTGAGGGAAAGGGTGGTTGCTTCAGTTGGTGAAACATGGTGGGTTGAGGGGCACATCGCCGACATCTGAGACCAGGCCCTAAGGTCTTGGAGCCTAGAGCTGTTCACGGCCCCCGGAACTTGCGCCACATCTCCTCTCGCTGGGATCACTGCAGAAGCCATGGCAGCTCATCCACCTCCACCGCCGGATGGGCAAAGCGTCCTGCTCTTACGAAGGCCGTGAGGTCTTGGCTACTTCGGACTCCCTCCCCACACCCATAATTATCTGTGTGCAGCCGCCTAACGCCAAAATCCTAGACGCCCATACTCAAATATTGTTGTCTGATTTTTTTGTGCGGAGCGTGTGACGTGGCTTACTGTGTGGCATAACACCAAACCCTAAACCCTGAAGCAAGGCAATCTCCTCGCCAATAAAGCACGGGGCCTGGCTTCCTGCGTCGAGTGGCAGTTGCCTTCATCATGATACAAGCATGTGGGTCTGTACATGTCTGTACATCCAACTCTGGTGCCAATTGGTGCAATTTAGGGGCCTTAATCATTTGAGTAGGGGCTTTGGCGTGGAGCTGAAGCTTAACAAGAGAAGTTGGCGCTGGGTTTTACTTTCCTGGTCCCCTGAGGTCTTGTTTGTGAAACCCGAAAACCATGATGCCATGATGTGAGTGGTTGTCAAAATTAGGGTCCCTTTTTGGGTCCTTATTATATTACGGCACCTAATATTTAGGGTACCGAAAAAGGGGGCCATAATTTTGACAACCACCCATATGCAAGCCTGAACAGTTGCATCCGTAAGGTTCCTTGTTAGTATTGGGAGTTTCCGAAAATAGGGGACCCTAATATAGCATCCGAAACAGTAGGATCCTTATTTTCAGGACCCCCAAATAAGGTCCCCTCATTTTCGGAAACTCCCAATTCGACGTAGTCTTATGATTAAGGTTGTCATTGCCACGAGGGCCAACAAGAAGTTTACAAAGCAAACATGAAGCCCGGAGTCTTGTGCTCAGACCCAAGAGCCCAGACATGAGCAGCAGTGAACATCTCGCAAGCGTTAGGCACCTGAACTCTCTTCCAAAGCCCTCTGCTGAAAGGAAGGATCACGGGGCCTTTTAACTTGGGGGACTCAACTTTGCTTCCGAAGTCCCGGGAGACTTCACGTTAGACATGTTATGATCTTGAAGCCCTGCCTGCCCGTGGAGGCGTTGAGCGCAGGATGGGCTTTCGACTCCGTGGCCGTGCGTGTCCTGTACGTGAACTCACGTACAGGACACGCACGGCCACGGAGTCGAAATATTTTTCCGATGCTCGGGCCGCCACGACTTGAGGGGTTTAATTAGGGTTTCGGGTTTAGCGGTTCGCATTTCGGGCTCAGCTCTTAGGGTTTATTCGGGTTTAGTCATCAGGTTTTACGGTTTAGTTATTACGGTTTAGGGTTTAGTTTTTAGGGTTCAGGGCTGATCTTCAGACAAGGAAAAACTTCGTTCGGATCCTGCCTCTTGTAGTTCTCCCTCCCTCCCTCCCTCCCTCCCTCGCTCTCTCTCTCTCTCTCTCTCTCTGATCTCTCTCTCTCCCTCTCTCTGCCTCTCTCTGCCTCTCTCTGCCTCTCTCTGCTCTCTCTCTCTCCCTCTCTCTGCCTCTCTCTGCCTCTCTCTGCCTCTCTCTGCCTCTCTCTGCCTCTCTCTGCCTCTCTCTGCCTCTCTCTGCCTCTCTCTGCCTCTCTCTGCCTCTCTCTGTCTCTCTCTCTCTCTCTCTCTCTCTCTCTCTCTCTCTCTCTCTCTCTCTCTCTCAAGTTATACTGTACCGGTTGTGCTTTCTGCGCTCTTCTGCAGCTTGTTGCTGGGCTTGTCCTGGCCGTGCTTTCCTTGGCAGCTTGTGGAGCCGAGGAATGGGTTTCGACATCTTCGACGAGCCGGCACCCGAGACGACGATGAGCATGCTCTCGATGTACCTTCGCCAGCACCAGTACAGTTCCGAGTTCTCTGAGTCACGAGCATGGGGTTTGGGGTATATTATAGTCTTAGTACATAGGCAGCTTGGGGAACTTTACAGTATGCAGGTGCATCAAGATGACCCGCCGTGCTCAGCATGCCCCTCACGCGCCAAAGGAGAAGATCAGGATCGAGCCATATGCTCCTCGGTTTTCGCAGCTGTTCCATGTGGTGAGCAGGTTCCCTCTTCAGCTCGTTTAGGGCCTAGGGCCTTGTTGGAAACTCCATGACCTTGCAGCACGAGGTGCAAACGGCTTTGGCGCCATGGCACTACAAGGGACTACATGTGAGAAAGATGGTGAGGAGCTGCCGCATGGTTGAGCCCCCAAAACGACGATGATTCTGCGACGGATCCGGGGATGCCTGAGTTGATCCCGGACACCCCGTATTGGTTGGACACACCGCGGGCTCCCAAGCTGTCCTTCGCTCTCAGCGCTCTTCCTGTACTAAGAAATTGTGCTCCAAGGTCTCCTGAAGAATTCGTCCAGGTGCAGGGCATCGACTTTTGAGCCTTCCACCGACTTGGAAGTTTCAAGTTTCACAGACCTTGCCGAAAAGATGGGGAAGCGCCGCCAGTTCGGACTAGTGCTGAAGGCACTGGGTGAGGTCGTGCCAGGTCAGGCAGGTTCAATTTTCTGTAAGCCTTCGTCGCGAGTGTGGACCACTGGGGTGAAGCCAAGGGACTGTCTTGAAGCATGCTTGTCAGGGGAACGAAAACTGTCACCTCTTAGTGACCAAGACCAGAACAGGACGTCGTACCATCTCGTACAAAGCCCTATAAACACAAAACCCCCAAACAATGAGCACCAGAAGTAGAGCAAGAACTGGGAGTTTCCGAAAATAGGGGACCCGAATACGGTATCCTAAATACGAGGATGCTTGGTATAAGGACCCCAAAATTAGGTACCCCTAAGTTTCGGAGGCCGAAGCCCTGGAAAATCCTCAGATCCCAAGCAGAAGATCCTAAGACTCAAAGCGGTGCCGCCATGCATTTTTGAACGATGTGAGGGATTCACAGAAGCCGCCCAATTAGGGGTTACGGTTGAGGGTTTTCAGGGCTCAGGGTTTGGAATTTCGGGGTTTCATATGCACGATTCCGGCAAGGGTTGAGGATCCTTTCAGGGTTGTTAAGGGGTGTTGCTAGGGTGTAGGATTTAGCGAACTACGGACCCTCCTGATTGGAATATAGTTCCTTTGTGGATTCCTTGCTTGTGCTATGAGGGCTCTTCGGCATAGGGACATTAATGATTAGAAAAGGGTTTTGGGGTCAATTTTCGTATCACAAGATGGGGACCATGAAGGGATATGATCTGCAATTAGTCCGCCCCCTACATAATTCATCAACTAAATGCAGGATTGTGGATCGTATTTCTGCCTATTCAGGCCCCCAATTACCCAGATTTGTCGAACCTAGTCCTTTTGCCTCTGCCTGCATCTTCCGCGTCTGTAGCCGCTGCATGCAGCCCATGCAAGCCAGAACCGTTTGAACGCATGCTTTAGGGCCTTCCAGTTTGGGGGAGAGGTTTGGGGTTTAGCGTTTCTGCAGTCCCTCGCATTACACAGCCGTAGAAGCAGCAGCTACCCAATCGGTTGTTCAGATTTGTACACCAATTGCCTCACTACCTTAAACCCTAAACCTGCTATAAGTGCCTAGATAACTATACTAATCCTGTTCCTTGTGAAATCTCACCCCGAACGGTGTTCTAATCGGTGAGGAATCATTTCTAAACCCTCAGCCCTGAACTTCGGCGAGTAGCTCCGGAGTGGCCTCATGGCGATGTGGCGACCAGGCAGACGAAGAAGACCCCTCCTGCCTGGCTTGTGCCCGCAAGGAAGGGTGGCACCTCCCGTCAGGATCCGGTTCGCTAGACATGTGCATGGTCTTGCTTACTTTAGCTGTGTTGGTGTGAATGCTTGATAACTGCATTCCGTAGGGTTCCTTAATACCAGTATCCTGTTCTAAATGTTAATGCACATATGTTAGAACTGAGCGGCGCTCGGGCTTGCGAGGCTTGCTTTAAAGTAAAGCGGGGCGGACTTGCAAAGTAGCATGGGCCACAGTCAACAGTTTCGAGCCTTGAAGGCTGTGTCCCACTTCTCTCAACAGGATGCTCCACTACTCCTAAATACAAGTGGCATGAGCTGGGAAGTGCCAGTGTCGTAATACAAGTATCCTGCCACAGAGGGACCCCGCACACGGCAGGAATGGGCAGCAAAACCCGCGAAGTTGCAAAAGAGCTGGAAGACCCAGTTGGCGCGTCGGGCCGCATACCAAAGGGGTTCTTCCAGCGCTGTTGCAACGACGAGAGAAGCTCAGAGGCGGACCATTTTACCCACAAGGCTGGGTTCTTGCTAGGGAATTTAGTTTAAGTTACCGACCATACTAGGGAAAGTGCTCATACTTGCTATCGATCCCTTGATTGTGGTCACTTAAAGTAAGTTCCTTAACAAGAGCCCGGAAGGCGACGCTGGTCACCACCGACGCCCTGGAGGAGGTCCGAGGCCTGGAAGAGACGCTCGTGGCCGACCAGGCCGGCCTCTTCAAGAAGAAGCTCTTTGTCCGGTCGTGCAGGGCGGCCGACTTCTGCTTAGCACTGGGAGCCTATGAGAAGGATGGCCAGTTTTTTGCTGAATACTCTCACATATGTGAGAGTATTCAGCAAAAAACTGGCCATCTTGTCGCCAATCGCAGCAAAGTTGGCTCTCTCGTGCTGGCGGCTTGGCTAATCCCTAACCCTAAACCCTTGGCCGATCCCTCAAGTTTAGGGGTTTAGGGCCTAAACCCTAAACCCTGGACCGTACACACGCCAAACCTTGAGGTGGCTCGGGACAAAACGACCGGGCGCACCGTAGGCTTCGTCCACGCCGAAAAGGGCAAAAAATAGCTGCTGATTGGCCACCTCAAGGCGACGTCGCTCATGGGGTTGACTGCAAACTGCATCATGGACTCTAGTGGGGAGCCGACTCGGAAGGCGATGACAAAGAGACCGTTAGGGTTCAGGGTTTAGGGTTTAGGGTTTAGGGTCACCCTGAACCCTAAACCTGCACTAGGGTTTAGGGTTTAGGGTTTGTGCTTTCGAGCCGGCAGAACCTTTGCACCCAGGCGGTTGAAGGAGACCGCGCCCAGCAGCTTCGGTGTGCTTGACTGACCACGGGCCTTAGGGGTTAGGGGTTTACTAAGGGTACAGGGCCATACGGTTTAAGCCTAAAGGTTTCACGTTCATGGGGGTTGCGGTTTAGGGATCAGTATGGGGCTTTGGGTTCGAGGTTTAGAGGTTGGGGTTCTTGTTAGGTCAGTGTTTAGGACTGACTCAGGGTTCAAGGGTTGAACTCGCATTAGTGTACTGCACTCTACAGTATCTGAGGTATAGGAATAGGAATCGCATTGCTGATGATTGGGTCTCCTTTTTCCTCTCAAGAAGACCAGGCGCGCGAGTAAAACGATACCGCCTGGAGTGGGTGAGTGGAGGTACGTACTCCTCTGTGCTCGACGACTCCTCGAAAGCCGGAAATGCAGTCCTGATGCCTCTGCCTGCATCTTCGGTGTGCGTAGCCGCTGAAGGCAGCTCAAGCAAGCCAGAACCGTTGGAAAGCATGCTTAAGGGCCTTGCGTTACACAGCCGGAGAAGCAGCAGCTTCCGTATCCGTTGTTCAAATTTGTGCGAAGATTGTACTTATCCTGTTCCTTCTGAAACACCCTAAAGTAAAAGCCAGAAAGTTGGAATATGATTATCCTAAGCCTTCTATGGTAAATTATAAGGTATCCTACCCTGAAACCATGTTCCAACTTTCTGGAGTTCCCTTTAAAGCCCCGGACCTCGGCGACTGACTCCGGAGTGGGCTCATCTAGCTTCCTGAGTAGCGCCCTTTGGCCGTTTCTAGCTTAGGGTCCCTTATTACAACCCAAACAGCAGGAAAAAGTGTACTCTTTTTTCAAGTATAAAAAGGCGCTACTCTGAAGCCAGTCATGGCGACCCGAAAGACGAAGAAGGCCCCTGCTGCCTGGCTCGTGGCCGCAAGGAAGGATGGAACGAATCTCCAGGAGCCGATTCCCTGGGAATTTGCCTCGTCTTGTTCGGGGGTTTAGGGATTAGGTGTTTAGGGGTTAAGGGTTGAGGGGTTTAGGAGTGGGAAAGCTGAAAAAACCAGTATCCTGCTCTAGATCCTACGGCCCCTGTATTCGAGCTTTGTGTGCAAGAGTTGAGCTGTGCTCCGGCCTGCGAGGCTTGCTTTAGAGCGAGAAGCGGGCAGACTTGCAAGTAGCAGGGGCTACAGTCAAGAGTTTAGATCCTTGAAGCCTACGGTTTAGTAGGCTGTAGGGTTTAGGGTTTAGGGGACTGTCAGGACGTCCGGCTGCTCCTCAAGATCCGTGACGGAAACCAGGAGCTGGGAAGTGCGGGATGCGCAATGTCGTTTGCCACGTCCATGCTTGAGTTCGGATCTCATGCAGATACCTTCTGCTTAGACTCAACGTGAACGACAGCAAACCACTTCAGGTCTGTGTAAGCCACAGACCCACAACTTTTGAAACAGGATCAGTTCTTAGGCACTCTCGGGAACAATTAGCAGCCCTGGCGCTAGCCGTACAAATATTGACAAAGGTGAGTTCTGTTTACTCTAATGAGTAGCAGCCTACGTCCGAAATCGCAGGTCGCACTACAGCTGCAATGCATACGAACAGCGGCTTCTGAGCCTTTAAGGTAAAAGCCAGAAAGTTGGAATATCATTATCGTAACCCCTTTAATGTAAATTATAGGGGATCCTACCATTAATCCATATTCCAACTTTCTGGAGTTCCCTTTATCACATCACATCAGTAAGTGGTAAGACAACACCACAGGTCCAAAGAGAACAGAACCAGCGTGTCAACGCGAAAACCATTAGCACAACCTAGAAATGCGAGTAGTGCTCTCAATGCTGACTCCTGAACATAAGTTTTCTCGCCTGTTGCAAGGTCCGTCAGGGCTATTCAGAACATGCGCCGTTGCTGCCGTGCACGGCCACTATCATCGAATCGCTCCGCACCGGCCACCGCCCAACCCCCACCCTCGCTGCACCTCGACTCTCCAAGCCACGACTGCCACCGCACTAACATCAAAACCGACACCAACACGACACCACCAGCCGCCGGCGGCAGCAGCAACACCAAAACCGACATCGGATATCAACATCTACGTCAGCATCATCCTCATGGCCGTCGTCACGGTAATCACCACCACCAGCATCATCATCAGCAGCATCACCATCATCATCATCATCATCAACAACATCGAGGTCATCATCATTACCACCAGCTTCGTCATCATCATCATCATCACCATCATCATCATCATAATTATCATCAGTAAAGTTATTGTTATTGTTTTATTTCTTCTACTACTACTACTACTACTACTACTACTACTACTACTACTACTACTACTACTACTACTTCTACTACTACTACTACTACTGCTACTGCTGCTGCTGCTGCTGCTACTACTGCAACCACTACGACTGCTGCTACTACTACCACCACCACCACCACCACCACCACCACCACCACCACCACTACCACTACCACTACCACTGCCACTACCACTACCACTCCCACTGCCACTGCCACTGCCACTACCACTACCACTACCACTACCACTACCACCTACTACTACTACTACTACTACTACTACTACTACTACTACTACTACTACTACTACTATTACTACTACTACTACTACTACTACTACCACCACCACTACGACCACTACTACTACTACTACTACTACTACTACTACTACTACTACTACTACTACTACTACTACTACTACTGCTACTACTACCACTACTATTTTCGGGCTTTTTCCATCATCGATAACATTATCCTCTGCATCGCTGTCTTCATCTACTTCTTCATCAGCAGCATCATCATCGCCAACATCACCGCCATCTTCGTCACCAACAACACAAGCAACAACACCCTCGCCTGTTGCTATCATCACCGTCATCACCGTCATCACCGTCATCACCGTCATTGTGATGTTGATCATCATGTTCATCCATTGTGTCATCATCATTGTCATCATCATTGTCATCATCATCGTCATCGACATCTTCTTCTTTTTCACTATCACCACGCTCTTATTCAGCATTCTGTTCGTCATCATCTTCTTCTTCATCACCAGCATCACCATCACCATGATTTCCATCTTGCCCTTGTTGTCACTAAGTTTCCTGCTTACATCGCCGTGCAAAGTGCTGCCGGTTTCGTTTACGACTTTTCATATTCTAGACTCGCATCATTCCTTTCCCTTCTTGTCGATGTCGCGAGGAGGATGCCTGGGTCGCCGCCGCGCAGGTCGACCCAAAGTGGAAGTCGCGCCTTGGTTTTGTAGCAAGTCCTATGGTGCATCGGTTATGGCACGTGCCGTCGGTGCCCCTTCTGGAAATTCTCCTATATTATGTGCCATCTGTTAGGTGCACACGCTTTGTGCTGTAAGGCGCGGGCAGACGGCGCTGTACTTTGCCGCTGCACGGCAGGCGGGCTTTGATGCGATGGCGCCGGCGGGTTGCTTTCTGAAGGTTGAGCAGGAAATTCAGCAGAATCATCGGCTAGTTGTCGCGATTACCGGGATCATCACGGATGCTTCAGGCCTTGGCAACGTGAACTGGACCACCTGGGACCAAGAGCCTTTTAGACCAGTGGTTACTGTCGGATTTGGATGCATGTACCATCGCCAAAATGAGCTGGATGTGTTGGCAGCAGGGTTTTGACGGTGCTGTCGAGGCATTCGGGACAACACTAGCACCAAAGGGGGGGCTGGGAAGTGTGATGATGGGGCGCCAAGGCCACGACAGGCCAGGGACGTAGCAAAAAATGCCACCTACCGATACTGGCAAAAAGGCTTTGTCTTGCAGCCCAAAGCAAGCTTCTTGAAGGGTCGCGGCACAGGACGCAATCGAAGCTGAGAAAATTTGTCGATTCCTGATGAGGCCTGGTGCTGACGGGTTGAGCGATGGGTTCTGGGAGCATGCAGCATGAACGGTTCATCCAAGTTGTTCCGGAAGAGCCCTCTTCTAGGTGCAGTTGGGGTCTGTCCTAGCGGCCTAGCGGTGACATCAGCAAGAAACACCAAACTCGTACACATCTTAGCCTTAGCCAAGCCCTGTTTTCTGCCACGTCTTGACCTCTGTAGGGTTGAAGTAATTGCCAACATGATTCCATGGGGTTCTTTCAGTGTACTTACCACGAAAGCCTGTTATGCATACTAAGGCCCCTATAAGAGCCTGTATTGCAGCCCGTCGCACAGACTCCCAAACCCCTTAGACTAAGAAATGTACCTTGAATTATGCTAGGGATCCCGCTGCAAGAAAGGTAGTCCTTAATTTAGGGGTTGGAGTCTCTGGGCTAACACCCAATCCCTGAGCAGCCCAGTCGAATGCGCGTGCCGGCAACAAAGAGGGATGACTGGGGCCAAAGCCCTCTGTTGCTCGGCTGTGTGGCATCAGTGTTCAGATTTCCGATAATTTTGACCATGATGGGACATGGTGACTATAACCCGAATCGGGGCGTTGTAGTCTTACTCACTATGCCGATGTCTCCTGATCCCAAACGGACAGACTGGGGTCGGGGCTTCTTTACCAGTCGTGCGATGTGCTGGGCTCTTTTCAGACGTCTTACAGTGGTTCGGAGGCCCCTGTCGCTTCAGGTAAGATCGTTCATGCGGCGCTCTCAAACTCCCAGCCTTCAACCCTCAGAGCTGTTAGCTCCAGAATCCTACAAGACACCGAATGGGGGTTTCCGAACATAGGCCATAGGGGACCCTAATATAGTACCGACCCGTACATGTTTGTCACACAGGACCCTAAACCCTCAACACTAGGACCCTAAACCGTGGGACCTTTGTAAATCCTTCTTGACATGGTTCTCAAAAAGTTTGCAACTTATAAACTAGGATGCCCAGTAGTACCCTTATTCCTTCTTGTAGTCCTAGGTTCCTTATAAAGTTACCCAATACCAAAAAGGGGGCCCTCTTTATTCCTAGGTTACTGGGCATCCTAGTTAAAGTGTCTATTTGACTGTTTGGCTTCTTGCTTGGCATCTTCTGTACAAGCTTTGTCATGGCGTTCCTTCTTTTGTCAATAGCTGGTAATTCGCCTTGTCTCAGCTTGTCTTCGTGTTGTCCAAGTTTGTCTTAACTTGTCGTCTTAATTGAGGCTTGACCTCCCCCAGTTCGAGGACTTTAAAGGGTTTAGGGTATAGGGTTTAGGGTTTAGTGTTTGGAAGGGAGGTGCAACAGGAAGGATTCGCTTTGTTCCCGAAACAACGGCCTAGAGGGAGCCTAACCTCAAAACTTCGGCCGCTAACAGTCGTAACAATGATAACGCATGACAGAAGCAAGAGTTGCAATCACTATAGCAATAGTAGTGATCGTGATAAGGGCTCTAACGGCATTATTATCTATCAGCAAGCGCAAAAAGCAAATGCACCAACCAGGGCACTGTGCTAATCCATGAAGTTCTGCTCGGCATGATCTTGCCGCTCAGGTTCTTCGCAGCTAGACAAGGACACATGGCGCGACTGGGATGAGCCTTTAGGGTAGAGTGTGGAATGGGCTGCAATCTCGGAATACGGCTTCGAGATATTTGGAGATTTTGTCGGTGTTATGAGCGGAGACTTCCTTGACCCTAAATGTTTGCGCATGCTGAAGGTGTGGACCTGCGTACTTTGAATCATGAAGCGTAGCTGAGGCTTTGTGCGTACTTCGTTGAGAAGTTGGGCATGAATGTCCATCAAGTGGACAGGTGGGGGGAAACCCCCATGTTTTATGCGATGGAAGCCAAGAAGACCGAGACGGTCACTTGGTGGCTCTTAATGCGCCGAGTGGTCCACTTCTTGATGAGCCGTTTAGGCTTGAACCCCGAACCCGAAACCTCAAACTCCCACATACCCTAAGCCCTAAACATCTCAATACAGTCTCAAGCCCCGAAACCCCAAACTGCCAACATCCAGGTCATATACCTGCTGAAGAAGGGTGCGTCGCTCGGGGTGAACAACCACAACTTCGAGTCGCCAGAGAGCCTTGCACCGGTGGAGGTGGCTCGCGAGCTGCAGGCAAGAAAAGGGGTCGGAAGTTCAGGGGCTGGGGGTTTATGGTTTAGGAGTCGGAAGAGTTAGTAAGGGTAGTCCTTATAGTATGTACCTCGAAACCCCATTCTGCTCATTAGGGCTCGAACTTAAGCCACACCCCAAACCCAAACCCGAAACCTCAAGCCCTAAACCCCAAACCCCAAACTCCATTCCAGTCACTCAGGCCCCTCTTTCAGGTCCGGATGAAATAAAAATACTAGTAATAGAAATAATAGTACTGGTCATAATAACAAAAGTAGTACGAACAGTAACTATAGCAGTAACAGTAAGAATTAGAATAGTGGTAAGAACAAACAGAACAATAATAATCAGAAGAAAACAAGATTGCTAGTACTAACAACCGTAGTAATCGTAATAAGAATAATTCTAGTAGTAGTAGTAGTAGTAGTAGTAGTAGTAGTAGTAGTAGTAGTAGTAGTAGTAGTAGTAGTAGTAGTAGCAGCAGCAGCAGCAGCAGCAGCAGTACTACTGCTGCTGCTGCTACCACTACTACTACTAGGAAGAAGAATAACATTAGTAATAACAGTTATAATAACAATAAGAATACCAATAATAGTCCACTTGAAGCGAGGTCCGGATGAAGGAGTGGGCCGAGCCCTCAAAGGCTCCGGAGCGGTCGGGAGACACAAAGAAGAGAAACTGGGCTCTTGTTGGAGGCTTGATTGGAGGGTTTAGGGCTTAGGGTTTCCTTTGAGGCTCCCTTGAAGGGTTGCTGTAAGGGTTACTCTCGGGTTTGGGGTCTGCGGTTAAGGAACTTATTTTAAGTTGCCATGCTAGGGATCTAGAATGAACAACGTCGTCTTCTTATTCTGGCAATTGAAATTAATTCCCTAACCCTAACAAGAACCCAGGAAAGAGGCCGGATGAGGAGGAGGTTGAGGAGCAAGGATCAGCCGCAGAGGGACCCCGTGCGCTGCAGGAATGGGCGGCAAAGCCCGCGAAGTTGCCGCGGAACTGGAAGACCCAGTTGGCTCGGGAGAAGCTCAAAGGAGAGCCAAAAGTCATCGCTGACACGTTTACACACAAGGCTGGGTTCTTGTTAGGGATTTCAGTTCAGGGTTTAGGACCCTGCTACGGAAAACCGTATTTGCTATCGATCCGTGTATAATGGACACTTGAAGTAACCCTCTTAGCAATAACCCTCTTAGCAAGAGCCCAGAAGGTGACACTGGTGACCAGCGACGCCCTGGAGGAGGTCCGCCTGCTGGAAAAGACGCTCGTGGCGGACCAGGCTGTCCTGTTCAAGAAGAAGCTGTTCGTCCGGGCGTGCAGGGCGGCCGACTTCTGCTTAGCACTGGGAGCCTATGAGAAGGATGGCCAGTTTTTTGCTGAATACTCTCACATTGTCGCGAATCGCGGCAAAGTTGGCTCTCTCGTGCTGGCGGCTTGGCTAATCCCTAACCCTAAACCCTGGACCGTACACGCGCCAAACCTTGAGGTGGCTCGGGACAAAATGACCGGGCGCATCGTAGGCTTCGTCCATGCGGAAAAGGGCAAAAAAGAGCTGCTGATTGGCCATCTCAAGGCGACGTGTTTCAGACTTTGGGCTTCGGGCCCGGGTATCAGGGCTTGGGGTTTCGGGTTTCAGGTTTCGGGGTTTGGCTTTCGGATTAGAATAATGATCCTACGAAGGGTTCCATAAGAGAGTTTAAAGTTAGGGTCTGGGGCTTATAGGGTTTTGGGCTCCGGATTTAGGGTTTATGGCCTTAGGGGTTCAGGGTTTGACGCTTATGGCTCGGGCTCCCGGGCTCAGGGCTTCGGGTTTGCGGCTTAGGGCTCAAGGGCGAGGGTTTAAGAACGACCACGTGAGCGCTGTTCGGAAGCAATCAGCCACTCGCATTGTTCCTGACGGTTCCTTACTCGAAGTATAGTTTAGCGAGTGCCCAAGTTCAGGGTTCTTGAGGGTTCCTGTTTAGTTGCAAGTACAACATAGTTTACAGCCAAAGCATGATTTATGAGGCCCCCTATACAGGAACCCTAAGGGGAGTAACTATGACTCTCTTAAGGGAGCCCATTTAGCTGCCGCCGGCGCCCGGCGAGGTGCACAATGACCATCAGGGCAAAGGCGTAGGAACGCTGTTGATCCGCGCTGCCGAGGCTCAGGCCGGGGCAGATTACTATTTTTAATTTCGATGATGACTGTGATTATTATTATGATTATTCGTATCGCTAATATTAGTGTTATAATTAGCGTAGTTGTGGTTGTAGTTGTAGTCGTAGCAAGTAGTAAGTAGTAGTAAGCATCGGTGCCAGTGTCAGTATCAGTATCAATAGTAGCAGCCGCATTCCTGGTTGTCGCTGTCATCATCTTGAGCATTGTGATGTGGGTTTGTAATCATCATCATCCTCCTGGTGTTCAAGCATCCGATAAGCCTTTGCGAAGCAATCTTCTTCGTTGCTCTTGCAATTGCCACGAGGGCCAACAAGAAGTTTGCAAAACACACATGAAGCCCGGAGCAGAGCCCAGACATGAGCAGCAGTGTACATTTCGCAGGCACCTGGACCCTCTTCCAAAGCCCTCTGCTCAAAGAAAGGATCACATGGGGCGTAGTAACAGGCTTATAATGCCTGGGGGACTCAACTTTGCTTCCGAGGGCCAGGGAGACTCCACGTCGGACATGTTATTATGATCTTGAAGCCCTGCCTGCCCGTGGAGGCGTTGACCGCAGGATGGACTTTCGACTCCGTGGCAGTACGTGTCCTATACGTGAACTCGCCAGCGCAGCAGAAATTTTTCCGATGCTTGGGCCGCCACGACTTTAGGGTTTAGCTTTAGGGTTTCGGGCTTAGCGCTTAGCTTTTAAGGCTCAGTTCTTAGGGTTTATTAGGGTTTAGTTATTAGGTTTTACGGTTTAGGGCTTACTTTTAAAGGTTTAGGGCTGATCAGGAGAACAAGGGAAAACTGCGTTCGGATCCTGTCGTCGCTCTCTGGTTCTCTCTGTCTATCTCTCTATCTCTCCATCTCTCCATCTCTCTCCATCTCTCCGTCTCTCCATCTCTCTCTATTTCTCCATCTCTCTATGTCTCCATCTCTCCATCTCTTTTTTTATGTCTCTCTCTCTCTCTCTCTCTCGCTCTCTCTCTCTCTCTATCTCTCTGTCTCTCTATCTCTCTATCTCTCTACTTCTCTACCTCTCTCTCTCTGTCTGTTTGTCTCTCTCTCTCTCTCTCTCAAGTTATACCGGTTGTGCTTTCTGCGCTCTTCTGCAGCTTGTTGCTGGGCTTGTCCTGGCCGTGCTTTCCTTGGCAGCTTGTGGAGCCGAGGAATGGGTTTCGACATCCACGACGAGCCGGCACCCGAGACGACAATGAGCATGCTCTCGATGTACCTTCGCCAGCACCATTGCAGTTCCGACCCTAATGTAGCAACCTGATTAAGGAACCCTGGGCCTCTAGCCCCAAGGTCGCAGGATTCATAGAGGGAGTCTTTTTCAGGGCACGAGGTTTCTTAATCAGGTTCCTACATTAGCTAATGTAAAGGGGCCTTAATAATTAGAATAAGGCGTCTTTAAAGGGGTCTAGAAGGATTACTATACAATAAAAGCCAGAAAGTTGGAATATGATTATCCTAAACCCTTTATGGGAAATTATAGGGTATCCTACCCTGAAACCATATTCCAACTTTCTGGAGTTCCCTTTAAAGGGGTCCAGAAGGATTACTTTAAAGGGCTTGTAGCCTAACCCTAAACCCTGACGGGCTCTGCGGTCGCTCCGAAGGCCGCCACGATCCCATATGCAAGCTCTCTGAGTCACAAGCATGGGGGTTTGGGGTATATCAGAATCTTAATACATAGGGGGTTTGGAGTATATTAGAATCTTAGTACATAATTGTTTTGGGGTATATTTTAATCTTAGTACATAGGGGTTTGGGGTTCATTACGGTATGCAGGTGCGTGAAGATGGTCCGCCGTGCTCAGCATGCCCCTGAAGCGCCAAAGGAGAAGATCAAGATCGAGCCATATGCTCCTCGGTTTTAGCAGATATTGGATGTGGTGAGCAGGTTCCCTCTTCAGCTCGTTCAGGATTTAGGGTTTAGGGCCCTGGAAACTCCATGACCTTGCAGCACGAGGTGCAAACGGCTTTGGCGCCGTGGCACTACAAGGGGCTGCGCGTGAGAAAAACGATCCGGTGCTGCCGCATGGTGGAGCCTCCTAAACGGGATGATGACTCCGCGACGGATCCGGAGATGCCTGAGTTGATCCCGGTCACGCCGAATTGGTTGTACTCACCGCGGGCTCCCAAGCTGTTTCTTTGCTGGCAGTGCTCTTGCTGTACTAAGATACTGTGCTCCAAGGTCTCCTGAAGAATTTGTCCAGGTTCAGGGCATCGACTTTTGAATCTTGTGCCGGCTTGGATGTTTCAAGTTCAAGCTTCACTGACCTTGCCGAAAAGATGGGACAGCGCCGCAAGTTCGGACTATTGCTAATTGCGCTGGATCAGGTCAGGCAGTTTCAACATTCTTTCAGCCTTCGTCACAAGTGTCTCACCTCTTGGTGAGCAAGAGCAGAACACGACTTCGTACCATCTGGTACCAAACCCTATGAACCCTAACCCCCCCGCACAATAAGCACCAGCAGTACGGAGGGGTTATTGAAGCTGCCCACAGCTCCGGCGCGTGCTTTCGAAGCCTTGGCCTGTTACTATTCCCTAAGGCTCCATGTACCCATGTAGTATATACTTAGGCCTTACAGTACCCATATCGGGACCCCCTTTTAAGGCTTAAGTATTTACTATAAAGGCACATGGAGCCTTTGGGATTACTATCTATTACTAGCACTAGTACTATTGCTGTCTCTATTGCTGCTAGTCTTAGCATGAGTATTACTTTTACTGCTTGTTAATTATTAAGTACCATTACGATTACTATTACTGTTACTCTTTGTCTTCTTATTGTCCTTCTTATTACTATTGCTATTCTGAGTATTCCTAGTAATGTGACTATTAGTGCAAGTGTTTGTTGCTGTTTGGAGGATCCTACTTAAAGGTTCATGGGACTTAGTAACTATGGTTATAAATAAATTAACTATAATACTTTTAATTGGATATAACCCCAGTTAGGGTACTTATAACTGTACTTACTAAGTCCCATGAACCCCCAAGTAGACCCTAAACCCTAAACCCTATAGATCCCTTTTAAGGAACCCTATAGATCCCTTTAAGGAGCCCTTTCAGAGATACCCCTCTGTGCTCGACGAATCGTCGAGAGCCGGAAATGCAGTCCTGCTACCTCTGTCTGCATTTTCCGTGTCCATAGCCGCTGAAGGCAGCTCAAGCAAGCCAGAACCGTTTGGTCGCATGCTTAAGTGCATTGCAATACACAGCCGGAGAAGCAGCAGCTTCCGTTTCTGTTGTTCAGATTGGTGCGAAGAGTGTACTTCTCCCTCCGAACTTTTTTCTAATCACTGACTCCCTGAAACGTCGTCATGGCGACCCGGAAGACGAAGAAGGCACCTGCTGCCTGGCTCGTGGCGGCAAGGAAGGCTGGCACAAATCTCCAGGATCCGATTCCCTGCTGGGATTTACCTCGTCTTTCAGGGTTTAGGGTTCAGGGGTTTAGGAGTGTGGAGGTTTAAAAACAACTATCCTGCTCTAAATCCTAGGGCCTCTATGTTAGAGGTTTGTGTGCGAAAACCGGGCAGACTTGCAAAGTAGCCGGGGCTACAGTCACGAGTTTAGATCCTTGAAGCCTACGATTTAGGAGGCTTGAGGGTTTAGGGGACTGTCAGGACGTCCGGCTGCTCCTCAAGATCCGTGATGGAATACAGGAGCTGGGAAGTGCGGCGCTAGGGATTCGCAACGTCTTTTGCGACGCTGAGCAATTGAACCGTTTTAACTTGCAGTGCAAGTCTTGAATCCGTACTTGAGTTCGGGTCTCATGCAGACACCTTCTGTTTAGGCTCATCAACGACATGAACAACAACAAACCACTTCAGGTCTTTGGTCTAAGCCACAGACGCACAACTCTTGAAACAGGAACAGTTCTTAGGCACTCTCGGGAATAATTAGCCTCCCTGGCGCTAGCCGTGCAAATACTGGCAACGATGAATTATGTTTACTCTGATGAGTTGCAGCCTACGGCCGAAATCACCGGCCGTGCTTAAGCTGCAATACATACGAACAGCGGTTCCTGAGCCTTTATCACATCACATCAGTAAATGTTAAGACAACACTACAGGTCCTAGCCTCCACACAAAAGAGAACAGAACCACCGTGACAGTGCGAAAACCATCAGCACAAAATTTTAGAAATGCGAGTATATAGTTTTACCAACGTGGACCTGAAAACATATGCTTTCTAACTCTATTGCCAGGCCCGTCAGGGCTATTCAGAATATGCGCCGCAACCACACCACCATGCACGCTATCATCGACGTCGCACCACAACCGCCACCACGCAGCCCCCACCCTCCCTCCACCCGCCCCACCAGCACGAGTACCAACATTAACACCAGTGCGAACACCAACATCAAAGCCAACACGAACACGACACCACCAGCCGGCGGCGGCAACATCAACACCAACACCGACATCGGATATCAACATCAAGTCAGCATCATCCTCACGGTCGTCCCCACTGTAATAACCAACACCATCGCCATCATCATCATCATCATCTTCATCAGCATCATCATCGAGGTCATCATCATCACCAATACCATTAGCATCAGCATCTCCATCATCATCTATTTAATCTACATCATCATCATCATCACCACCAAGAGCAGCATCATCACCGCCACCATCTTCATCACCAGCAACACACACAACAACACCCTTCTTCTTTTACTATCATCACGGTCACCACCGCCGTCGTGATGTTCAACATCATGCTCATTGATATTCCCATCGTGATGATGATGATGATGATGATCATCATCATTTTCATCATCAGTGACATCTTCTTCTTCATCATCTTCATCATCACGTTCTGATTCGACATCCTGTTTCTCATCATCATTTCCAGCTTGGTCTTGTTTGTCACTATGTGCACTGCTTACATCACCCTGCAAAGGGCGATCGTTTTCTTTACCACTTTTTATATAGACTCGCATCACTTCATTTTCCTTCTTTTCGGTCGTCTGCAGAGTGGATCGCGGTGCCGCGAGGAGGAAGCCTGGGTCGCCGCCGCGCAGGTCGACCCAAAGTGGAAGTCGCGCCTTGGTCTTGTAGCAAGGCCTAGGATGCATTCGGTTATGACGTGCCATCGGTGCCCCTTCTGGAAACGCTCCTTCATTATGTTCTAGCTGTTACTTGCACACTCTTCGTGCTGTAAGGCGCGGGCAGACGGCGCTGTACTTTGCCGCTGCACGGCAGGCGGGCTTTGATGTGATGGCGGCGGCGGGATGGTTTTGGAAGGTTGAGCAAGAAGTTCAGCAGAATCATCGGCTAGTAGTCGCGATTGCCGGGATCATCACGGATGTTTCAGGCCTTGGCAACGTGAACTGGACCACCTGGGCCCCAACCTTTTTGACCAGTGGTTACTGTCGGATTTGGATGCAGGTACCATCGCCACAATGAGCTGGATGTGTTAGCAGGGTTTTGACGGTGCCGTAGAGGCATTCGGGACAACACTAGCGCCAAAGGGTGGGGCTGGGAAGTGTGATGATGGGGTGTCAAGGCTATGACAAGCTGGGGACATAGCAAAAACACACCACCTACCGATGCTGCCAAAGAGGTCTTGTCTTGCAGCCCAAAGCAAGCTTCTTGAAGGGTCCCTGCACAGGATCCAATCGACGCTGAGAAAATTTGTCGATTCCTGATGAGGCCTGGTGCTGACGGGTTGAACGATGGGGTCCGGGAGCATGCTGCATCAACGGTTCATCCGAGTTGTTCCGGAAGAGCCCTCTTCTAGGTGCAGTTGGGGTCTGTCCTAGCGGTTACATCAGCCCGAACTCGTACACATCTTAGTCTTGGCCTTAGCCGAGCCCTGTTTTCTGCCACGTCTTGACCTCTGTAGGGCTGAAGTAATTGCCAACATGATTCCTTGGTGTTCTTTCAGTATACCCATACTACAATGTACGTACCACGAAAGCCTGGTATGCATAGTAAGGCCCCTATAAGAGCCTGTATTGGAGCCCGTCGCACAGACTCCCAAACCCCTTAGATTAAGAAATATACCTTGAATTATGCTAGGGATCTCCCTGCAATAAAGGTAGTCCTTAATTTAGGGGTTGGAGTCTCTGGGCTAACACCCAATATCTGAGCAGCCCAGTCGAATGCGCGTGCCGGCAACAAAGAGGGATGACTGGGGCCAAAGCCCTTTGTTGCTCGGCTGTGTGGCAGTTGGGTTCAGGTTTCCTATGGTTGAAGCCATCATGGGACTTAGTCACTGTAACCCCAAGTAAGGTGTTCATGTTCATACTTTCTATGCCGATGTCTCGTGGTCCCAAAAGGACAGACTGGGTCGGGGGCTTCTACGAGTCGTGTGCTACACTGATCTTCCCTGAGGTTGTTGTCGTATTGTACAGTGGTTCGAGGCCCTTGATTTTAGTGGTCGCTTTCGGCTAGGATCGTCAATGCCCTGCGGTCCTCTCACACCTCGGCCCTTAAACCCTTTGGGCTTTCAGCTCCAAAATCCTACAAAGCACCAAATTATTGAAGCTTATCTAGCCACCTTTTTATCAAATCAAGCTTTGTCCTCAGTTATCTTGATTTCTCTTTCTTTGTCTCCATGTGTCTTCCTTCTTCATTTTTGGCGTTCGTGGTCCTCTCTGCCTTTATGACTTGTCCTTACTAGCTCTTTTATCCCATTGTTGCTCGCATGCGACTTCGTGATCTTGCCTCAGAGCCCCAATCGGCCTTACCCTACTCCCAGTCCTCACCGGCCTCAGCCCCGCCGCACAGTCCGAAGCCCCACAACATAAAACCCAATCCGAGGGTAACTAGGGGCCCCAGAACTACGGGCCTTGAAAACGTAGCAGGGCTTTAAGCCACGCATGTCTGGCAAACAGGGCCAATAAGATCCTTATCACATCTTACTGATGCATCTTGTTGAATCTGATGAATCCTTGTTTGAAGTCTTGGAAAAGCTATTGTGAGCCTCATGAATCCTTATGGAAGGCCTTTCAAAACTCAAACAATCGCCGCGCTTCCGCAGGGCTCCACGCTGCACCCCGGATCGAGGGCTTACCTCCCTCGCACCCCCAACAGGACTCCAGGGGGGCAGACTGCGCCCCCTCACCGAAAACTGTGAACGCCTTGCCAATCTTTGGAATTCTTTCGCAGTCTTTTTGGATGTTTAAGGCCTCGTAGAGTTGATTTGAACGCTCTCCATGCTTGCAAAGCCACATTAATGTTGTTTGAAAGTCGTTTCATGTTTAAGTGTTTGTTTTCTGTTTGAGTGTCTTTTGTCTGGCATCTTTTGTGCAAGCGTTTCTTCACTTTCCTTGTTTTGTCATTTGTTGTCTCTATTATCATTTGGAATCATTTGTTTGCTTAAGTTTTCAAGCCCCGAGGCTCGAGGTATAAAGGCCCGAGGTTTGAGAGCCTTGCAAAGCCCCAGTGACAGGGAATGTGCATCAGGACCAAAACATCCCGCTAGAGACTTCCTCACCCAAAACTGCCAGCCTCTGCACCAGACGGCTGCCATGGCAGCAGGCAACAGAAGCGACAGTTGCACTGCCATTGCAATAGTCGTGATCATCATCATAGGGACCGTAAAAGCACTACCAGCAAGAGCAAGACTAACAATAACACCAGCGAGGGCAATGGTCTAGTCCGTAAAGTTCGGTTCGACGTGAACTTGCCGATCAGGTTCTACGCAGCTAGACAAGGACACAAAGAGCGACTGGGATGCGTCTTTGGGGTAGAGTATGGAATGGGCTTCGCACGGCTTCAAGGCATTTTTGGAGATATTGTCGGGATTCTGAGCCGGAACTTGCCTTCATCCTGAAAGTTTGCGCGCGCAGAAGGTTTGGATCCGTGTACTTCAAGTCATGAAGTGTAGCTGAGGCTGTGTGCATACTTCGTCGAGAAGTTGGGCATGAGCGTCCATCAAGCAGACAAGTGGGGCGAGACCCCCATGTTTTACGCGATGGAAGCGAAAAAGACCGAGACGGTCACTGGGTGGCATTTTCTGAAACCCTTTGATGCCCCTTGTGGTTCTATAGACTTACTTATTGGTATGTCAGTTTGCCTTGAACCGAAAATCCTAAGTTCCCCAAATCCAGGTCATATACCTCCTCAAGCAGGGCGCGTCGCTCGGCGTCAACAACAAGGGCTTCCAGTCGCCAGAAAGCCTCGCACCGGTTGAGGTGGCTCGCGAGCTGCAGGCGAGAAAAGGGGTCGGAAGAGGTAGTAAGGGGCCTATAGGGTTTAGGGTTTAGGGAGGTTATAGTCCCCGCTGGTACTACAATGCCCCCTTCATAGTCCCTCTTTTGTTGCTGATAATGCCCGCTCGTAGTCCTTGTACAAAAGCCACATTGTATTTCTCAAGGCTTTAGTGCACCCCAAACCCAAAACCCAACCCCAAGCCCCACACTCCAACCCAAGCCCTGCACCCCAAACCCTGACCCTTAAACCCAGCCCTAAACCCCAAACCCTGCACCCCCAAAGCCCTTTTCTGCTTGTTAAGGCCCTTGTTCAGGCCCGGATGAAGGAGTGGGCCGAGCCATTGAAGGCCTCGTCTCGGCAGCCGCAGCCGGCAGACTCAAAGAAGCGACGCTGGGCTCTTGTTAAAGGGCTTCCTTTCAAGGTTCTTTTATAGGGCCTATTGGCAGGGTTCCGGGTTAAGGAATTTTGTTTGAGCCGTTGTGATAGGGATCTACAGTATCAGTAAATCATATGGTCTCCTTATCGTGGCATTTTTTATTTCAGTCCCTATCCAGAACCCAGGCAAGAGACCGGATGAGGAGCAGGAGGAGGAGGAGGAGGCTCAGGAGCAAACATCAGCTGCGGAAGGACCTCGAGCACTTCAGGAATGGGCAGCAAGACCTGCGAAGTTGCCGAGGAATTGGAAGACGCAGTTGGCACGGGAGAAGCTGCAAGGCAAGCCGGAAGTCATCGCCGAAAGCTTCACTCACAAGGCTGGGTTCTTGTTGGGGAGTTTAGTTTAAGTTGCCGTCCATACTACTAGGGAAAGCCATATTCGCTATCCTTCCCTGTATTATGGCCACGTAAAGTAAACTCCGCCAGAAGGTCACGCTCGTGACCACCGACGCCCTGGAAGAGGTCCGGGGCCTCGAGAAGACACTCGTGGCCGACCAGGCCGGCCTCTTCAAGAGGAAGCTGTTCGTCCGGTCGTGCAGGGCGGCCGACTTCTGCTTAGCACTGGGCGCGTACGAGAAAGATGGACAATTTTTCGCAGAGTATTCGCACATCGTCGCCAACCGTGGAAAGGAAGGCTCACTCGTGCTGGTGGCTTGGCTGATCCCTCAAGTGTAGGGTTTAGGGCCTAAACCCTAAACCCTGGACCGTACACACGCCAAACCTTGAGGTGGCTCGGGACAAAACGACCGGGCGCACCGTAGGCTTCGTCCATGCCGAAAAGGGCAGAAAAGAGCTGCTGATTGGCCACCTCAAGGCGACGTGTTTCAGACTTTGGGCTTCGGGCCCGGGTATCAGGGCTTGGGGTTTCGGGTTTCAGGTTTCGGGGTTTGGCTTTCGGATTAGAATAATGATCCTACGAAGGGTTCCAGAAGAAAGTTTAAAGTTAGGGTCTGGGGCTTATAGGGTTTTGGGCTCCGGATTTAGGGTTTATGGCTTTAGGGGTTCAGGGTTTGACGCTTATGGCTCGGGGTCCCGGGCTCAGGGCTTCGGGTTTGCGGCTTAGGGCTCAAGGTTTAAGAACGACCACGTGAGCGCTGTTCGGAAGCAATCAGCCACTCGCATTGTTCCTGACGGTTCCTTACTCGAAGTCTAGTTTAGCGAGTGCCCAAGTTCAGGGTTCTTGAGGGTTCCTTTTCAATTGCAAGTACAACATAGTTTACAGCCAAAGCATGATTTATGAGGCCCCCTATACAGGAACCCTAAGGGGAGTAACTATGACTCTCTTAAGGGAGCCCATTTAGCTGCCGCCGGCGCCCGGCGAGGTGCACAATGACCATCAGGGCAAAGGCGTAGGAACGCTGTTGATCCGCGCTGCCGAGGCTCAGGCCGGGGCAGATTACTATTTTTAATTTCGATGATGACTGTGATTATTATTATGATTATTCGTATCGCTAATATTAGTGTTATAATTAGCGTAGTTGTGGTTGTAGTTGTAGTCGTAGCAAGTAGCAAGTAGTAGTAAGCATCGGTGCCAGTGTCAGTATCAGTATCAATAGTAGCAGCCGCATTACCGGTTGTCGCTGTCATCATGTTGAGCATTTTGATTTGGGTGTAGTCGTAGCAAGTAGTAAGTAGTAGCACGCATCGCTGCCAGTGTCAGTATCAGTATCAATAGTAGCAGCCGCATTCCTGGTTGTCGCTGTCATCATCTTGAGCATTGTGATGTGGGTTTGTAATCATCATCCTCCTGGTGTTCAAGCATCCGATGATCCTTTGCGAAGCAATCTTTTTCGTGGCTCTTGCAATTGCCACGAGGGCCAACAAGAAGTTTACAAAACACACATGAAGCCCGGAGCCTTGTGCTCAGACCCAAGAGCCCAGACATGAGCAGCAGTGTACATTTCGCAAGCGTCAGGCACCTGGACCCTCTTCCAAAGCCCTCTGCTCAAAGAAAGGATCACATGGGGCGTAGTAACAGGCTTATAATGCCTGGGGGACTCAACTTTGCTTCCGAGGGCCAGGGAGACTCCACGTCGGACATGTTATGATCTTGAAGCCCTGCCTGCCCGTGGAGGCGTTGACCGCAGGATGGGCTTTCGACTCCGTGGCGGTACGTGTCCTATACGTGAACTCGCCAGCGCAGCATAAATTTTTCCGATGCTTGGGCCGCCACGACTTTAGGGTTTAGCTTTAGGGTTCGGGCTTAGCGATTAGCTTTAAGGCTCAGTTCTTAGGGTTTATTAGGGTTTAGTTATTAGGTTTTACGGTTTAGGGCTTACGTTTAAGGGTCGAGGGCTGATCAGGAGAACAAGGGAAAACTGCGTTCGGATCCTGTCGTCGCTCTCTGGTTCTCTCTGTCTATCTCTCTATCTCTCTATCTCTCCATCTCTCCATCTCTCCATCTCTCCATCTCTCTCCATCTCTCCGTCTTTCCATCTCTCTCTATCTCTCTATCTCTCTATGTCTCCATCTCTCCATCTCTTTGTTTATGTCTCTCTCTCTCTCTCTCTCGCTCTCTCTCTCTCTCTCTCTCTCTCTCTCTATCTCTCTATCTCTCTATCTCTCTACTTCTCTCTCTCTCTCTCTGTCTCTCTCTCTCTCTCTCAAGTTATACTGTACCGGTTGTGCTTTCTGCGCTCTTCTGCAGCTTATTGCTGGGCTTGTCCTGGCCGTGCTTTCCTTGGCAGCTTGCGGGGCCGAGGAATGGGTTTCGACATCTTCGACGAGCCGGCACCCGAGACGACAATGAGCATGCTCTCGATGTACCTTCGCCAGCACCATTACAGTTCTGACCCTAATGTAGGAACCTGATTAAGGAACCCTGGGCCTCTAGCCCCGAGGTCGCAGGATTCATAGAAGGAGCCTTATTCAGGGCACGAGGTTTCTTAATCAGGTTCCTACATTAGCTAATGTAAAGGGGCCTTAATAACTAGAATGGGGCGTCTTTAAAGGGGTCTAGAAGGATTACTATAAAGTAAAAGCCAGAAAGTTGGAATATGATTATCCTAAAGCCCTTTATGGTAAATTATAGGGTATCCTACCCTGAAACCATATTCCAACTTTCTGGAGTTCCCTATAAAGGGCTTGTAGCCTAACCCTAAACCCTGACGGGCTCTGCGTTCCCTCCGAAGGCCGCCACGATCCCATATGCAAGCTCTCTGAGTCACAAGCATGGGGGTTTGGGGTATATCAGAATCTTAGTACATAGGGGGTTTGGGGTATATTAGAATCTTAGTACATAATTGTTTTGGGGTATATTTTAATCTTAGTACATAGGGGTTTGGGGTTCATTACGGTATGCAGGTGCGTGAAGATGGTCCGCCGTGCTCAGCATGCCCCTGAAGCGCCAAAGGAGAAGATCAAGATCGAGCCATATGCTCCTCGGTTTTAGCAGATATTGGATGTGGTGAGCAGGCTCCCTCTTCAGCTCGTTCAGGATTTAGGGTTTAGGGCCCTGGAAACTCCATGACCTTGCAGCACGAGGTGCAAACGGCTTTGGCGCCGTGGCACTACAAGGGGCTGCGCGTGAGAAAAACGATCCGGTGCTGCCGCATGGTGGAGCCTCCTAAACGGGACGATGACTCTGCGACGGATCCGGAGATGCCTGAGTTGATCCCGGTCACGCCGAATTGGTTGTACTCACCGCGGGCTCCCAAGCTGTTTCTTTGCTGGCAGTGCTCTTGCTGTACTAAGATACTGTGCTCCAAGGTCTCCTGAAGAATTTGTTGAGGTGCAGGGCATCGACTTTTGAATTGTCTGCCGACTTGGATGTTTCAATTTCAAGTTTCACTGACCTTGCCGAAAAGATGGGACAGCGCCGCAAGTTCGGACTATTGCTAATTGCGCTGGATCAGGTCAGGCAGTTTCAACATTCTTTCAGCCTTCGTCACAAGTGTGTCACCTCTTGGTGAGCAAGAGCAGAACACGACTTCGTACCATCTGGTACCAAACCCTATGAACCCTAACCCCCCCACACAATAAGCACCAGCAGTACGGAGGGGTGAATGAAGCTGCCCACAGCTCCGGCGCGTGCTTTCGAAGCCTTGCCCTGTTACTATTCCCTAAGGCTCCATGTGCCCATGTAGTATATACTTAGGCCTTACAGTACCCATATCGGGACCCCCTTTTAAGGCTTAAGTATTCATTATAAAGGCACATGGAGCCTTTGGGATTACTATCTATTACTAGCACTAGTACTATTGCTGTCTCTATTGCTACTAGTCTTAGCATGAGTATTACTTTTACTGATTGTTAATTATTAAGTACCATTACGATTACTATTACTGTTACTCTTTGTCTTCTTATTGTCCTTCTTATTACTATTGCTATTCTGAGTATTCCTAGTAATGTGACTATTAGTGCAAGTATTTGTTGCTGTTTGGAGGATCCTACTTAAAGGTTCATGGGACTTAGTAACTATGGTTATAAATAAATTAACTATACTTTTAATTGGATACAACCCCAGTTAGGGTACTTATAACTGTACTTACTAAGTCCCATGAACCCCCAAGTAGACCCTAAACCCTAAACCCTATAGATCCCTTTTAAGGAACCCTATAGATCCCTTTAAGGAGCCCTTTCAGAGGTACATACCCCTCTGTGCTCGATGAATCGTCGAGAGCCGGAAATGCAGTCCTGCTGCCTCTGTCTGCATTTTCCGTGTCCATAGCCGCTGAAGGCAGCTCAAGCAAGCCAGAACCGTTTGGTCGCATGCTTAAGGGCATTGCAATACACAGCCGGAGAAGCAGCAGCTTCCGTTCCTGTTGTTCAGATTGGTGCGAAGAGTGTACTTCTCCCTCCGAACTTTTTTCTAATCACTGACTCCCTGAAACGTCGTCATGGCGACCCGGAAGACGAAGAAGGCACCTGCTGCCTGGCTCGTGGCGGCAAGGAAGGCTGGCACAAATCTCCAGGATCCGATTCCCTGCTGGGATTTACCTCGTCTTCAGGGTTT